>OX374634.1:14805000-15405000 GCA_947347705.1 Nymphula nitidulata | reverse complement strand
AGTTCCATTTACAAAATTTTAGTTTCTTTTGTATTGTTTACAAGTAACCAGTTCCCAAAACGTTCAGTGTCGCCCTCGTATGCGATGACAGCCAGAGCAGCATTATGATGCCTTTTCACGCCTCTTTTGAAGATAGATACCCGTTAGGTAGGATCACATTTGCTGATAAAAAATCCAACTATTCATATCATAACTATATAATAGTTATAATCGCTGTTTCGGAGTGAAAGGGTCTGTGTCTTTACTACGAGGACGGCATTTCATCTTAGGACTCAGGATGACAATAACGCATCTGCAATATCAAGTGATTTTTTCTTGTTGTTGCAGAGGTCTATATGCGGTGGTAACCGCTTACCACCAGGTGGCCCGTAACCTTGTTTGTCATCTAGTTGTATAGAAAAGGTACCCGTTAGCTAGGATCACATTTGCTAATAAATAAATAAATCCCAGGTATTCATAATTATAGTTAGACGACCGGTTGGCCGAGTGGTCTATTCCCTTGCCCCGGTAGGAACAAATGTTTGTATGATGAGTGCGAGCATTTTGAACACCGGGGGTCATGGACACTGGTCGTGGATGTTTATATGTTTATTTCGTATAATTTGTAATATTTAAATGCATATTATTATTAACACTATTTCTCCGTTATCTAGTATCCATAACACAAGCTCTTAATTATGTTTACTTTGGGCTAAATATTTTTAATAGGTTTGATTGATTGATTCAATTATTTAAATGAACTAAGAAGGATAGATTCACGCTATCCTCTATGGTTCTACCATATGGCAGAATATTAACCAGAATCATCAATACAAACATAATTTCCCATAATACCGATATACGAGTCCCTAATACCATAATTTATGGTTTTGTTTGACACCAAATTATGGTGATGCCCGCCCATCCGTATTGTTAGGGCGTGATGCCACTGAATAGATGAGGATTAGCAGAATTTTATTAGCCTGTCTAAATGTTACACGCTATTTGTCATTTGATGTGAAGTTTTAATGAATTTTTAAATGCAGTTATTATAATTCGAATGCTGATTGTTGCAAGTATCTACTAAAATTTCCAAGCGTTCCGTTTACCTAAATTTTTACAAATTAAAAAAAATGCGCAACTGCAAGGATTACCCCTGACACCTCAAAACACAGCATGAAGTTTGTGTCTGAGTATGGTATTTTCAATATAGCCTATAATCCTATTACGGACACTTGTTCGCGCAAGTGTTTAATGAATCCGATTATAAACGAATGTGATTCCTAGTTATCGAATGGGGAGCAGTAAAATGACGCTCTGGCGTGAAAAATATTTAGTTACCTATTATTTGATTACTACTAATTTGCACGATGCCTACATCATATAAAATTGTAGCAAATCGAAAACTTACTTACCTTCTTCATGCTTCTCTTATTATTGGTCACATGTTTTACCTATTATTACAGACTAAAAATCAAGAAAAAGCTTTATATGGACAGCAAAAGACAAGTCTTCCTGCTTTCAGCATATCAATTTCTTTATTAAGTTCTGGCAATCTTCCTCATCAAAGTGACACAAAAATACAAAGTGCAGGTATTTTAGCTGCGATCTTCTAGGTGGAGGCACCACCCCATTCGGGCGCTCAAAACTATATGCCCTACCCATATGCCGGCATATGGGTATTTACCGGACTTTTGAGTGCCCTTATATGAGGGTTATAAAGTTTCAAGTCTGTCCATTATAATGAATTATTTGCTATAAGATTTTTTGCTATAATCTAATAATAATTGTGTAAAAGCAATTTTTAGCTTTTCATACAAACCAAAAATCGCAAATTTTTCTTTTTGTCGGACGTATATAGGGCTGGTGATGATTTGTCAAGCTGCGTAAGAGCCCGGGGTCTTATGACAGTTAAAATCGTTTTTGTCTGGAATCTGTGACGACAAGTCTGAACAATGCTGCGACATTTTACCGCTCACACATCATTGCGAATGACGACCACCCGCTATACAATTCAAGCCCACACCATTTGACTTTAAAAATTCACAAATTTAACAAATCATCAGATTACCGACTATTATACCTTATCTCCTTGACGTAGGGCTTAATTTTGAACCGTATAGTAATAGCAAGGGGTTATTAGCTAGACAAGTAATGGACAGATGGGGTATTGCAGTATAATACCGCACTCGTAACGCTTGATGGGGCATCGGTTATGATATAAATGTGTATGCGTAAGCTTCCTTTATGAGTATTAAGATTGTTTGTAAATAACACTGGCCGTTCGGATATTTATTCATATTTAGCAGAAAAGAAACGAATCATTACCTAATGGTCTTATCTTAGTCTTTTTTCTATGGATACCAAAAAAAGTTTCAATAACACAAAAACTTTTTTCTCACAAATTCTGAATTTAAGAATAAACACAATTCTGTGAATCCTAAAAAATAATTTTAGATTTACTTAATTCTAGACAAATTTTCGGTGTTTTGCGACTTTTGCGCTCATTTTTTAATTCGTTCATTTAAATGTTATACTCGTATCTAAATAATATTTACAACATAATCCAAAAGCTTTTATTACAAGTTTTGATGTAATTGTTTCCATAGTTATCATTAAGTATAATATTAAATATGTAAGTCAATGATTATTACAAAATATATTAACATAACTATATTTTATTTAAAACACCTGTTAATACAGCTTTTTTATACCATACTTAGATACTAAAATTGGATAAGAAAGTGTCTATGAGTACGGCCAGTTACAATGATTAAGTTAAATTTCCTGTTAATATTCTTCGGAACGTTTCAAGAACACTTTAAAAAAACTAATTCATCGTAAATCTGAAACTTAACATCATGTTTAATCGGTGTAAACAGCTGAAGCTTCTGTAAATATTTACAAGAGAGTCGAGCTGCTCGCATCTTTGCTTTATGAGGATTTTAGTGTGAGAACATGACAGCTATTGACTTTACGGAACAACTGTTGCGGGATGTACAAACATTATAAATATTATGGAGAGCAGATGACGCCTAAGGAGTTACGTGTAAGACTACTTATGGTTAGTATTTTTCATAGTCCACACAAACGTACGGTCCGCCCGTTGTAAGTTTAACAAATAATAAGTAAACGTGTAGAGAAACTGAGAAACTATAAATGTTTTATTAGAATATTTACCATATTACAAGTGTGAGGTAAAAGCGAAATAAAAACAAGTTAGGTGTATCTGTTTCACAAACTATTAAACTTTTTTGAAACCAGAGAGCCGACACGTAAAACCTTAAGTGGTTACCAGAACCGTAGTTTCTTATTCGTATGTTTGTATGATGAGTCCGAGCATTTGTTCACGAGTAGGGTTTGGGTCCTGGGACGTCTTGAAGTCCCGGACGATTGTGTTATATGAATAACACATCAATACAATAACTGATACAATGATTTGATATCAGTAGAGTAGAGCAGGGTGATTAAAAACGCAGGGTAACTTTGGACGAGGCTATCACCATGGAAATGGATAGAGAGCCCGTGCTCCTGGCATTGAACATGGGTCCCCATCTTAGCCCGCATAAAAAATAATCCACTATTTTTTTATCATATATCGACAGAAGAAGACGTTTTGATAGTTGATGCGGCCACTGTTGTACTATATAGTAACAAGACAAGAAAACGTGGATGTTATTTTCATTCTAGCATATTGAACATACACATTATGAAATACACAGCATGCTATAAAACGTACAGTGTCTACAATATCAAAACATCTCGCCTGGAGCATATATTTTTTCATCGTTTTCTTTGTTTATTTGAAATTGTAAGAATAAATTAGGCGTTGAAACGCACCAAAAACATTAAAATTGTGATTATCAAAACATGTTATACATACATGTTTTCTTACATTGTGTGCACCCATCCATAAATTGTGCGGTTGAACGTACGAAAGGTTAAATTTCGATTTGCCAGTGAATCGACTCTTTAAACAGACCCATCGTAACAAAATACATGTCGTCTCCCTACGTATAGCCAACGAGTAAGCCGAATTTCCATTACGCAGAAAATTAAACAAAAACCAATGTCGGTAGTATCACATGTTGAAGTTTCATCAGACCGCCACAAAAGCTTCAGGAGTCGAAGTAATTTCCTTTGACTCGAGCGTGTATCAAATTCATAATAATTTGAGGAACAATTAAGGTCCCTTTCATCTAGTACACCTTTGTGGCGGCCATTGCGACCTATTTAACTTGAGCGTTTAATAGAGAGTAACCTCAAAGAAAAATCTACTTACAAACAATTACACCTACGTATGTAACTATGAGGCACTTTAGAGGAAGCTGAGTCAGATTGTAGGGATGGGGTCTTGTCGATATTTTGTCTTAGCCTATTTTTTTGTAAAAATGTTTTTTTTTTACAATTACATGAAAAGTACCAAGCATGAAAAGCACCTAGTGGTAAATGGTTACCGTCATCTATAGACACCGGCCATAACAAAAAAATCTTAGTATTGCAGGTGCGTAGTCCTCCTAAGGCCTAAGATGAAATTAGAATTTTTAAATTAATCTTTGACTTTGCGTTTTATTTTCTTTAATTTTATTTTAACATTATAATAAATACTTGAATTGAATTCTGAAAATTATCTACTTAGACTAGAAAAAACTTACTTACTATAACCACTGAGCTATTGAGGACTTAGGAGGAATACATAGTCCGTGTGAATTTTGTTTCGACTTGCTGATGTTGAAATTGTTTTAATACACGAACAAAAAGATAATAGAAGCTTTATAATCATGGTAGGTATTCTCGAGGCCTCCGCGGTGCCATTACTGTGACTCCCCCGACAATACGGCCAAGCACACCCTCTTGTATCGGCGTTCGGTAGCGGTCACCTACCGTTGCCTACCATGGTGCGCGCCTTAGGTGCGGCCGCGTGCGTGGGTGGCCTCCGCGCACGTATAGCACAGGCCGCCACGTTTGGGATGGCCCAAGTGACTCTGGACAGTTTCCATCACGAATTTCCATTGCCTGGAGGTATGCTGGTGAAATTGTTGCGGCAGAGCCTAAATACCTCAGTGAAGGGCAGTGGAGTTACCGGGGAGTTTTAGTGGCTATTCCCAGTGCCAATACGATCAGGGACTGGGCGACCCCCATACACGCCCGTCGCTTAGCCAGCGGCGGGTACCAGGTAAATCCGTAAGCGGATTCTTCCAAAAAAAAAAGGTTCTAGGTCTAGGTAAAGCTGCCTATTCTTAAGGACATTTTTATCTGTTTTTCATTAAATAACGTAAGCTTTTGCTGAACTAACCTAACAAGACAACAACTTCTAAACAAATGAGCCCTAAATTATTAATACTAATACTCAGAAAAAGACATCAAAAGTGATCGAAAACTCTATAGTTAGATCACTCAACAAATTGCTGATCGTGCCAATATATTTTTGAATTCATTGTTCTAGAAAATTCTAGGGTTTAGCTCGTTATTATAACCAGAAGCTTGCGTTTACAAGCAAGTTTTCATATAGAAGCACAAGATCTATCGATAACACTATCAAATATTCGAAACTCTCGCTACATCACTACCGTTTCACCCGTCGGGTGGCCTTTGTGGAGACTCTCCAATATTCGCTTTGTTACTCTGCAAAATGTCCCCTCAGCCGCATCGGCCGTAATACCATGCGAAATGTTTGTCCTCGTATAAATACATGTCATTCTGTGAATTATAAAGGAAAACCGAAATAAGCTTTTACGGAGGAAAAAGTTGTGAATTTTATTATAAGACTTTGAGGGAATTTATATGGAAGTATTATATAGGTACGTTATCAGGCCACCAAATGTTGGAACAACATCCCTCCTCCTCTTCGGCTATTTAAATGTAAATACACATTTAAGATAAGAAGCACTGAAAATCGCACATATAAGAAAACAAAGTTTAGGTGTATCTGAGTGGTAGCAGCCTTTTATATCTTAAGTATTATTTTCAATAAATTTATTTATATAAATGTGTAAAACTTAATGATATTGTTTTCTTTATATATGGGCACATAATAAAATATAATATGAGTACATATCTAATCTATACATTTAATTATATGTGGTATATGATGCTACTAAGTGTTAATCATTGTAGTATATTAAGAAATTGTAATGCATGCACAGGTTTAGTGCTAAGGCGCGTAATATGCTATTGTGCACTGATTCGTTTACCTACGTATAGCGATAGTCCTTCATTTTCCAAATTGTATTTACACATGAGCTATTGTGATATGTAGATAATTTGTGTATTTTGTGTGCCAAAGATGCAAATAAAATTATATCTTATTCTATGTCTATATACCAATGAGGCCGTATCACTTTTTAAACTAAATATGCATTAATAATACTCTTAGTAACCTTATTGTTTTTTTAATGATTTTATAAAAGCATTTTCAGATTTTACACTGCAGCTTATGTCTAGATTTAGTGTCCAATTAATGTGACCACCAATGCTAAACTAGGTTTGCATATAAACCTGTATTTCAGCAAAAGTGCTCCTCCAGTTCTTACAATTTCTAGACGTACCTAGTAATTTACAATAATGTGATAAATGATACACTAGAATAAAAATAAAACTCAGACTTTTATACGTGAGTTGTGTTTTATCTCTTAAGTTCGAACTTAAAATGTCATTAGAAAGAACGTAACCAAGAATGTTAATAGTTAGTTAAGATAGTAGTGCGGTAGTTGGTTTTTACAAACGAGTAGATGAATGTAAGCCCAAGACAAAGTCAAGAGCGTGTGGTAAAACAGGCATTTATTTATTTATTTAATTTAATGGTTTACCAGCAACTTATGCACTAATACATTTTCAAATTTATCTAGTTTATATTATCAGCTAAGTACACAGTCAATTAAAGGTAAACACTACTTGCATTACACAATAACAAGACAAACGTATAGTAACTTAGAAATGGTGTTATAACAACAATAGATTGGAAGGCGAATTAAAAGGGAGTACAACAATTAAATAATAATAATATTATAAGCTAATTATTTTCTACTAAACTTACTAAAGTATTTCAAAAAGAATTTTACGAAATTTACCATGAAACATGGTTAATAACAATGTGATCGCTTATTTGGTTACAAAGTTTGCTTATCCTACAAATTGGAGAGTGTGGTTTAATACGTTTTCTGGGACCCCTAGGTGTGATTTAGGTGTGAGTACCTATTTTACCGCACGCTCCGTTGTGTAGTGCGTAATATTCAACTTTTGAACAATGTAGGTATACAGTCTTCTTAAATGCATTTTTAGCAAATGTGTTGAAAAAGTATTATTTGATCTATGAAGTTACAAAACACTATGTAACTACTTATACAAGCCTTATGCCCATTTTCACTAACCATTCCCTAAGCTTATGTGACTCTTAACGCCATTTGTCTCTCTCTATCTCCTTTAGTTAGACCGAGATAAAAATCGCTAAGAGACTGTTAGAAAATGTTAGTGAAAATGAGCATTAGTTACATTATTAGTAAGATTCATAGTGTTTTTGACTAAACGTAAGATGTAACGCTTTATACTTTTGGCTTTTGCTCTAAAGTTTTCTTTGCTTAATTTCGCTGTGCTCAGACGAATGGAGTTTAGTTGCACAAAATCGCAACGTGCATCTGATTTTCTAAGTCCGCATAAGGCCTTGCATCGGTCGAGTGTGACTCAAACTGCGTTTATGTATGACAGCGGCTTTAATAACAATGATTTTAAAATTTTAATCACTTATATTTTGATTCTAAAAGGCATCAATATGGTAAGTGTTTATATTTTTGTACTATGCATATTCAAATGTTGCAGTGATGCAAAGGCATTAAATACAAAATGTATGTTGTGATAACACTGAATTCAATAACAATTGATAAAAAATGAAAATCCACACTAATATTATTCTTTAGAAAATAGTCTGTCTGTCCGTCTGATACGTTCTCACAATTAAACTACCGACTTTTCGATGACTTAAAGGCATTGACGCAATAACAGACATCATCACAAATTATAAGCGCATGTTTTGTAAGTAACACAAATATTTTCAAAATAACTTTTTTAACAACAGAACTGTTTATGCAATCTTCTCGGCTTCAAACAAAACAGACAAGCCTATTTACCCAAGTTAAGTAATAACGTTAATGTCGCCCCCAAATACATAACGGGTGTTTCCAGCCCGTTATCAGATTCCGCAGAGGCATCGCCGGTGTAGGCAATCCACATTTACGCGTGCCACCATGGCCGGCAATATAGCGATGGCCGACAGCTCATTTAATCACAAGACGGAATGCTATCGGTGTGGAGAATGCTTCTCCAAGTACTGCATGAAGAATAGAATACGAGTATTCAGTTTTTTTATCTGCAACAATGTAGCAAAGAAGTACAATTGGCACTTTGGATCGACCTTGTCATATAATATGTTGGGATGTGGCTGGGTTGGCCACATCTTTATGGAAAAGAGAAGATCTTTCGCCGAACTAGGATCGCTCGAGAACTGCGTCTTGACTGTACATCGTTGGAGTGGATCTGTACATCATTTTTCAAGTGGGAGTGGATGGTCAAATCCAAAACTATGAGGAATATTGAAAAAGCTCAAAGAAGTCTCGGGCCCAATTTTATAACCTAAAACTGCATCATTAGATTTTTGAAAAAATAATATTTCTAGTCAGAATTGAACCCGAACTTGTATTATTACCCCCTCGATAGTGTCGCTAGTAAGGAACAAATTCTGGGAAGTAATGACATACGGCAAACTTTATAAAGAGCTAATTTTTACCATATTTTTTTTTTTCGACGATACCTACCTAAAACTGATTCATTGTTTAAAATGATGGCCATTGTTTACAAAACATAGGATTTCATACATTCAGAGCATTGCAATGTTATTTGTTGAATTCAGTTTAGAATATTTTCCAAACATCGTTCCAAGTCATCAAATTGCATATCATTACTTCCTAGAATTCGTTCCTTATATTTGTATTTTTAATTTTATTTTTGAAATCATCGGGTCGATTCCCGTCTAGGAATATTGATTTTTCAAAAAATCCAATGAGGCAGTTTTAGTTTTCATCGAAATTGGGCCCGAGAGTCCTTTGAATACTTTTCGCTATTCCTCATAGTTTCGGATTTGGCCATCCACGCATCCTTGAAAAATTCAGTCTGTAGGTATATTTTGTAAAAAAATACGAAATCAATTTCTCAAATAATCAACACCACGACCGCTGCCGCACTTCACGATGTGGCAACATTACAGGCAAATAATCTTACATTAACAAATAGTGTAAAGTGGACAGCACAACAACCGTAACAGTTTGACCTTGAGACCGCCCTTACTCCGTTCGTAATAAAAGCGGCTTTTGTAGTGCAACTGTTACATTTGACGTGCTGTCGTCAGTACTTTAGATGGATAAATGGGTGAGGTGGGGACCGGGCACAGGATGCAGTCCTACCTATATTTTTTTTTACATATTTTATTTCACTAAAAATATCCTTTAAATAAAGAAACGCATTATTATTACAATAAGTTTTTTTTTCTTAGTCACTATAAAGGGAATTGGATATAGTTTTCTGAGAAAGTTTTTTCCACGTGTATTCTGGGCATGATGTCATGGAGATAGATGCTGACATGCAGGTAGATGATATCCTGAGAAATGACTTAGGGTAGCTTTTGGCATGATAACCAATATCCAAGCGTGCGGGGCTCTGCATTATACGGCCATTATGTCTTTATTATTTCGTAACGAAACCAAAGCAGTTACTACGGCGTAGGCGTTGCTACGAACTCGTAGCGTCGTAGTTACGCTACAAAATCCTATTATAATTATTATTTTACAATAGTAATCTTTATGATAAATACTTTTTGAAAATTCGTTTAGTTTCTGACATTAGATAAATGTTTTTTTTTATTATTTAGTATATTTCTTATTATATTTTATTCTGGCAACACACAAGGAGACTTCCTCTGCCGATAGTAGTCGCTTTAAACTGTTTTATTTGAACGAAATAAAAAGGTTTTTTTAAACAAAAATAACACAACATTAACTTAGTCTGTCTCCACATTTTCTCGCACAGAGCGGACAAAAGGCGCGCGATCGCACGATTATTGGACGAGTCAATAATGTACCCTCGCTGGACAGACGCCCGGACGCTCTTTTATACATATAATACATATAGCTGGTAATGTCTTGTACCCGATAGATATTCGTGTTCAGACTTCGGATGAGCATTGTACCGTAATAAGCAAGCAATGTTGGTTTGCGTAACAATGCACTTTATTGCTTATATCTTGGTCATCCTTTTGTTTAAAATACCCGGGTAGAAATGTAAACGCATACATTTTGTCTTATCTTTACTAATCTTATAAAGCGGAAGAGTTTGTTTGTTTGGTTGGTTGAACGCGCTAATCTCAGGAACTACTGATTCAAATTAAAAAAAATATGTTTGTGTTGGATAGTCCATTTATCGAGGTATTATATTGGCTATATAACATCACGCTACCACCAATAGGAGCTGAGCATTAATTAAAAGTCTTGCAAAAACGGGGGAAAAATATTCCTTTTCCGAGCGTGCGCTGCGTAAACGGATAAAGTTACGTATAAATATTGTATGCAGGAATTGTTCTCCAAAAAAGTCCGCAACAGCATATGTCTATTTTTGAAATTGACTCTCTAGAACCATTTTTTGGTACTTAATTAAATTTGTTCTAAAATAATGTACTATCCTGAAGGTGTTTTTGTATATGACATTATTCTTTATCGAAATAAATACATTATTTACCACAAGTATTTAATTTTGAGCCAAATTGTTCATAACATCATTTGATTTCAATGAATATCTCAAGAGATATCATAGTTTTCAAATATCATGCAGGGGGGCGGGCGCGGGCGGGGCGATCAATGCATTAATTGCAAAGGTGTTTTTTAAACATGATTTAAATCCTTAGCCTACCTACGTTGGTATTTTCCGACATCCAAACGAACGAAGTCGCGGGCACAGCTAGTAGTACTTACATATTTTCGACGAATCATTCCCTCTGCGTCGACTCTCTTTAAGTCGAGTCTCGCTATGGCGACTCTTGCTGCGTCGCCTCCGCGCTTAGTGATTGTCTGAACCAGAGGTCCCAGTTCGAAGAAAGAACCAAGGAGTTCATAAGTATTTTGAAACTAATACACTTATGGCTATTATCACTAAAGAGTGATAATCATTATTTCAATCAAAAAATAGATACCTGACCAAAACAACAAAGACAGGAAGTAGGTAGGCGCCGAACATCAATAACAATATTTTTGCAATCACATTTTAGAAAACAGTATAAAGACATATGATTCACACTTAGCACACAATGATAGGTAGTTAGTTATTAGTAGTGATTTTTTCTCTTAACTAAAGGATACATTTTTTGAAAGCCTTTGGTCAAGTGGTCAGTATGTAAATACCATGTCTAGCTATACCTACCAGAGATCGCGGGCTTGGATCCCATATTTATTATTATCTATGTTTGTCCTTTGTAAAATGATTTTTGTCTTAGACGTAATACGGGCCGGTGTCACAGCTCACTGGTTAAGTGCTGTTTGACTAGAGATTAAAGTGATTCTTGATTGTTACAACTTAGTGAAAATGATAAACTATGGTAGGTAACTTTATTTCCGGCGATTTGTAAAACTGGCTCTTACTCAGTCTTTGCCGCTCGTTTATATTTAGGTATGAAAAAAATGGTCATTTTATAACAAAGTCCTCTCACATAAAACAAATCCTCATAATATATAATTCAAGCCTCAAATTCAGAGCAAAATGGTTCTCTCGAAGGCTCTTGAAGGCTCCTTAAAAAATATCCTCGTTTGTTCCCCATTGTTGGAATGGCGACTATCCATTGGAGAGCAAAATGTCTCACTTACAAACGCCTAATCCTGGTAGGATCGTCACCATTGTTACTTGAACAGGCAGCATTAATCCTGCCTTTCGAGACAGGAGACATCCATCAATTGTCAACACTGGACGGGCAGGGTACGTCCCTATTCGCCCCCTGAGGGGGAGGCCACCTCACTCACACAGAGATATTGGCAAAGATTATGTCGGATTGTTTTTGAGGAGAAGGGTTATATTAATGCCTATCTGTAATGAAACTCGTGACTTATTTATTTCTTTAAACCTTTTTTGTAGATTATAAAAGTTTTATTTAGCGACTGAAAGCGGTTGCATTGACAACCGGCCTATATCTTGAAATTGTAAGTTTCCATAATAACAATTGCACTGAGACACGGAAAAGCTCAAATTCTGTGATAGATTATCATCATCATCATCACCAGCCTATATACGTCCCACTGCTGAGCACAGGCCTTCCTACATGGGAGAAACACTTGGTGAGTTTTGAGTTATAACACCACCAGGCTGGCTTAATGCGGGTTGGTGGGTTAAAGCGATTGCAGTAACAACCGGAACTAACGGCTTAACGTGTAAATGTCTAACTTACAAACATCTAATCCTAGTAGAATCGTCACCATTGTAACTTGAACAGGCTGCATTAATCCTGCCTTTCGAGACATTAGACATCCATCAATTTCGTCAACACTGGAGAATAAAAATAAAATGATACACGCTGTCAATACATAATAAAAAACAAAATAGTTCAGACCCAAAATTATGCCTATACTTGTTCAAAAACCGCACATAAACATTTATTTAATATAGCTTCACACAATTTACTGTACGAAGCTAAACTAAAAAAATAAAAATAAAATTAAGATTAAATTAAAATCAAAACAAATAAATTAAATTAAGTATATTAAAATAAAATACTATAGCCATAACCTAGTTTATATACCTAGTATCTGAAGAAATAATAAGTGATTGGGCGATTTCTTAACTTTAATACCTACATCAGACAACTGAATAATCTTTGCACACCATCCGGTGCCTCGTAGCTATAGCGGAGTAAGCGGAGTGAGCTAGTGATTGTCAAAATTTGGCTTCATAGAACAAAGCGCTATTTACAAAGCGGGGTGGCTCTTTGTGTCGGTATTACAGCTCTCTACATAATATTGTGAAAGTTCAGACAATGCAGTGTTTGCCGGGCGACATTATGAGGCTTTGTTCAAAAATACTCGCTGTTTGAGGTGTCGGCTAGTGCGATGTTGTTTGTTCGTGTCTTATTGGGGATTGTATTGCTATATACTTACCTATTTAATATACCTTGTTCGCTAAGAGAATAGACATGAAAATGGGGCCATAATGATATACCTACGATTATATTCAACTTTAAGATTATAGTAAGTACAGAGACAGAATAAATTAAGTGGAAATGTGAAGGGGAATTATCATCTCAACGGCACATGGGCACAAAACGTTCGTGCCCCTGAAAATCTGTATTTAATAGTCATCATCTACATCTTTATTATCATTTTTTCAAAAAATATAAAATTGAAAAGTTTAAGTAACTTCCTGCCTTAATAATCATCTATCTAACACCACCTTATTGAGACTATTTTTATGAGCTCAAACACGCTATATCTGCTGTAAGTTTCTGAAGAATTAAGCATCCTGCAGACTTTTTGATGGCATAGGATCAGCTTAGGGTTAGTATGTCATGGGAATGTCACCGAAGTGACAGTACACCAATTTTGAAATCAATTGGATCTGTAAATGTTAGTATAACCCTTTTATCGTGTAGAACATGAGCTGATAGTATCAAACGCCTGAACTGATCTTCATAAATTATAGTTAAGAACCATCCTAATCACGTGAGCTTTCAAAAAAAAAAAATTAAAATCGGTCCATTTGTTTAGAAGCTATGATGCCACAGACAGATACACAGACAAACACGTCAAACTTATAACACTCGTTTACTGCCGGGGGCTATTAAAACCGTTTGACTTAAAAACAATTTTTACCTGAAGATTTTCTTTTCAATTAAGTATTTCAGTATTAGTTTTGGTTCTGGCAACATCGTAACTCTCCTCCAAATATACCTTGAAGTTAGAAAAGTTGGTAAGTAACTACTTCAATTTAATAACTTTATGCCTTTTTAATTTTTAGAAGTCGAATTATAGTTTTTTTAATTCACTATTTTAGTGACGGATTTCCGAGGCCAGAGACTCATTCAACATGACAGTCTCTCAGGCGCTTGTTGAAATACATCCTACTTATATAGTTTTTTTACTATCGCTTGATTGTTCTTTGTTGAAGAGTTACTTTACGTTTCGTTCATCGGATCTAAAAAGTGGTTGATTTTTACATCTTTATGTAAAAAATCTATCAAATATTGAATGAAGTCATTGCGATACAATTTTAACACAACAAAAGGAAATAAAAAAATATCGATTGTAAGTACTTCATGTCGTATAACCAAAACAGAGACAATCGTACACAGCCTAGAGACCGAAGTAGAGATTAGTGAACACGGATTCACGTAGCGCAGTGCGCAAACGTCAAAACCAATGCCAGCTCGTCGTCTTTGTCAGACGTTAAGTTCGATGTCGAATACCTTTGTTTGTGAATCACACAGCAGTAATGTTCTGTTGACATTTTCGACTTCAAATCCGTACATACTTACAATACTTCGGTATTATTTTACCTTTAGGTAATCGCCGGCTCTTAGGAGTTCTGTTACTGAATTAAATTATAATTAATTAATTCTAGTAGGTTACATACACATTCCTACTTATTTAAATAAATTAAAAGATTGCTCTCAAAAAAAAGTGTCAATTTTAAAACGTGGACTAGCTTAATAATTCTATTTTTCTAAATACTAATACATTAGTATGTTAGGTAGTTATAAATAAAATTGATAAAAGTTTTATTATCCAACAAAATTTTCATTTCAGTCTAAAATGCAAAAAAAATAATTGAAAAATCGTATATATTTTCTAATAAACATAAATATTATTACTTCTATTATACTTGTAGATCTTATCAAAAGCTTTCACCATTTAACACATTCAAAGATAAATTATTTTGTAAAAACTTTAATGAAAATAACTCAAATTGTAAAGCGCGCCACTCACGAAACAGCAATTAAACAACAATAAAGACTAGTGCAGACAGTGCTAAACCGAATTATGCAAGATTAATTGGTCGAAAACCGGTCCGTGTACCCACGTTCGGAAGCCGGCGTTCGAATTTCAAATGAGGCGGCACGCCCCACCCTCTGCCCCGCCCCGGCGCCATCTTGAATCCGGGTGGGAAAGAGGGGGCTATTAAATTATTTCATTCCACATTGGGCCGCGCTCGGTATCGGATTAAAACAATTGCCGGCAAAACCGTAAATGGATAATGAATTTTGCGAAGAAAATAATACGGGGCGCAATTTAATTTTGCTCGGTTCGCTTGGCACTGGTTTTTCGTGATTTTAGTTGAGTTTTCTTTTGTTTTCAGACATAAATAAATTATATTTTTATGTAGAAGGAGTTTTCTAAGCTTGTTTTTATGTTGATACCTTTTTTAAAGGGTAGGAATTTATTTTTATAACCTAACGCAAATAGTAGAGCTATTTAAATCAACAAACATATATTTTTTAAATGTCTCTAACTTCTATCATAGACTATTCTACGTAAAACTTACCAAATAAATTAGATGTCCAAACAAAAAGTAGATAATCTAAAAATCCGAATTTTACAGGAGAAACGATTTACTGTTTTTTGTGAATATAGAGTTTTAAGCGAGTGGGAGCATTAAAGACTTTGATATATCAAATAATAAGACTTAATTTAAGTGGACCTTATTTGTGATATCCATAATGTGATTGTCTATAACCAAAATCTAGTAATCTGAAATTATGTATATATGTATTAGAACAAATGTGCTAATTAAAATATTATAGTTATCATATCATACTTACGGGGCTATTGCCGTATATTTTACAAAAAATATAATTAGTAAGTCTTCTGCAACGTTATTTTCTGTCGTAGTGACGATGCATAATGTCTTGTTACGGTGTTATTGCGATAGTATCCAATAAATGCCAAAACAGTATTGCAACGTCAAATTATTTTTAGAAAATATTTATTGTCACCTCAACATCACGCACAAAGAAATTAGGTACATCGTTTCTGTGTCGTACTTCCAGAACTTGGAATTTCTTCTAGTAGATACATGTATTCCCTCCTTGCTATAACATGGGTTCCTTCATGTTATAGCGGCTAGAGCACTGACTAAACTGCACTAGCTGTCTTCGCATATCGACTCTCCTTACTGTTTTACATCAGATAGTGTTGAGTAATTTGTCGTGCTTGGTATAAAAAAAATATTGACAACTTAGGTTATTGGAATAGATTCGTAGAATGCACAATATAATTTATATAATTTTATATACACTTACTGCTGGTGATGCATTTGGTGTCCATTTTGTTCTCTTTGATTGCCTAAGGCAAAACGGAGGATTGCTTATATCATGCTTTGAATAAGTGTAGCTCCTCGGCATCGATCAGTTACTTACAGTCTTACTTATCTTTCGAGTGCAATCTGGACAGATTGACGTGCTGTCCGTATCATTGGCGATGTAGAGGCGATAAACAAACCTTGAGCCTTGAAAACAATTGCGTCGGGACATTGCATCACTTACTGCTTTTATATCGGTTGCATCATGGAGGTTGTATGGTGGATCCAGTTAGAACAATCTGGTCATGCTGCACTAGCTGCCTTCGCATATGGACTCTTTTTATTCACTACTATATTTTATACACTTTTTATTACTCTCATTTGGTGCTCTTGAATGATTTCCTTTTTTTATCCTTTTTTTATTCCTTTTTTTATAGGGTTCCTCGAACACAGAGGAGCTGGCTATATTCCCTTCAACTGCCGGAACACAACAATGCTGGTAACATTATTGTTATGGCGGCCGACTTAGGTAAGATGGTAGAAGCTAGCCAGGCGAACTAAGAAAAGTTCTGCAGCAACCAAACCGAGCAGAAAAATTCTGCTCCTACGGGAATTGAACCCAGAACCACTAGATCTGAATGAGACGGTCTCAACCACTTGACCACAGACGCAGATTTGTATACAAAAAGTCATGTAAAAGAAAGAAAGAGGGTAAAATTTTTTTACGCTCTACAAAATATCGAACAGCTAGTAATATCGAGAACAGAGCTAGATAGGCTAATTGAAAGTTCGATTAAATGATACGTATCGAAATACGACGTACAATAACCTACAAAATTTTTTTTATATGTTGTACGGAATTAGTATGTTTCAAATTGTTCGACAAAACCCTGTGTTGGGCTTACCAAAATATACATGCATAATTTTGTTTATTCGTTTGCCTGCAATAAACGTGTGTGTCGTCATAACTTCATAAATATAGTGAATAAAAATTTGAAAAAAAAATGCCAAGGTGTATTCCAGTCCTCCGATGCCGAATTCATCAAAACAGATAAAAGTCCATAATAGCACTTTAACAACTTTTTGCTTGGGGGCGTCGACTTAAACATTTTTTTAATACCATTCTTCTGCGCTTTAGAATGATCAAATGTTAGTTCTAAAGGAGGTATTCAAAAATTTAATTAATTAAAGGACATGTTCTGAAAATGTATGGGCTGGTACTCAGCTACCCCCCAAGACAAAAGTTATATGAGAAGAAAGAGTATATTTTCAAGAATATTATGAGACAAAAACTATAATTTTTAATGCCTGCATATAAATAAAAAATAGCATTTCATTCTAGTCAAAAAACTGTTATCCAGAGATGTAAAATTCCATTTTAAAAAATGTGACACGTCACAGACACAGTATAAAACGTCAATGTCGTCTTTTGTCTTGTCAAATATTTTTCAATTAATAGGCATGGGGTTGATTTGGTACAGCCTACGACTATTTTGCAATTAAATTTTATTGTAAATGCTAGAAGAAGATGGCAAATTGGTTTCTGCACTTGTTTCTGACTAATAATAATGATTTTAATTTATTTTTTACTATATTTTGTCAGAGAAACTTTGATAAGAAGCTTAGAATTCTTGCATACACTTTTCAAAATTACTCAAAAATGCCGGGGTATCAAAATGAAAAAATGGTATATTCAAGATCCTCTGAGCATAAGCTTTCACATAATATATAATTTATCGTGGGGGGCTTTCGAGTACCAATATCGAACATCTCCTTTTGTAGAAACAGAAATTATTTAAAAGTCGAAATACCTTCTGCATTTTAAGGTCAAGACATCCATTTATTAAGTTGTAAGTAAGCAACTCTGGAAAAATCGTTATTACAAGCGACCCGGCGAATTTCGTACAGCCTCAGAATCAATTAAATTAAATGTTGTTTCAACATTTAAGCTTCAGTTTTTTTCCATGGAAACCAATGTTCAATATGAGTTAAGTTCAAAAATGACAAAAAAAGCAAAAAAAAATTAAAATGAGGGTAGGCCCGTATGTAGGGTCGTCTGGGTAGGTACCACCGCCTTTCTTATTTCAGCCGTGAAACAGTTCGCTGTGTTTCGGATTGAAGGGAAAGGTAGCCAGTGTAATTACTGGGCATGGACGGCATTACATCTTAGGCCTCAGAATGACAACGCATCTGCAATATCAAGTGATTTTTCCTTGTTATTGAAGGTGTCAATAGGCGGCGGTAACCTCTTACCATCAGATGATCTAGTTGTATAAAAAAATGAATGTAAACTACGCAGCAATGAAGGCATTTGATGTATTGAGGCGAATTTAAATGATCTTCCTTGCCCTTTAACTCTCCTTTAGTTATCATCACGTGAGTCAAATTGTCCATGAGCTTTCTCGCCACCAAACGCGTTCCGTTAGATAGTTTTGTCTGGTTCAGATTTCGAAGTATAACGACTACCGAATCAACCTTGAGTTGCAAACTGTGCGGTGGCAAGCCAGCCAGCCAGATCCAATGATTTAAAAAATTTAGTTGGATTGTTTCAAAATCGTCATCATCTTATCTTATCTTATCTTATCTTATAATGGGGCCGCGATCACGCCACGATGCACTTCGACTCTTCGGGATCTTTGGTGCTTCCCCTGCTTTTACTCTTCCCGTGTCCCGAATATAGCTACCATAAGCTATAGTTACTATACTACTGGGGTGAAAGAGCCTATAGTCTTCTGGCTTTGGATATGTCACTTCCAGAAGACCCACTCTGATCCTAGCCAAGGCATCACTTTGACATAAAAGATTTTCCATTGATTCTTGTCCTTCACCACACGCTCGACAAAGTTGTGTTGGAGAGAGTTGCATTTTGTAAAGCATGTGGTTGGTGGCAAAGTGCCCTGTGAGCGCTCCAGTCAAGAAGCGAGACTTAGTTCTACCGTTTTAAAGATGTATTTACTCCAGTCCTCCACCTCCTACCCCACCCCACCCGCTTGGAAGGACTTGGAACGCCTTACTCCCAGTATCTTTTGCAATTCAGACTTATGGCTTAGGGGTGTCAAGCACCCACTTTAATGGCCGTGTTTATGAAACTTTGTGTCAGTATAAAGGGCTCAGTGCCTATGTATTCGTTTTCAGAGCCCTTCCTTGCCAGTTCGTCAGCTCTCTCATTTCCCATCACTCCCACATGACCGGGTACCCAGATCAGTCAGACTTTGTTATACCTTCCGAGCTTGTTTAAGGCCCGTATGACATTCAGAACCAGATCTGAGTTAATGCGGGGTGATTTTAGAGCTTTGAGGGCTGCCTGGCTATCACTTAGAATATATAGTTTGATTCTTAGTCCGTTGTTCTATAATTTACATTACACATAGAATGATTGCATATGTCTCCGCCTGGAAGACAGTAGCAAACCTTCCCATGATTTCGTAAAGTTGGTTATCTTTATTATAGACCCCAGCACCGGTTCCCGAGACCATCTTTGATCCATCTGTGAACCAGAGAACCTTCTCCGGCGATGGTGGTCTACATTTCCATTCCTGTCTGGTGGGGATGCTAATTTTAAATTCATCATCATTATCATATCAGCCTATAATGTCCACTGTTAAACAAAGACTACCCCATCGATTTCCAAATGGAACTGTTCTGCGCAGACTGCATCCAACGGATCCCCGCGACCGTCACCCGGTCATCTGTCCATCTAGTGTAAGGCCGTCCTAGTTTACGCTTTCCGGTGCGTAATTGCCATTCTAAAACTTTAACGCCCCACCGGCCGTCTGCTCTGCGTGTACTGCCCACTGCCAATTCAACTTACTAATCCTATGAGCTATGTCAGTGACTTTACTTCTCTTACGGATGTCATCATTTATGATTCTATCTCGCAGAGAAACACCTAACATAGCTCGTTTCATAGCTCGCTGTGCGACTGCGAACTTGCACAGGAGGCTCTACATTTCACAGCCAGTGTCTTTTCGTTCATTTTATAAAGAATGAAATATGAACAAGATCTCTGCTCCCGACTTCATCACTTAAATTTTCTAGAAGTTTGAAGCCAAAAAAAAACGTAAAATTGTTTCGCATTCTTTATATTGGTGTGATTTAACACCCGGCGAAAAAAGAGGGGTGTTATAAGTTTGACGTGTCTGTCTGTGTAGGTACCTGTGTGCCTGTCTGTGGCATCGTAGCGCCTAAACGAATGGACCGATTTCAATTCGTTTTTTTTTGTTTGAAATCTGGTGTGTCAATGGTTCTTAGCTATAATTTATGAAGATCAGTTCAGGCGTTTGAAGACTACTTATCAGCTCTTTTTATACATGATAATAGGGTTTTACTAACTTTTACATATCCGATTGATTTGAAATTTGGTGTACTGTCACTTCGGTGACATTACCATGACATACTATCTTTGAGCTAATCCTAGACCATCAAAAGTCTGCGAAATGCTTAATTCGTTAGAAACTTACAGCAGATATAGCGTGTTTGGGCTCTTATGAATAGTCTCACTGAGATGGTGTTAGATGATTAATGACGCCGGCGGTTACTTAAAATTTTTAATTTTGTATTTTATTTGGTGATTGATTATGTCACTTCAAACTTTGAGATCTCAAAAACGCTGCCAACCTATTTAATTGAAACTGTGAAACCACATAATCAATTCAAAAAGTTCGAACACCGTTCGAAAGTTAAAAACGTGTCAACCGTCAAGTTCATACCGCGTATACTGCAGCGTCCTAGAAACTCGTGCGGAGACATTTCCCGCCAACTCGAAGCCGCGTGACCTGCAACTTTTGAAAAACTCGCGCCTGGAAGTTCGCTAACTCGCAGAGTTGGCCAACTGCGGTGTCGCGAGGTGACAGTTTATAGTGGCAAACATTTTGCGGTCCATTCGTCGTGTCGAAAGGAACTATGGCAGATGGAGTATGTAAATCAGGTTACTCTACTTTGCTGAATCGTACATTACAAATATTGGGCTTAGGCTTAATTTTGTAGTCCTCACGCTAAATCTAAATTTAAGTTTAGTGCATTTCGTACTCTCAATATAGATACAAAAAGGACGGGTGTCATATATTTAGACATTTAGAAAGATGTGTGCAAGTTTAGACCTTATTGAACGCGATAAAATGCAGGTTTTAGCTAGGTAGCACCTCCTTTCATGCCTTTTAAATTGTCTATAGTTTCATTAAAAGCTATATAAAATTTGACAGTTCTAATCCATTTCTTGCTATTCTTTTCCTATTTATTACGAGAAAGAGATATATTGTACCTGTGTACCTACTTAAATTTAGATTTAGAGGGTATGTTCGGAATTATGCCTATATGCTGATTTAGAAAAACGTTTCCTAGATCTGAATGAAAGTTGAGTAACAAGAAAAAGATGATGTCATTTTGAACGATTCTTTTTTTTACGACAGTGGCAGCAAACAAACTTAGGGCTCGGTTTGTGGTAATCTAAGTGGCTTTTCTAGCCGCTGATTAATCACTAGTTACCTACATATTAACATGCTGTCAATTTTGGCCGTGTCCGACTTGTGTCTCTATTTTAACTAACTCCACCTTATGTGCTAGCTTTGGTTTATTATTTTATCACAGAGCAAGTCTTAAATATCAAGTAGAGCAACATTCACGACCAAATTACTATTCAGGTGCGAATAGAACACGATTTAGCCATCAGAACGGCGTCGTCAGTCGCGTCTCTCCCTCCTCCCTCACCCTACATCTCGGTATCGACTTATACTACTCGAGCTCTCGATTCAAATCGAATCCAGTTGCACCGCTGAACTGCACGCAATTGGGCGGATATGCCTTGAGACAATAGGGAGCGGGTTACCATGTGATTATCGATTTTGCTTATCATGGTTGAGTAGTTGCTTTCAATTGATGCGCAAGTAACACATAAGACTATGTTCGTTGTTTGTTTTTGGGTGACTAATTCTCAATATGTCTAGATATTAAAACAGAGTTTAGACGAGACTAGTCTATTCGTTATGCACGGGTTTCGTTTGTCTAAGATATATAATATAATAATAATAATATTTATACACTCTTTTCTCAAACGATTATTTAATATTTTTTTTTACGCCGAAGAAGCCACACCACGTCTTCCAGCATTTTGATGTTTGTAATGGCATATTATGTATTCAAAGTATATATGTATATAATTATATATCATACTATACCTACTTACCATTGCACCCACACTTTAGTGTTATTTATTTATTAAGAAGACCAATAGCCACTAAAGGATACCTTTTTTTTCGGAGTGGAATTTGCTTACGGACGATACCCTAAACCGCTGGTTAGGTGGACCAGCGGACCGTCGGCTAGACGTGGGCCTGTGTAGGGGTCGCCCAGCGCCTGATCATAGCGGCACTTCTGCTGGCTAAGAGGGTTTAGTAGATATTGGACCTATTCGTACGTTCAATGCCAGGCACTGAGCATTGACTCTTAATCCAATCCTACCATGATATGAACGACCTCGTTCGGGGTTCAATTCCAATTTGTAATTACTCTATCCTACACATTAATCATAATCATCATATCAGCCGAGAATCAGGGCACAGGCCCCTCCCAAGGATCTCTAAGCCGATCAGTACTGCGCTGCCAACATCCACTGGCTTCCCGGGACCTTCACCAGTTCGTCGGTACATCTTGTGAAAGGACTGCCAACGCTGCATCTCTCGGTACGCGGTCCCCACTCAAGAACCTTTCCACTCCATCGGCCATCAGTCCTCCTTGCAATGTGGCCTGCCCACTGCCACTTAAGGCTCGCAATAATAATAATCTTTTTCTGTGTAATGTGTGTCGCAGACATCTGGTTAAAATAACTAGCAATTTGATGCATTGGCTATTCATTAAACGACTACATCCAATCCGGCTTTAAATGCCTACGCCAATAGTTAATAGTTAACTAGGCGTATTGAAAGAGTTGTGAAAAATGTAGTTGTGTGAGTGGTAGGTCCTCAAAAAATGTGGACTGGACCGAAGCTATGATTGTTCTTTGTCGAAGATTTGGGGCTTATCAAATCTGAACGAAAAGAAGCTAGAGCGAACGAGCGAGCTTTGTTTCTTCAACAAGTAATCGATGTAACATCTTATTTAACGCGAGTTAAATCCGGTAAAGTGGTATTATTTCAAATGTGAACGTACGCCTGAAAATATAAAACTTTACTAACTACTTACTTAGGTTACTAACTTTTACTTTCCACGTAGAGTCGCTGTACACCTTTGCGATGCTTATTAACAACCGAAGCTCTGTTCGTTATAAAATGCTTTGCATAATGCGTAGTGACTTTGCTGCTCCGTGGACAGAAGAGAATATGCAAAGATAAATCGTTATAGTCCGGGAGGTAGCGCTATAGTTGACCGAGTCATTTTATACCGGCTGAAAATCATAGCAATAATAGTTTTCCCCTAACACATAACAGCTCCGAACGTCAGCTGCTCCGATAGCGGTGGAGCTAAAGGAGACAGAATGATAAAGTCATTGGAAAAAAATTAGCTCCGATGATTTTTATACCAAGCGAAACTGTATTAAATGATTGTTTTAATCACATTTTATAATAAAATAATCGTCAGCTGCATGGACGACGGGGGGTTCAATGTCAGTCACGTGCATAAACCTCATTTAAAATTTATTTTAATTTTAAATGAGGTTTCTGTTTATGTAAAAATTATACCTTATGAAATTTATATATCTCAATTTTTATACTTTTAAAATAATAAAGAAAAGTGGCAGCTGTACTTTTGACGGAGTAACACCGTCAGTCAGCGTGATAAATATGTCGCGCGCTCAACACATTCGAGCGTTGCATAATCCCTTTGAAAAATAAACTGACGATCTGAACACCCACAAACAATCAGCTGACAACGATTTTTTGTTTCTATAATTTTTAAATTGTCTTACACTTAAAATTCAATAAGTATAACATTGACTTCATTTAAATAACACCACAATATATTTATTAATTTCGTGTCGGCTTTAAATTATATTAATATGTACTCTAGCATCAAGGAATTTCAAGCTGTAAAAGTCTCACTACTTTAACGTACCTTTCCTAAAAAATTTTATTCTGGCCTCCAGGTAGATAACCTTTGGTAGTAAGTATACCCTAATGGAGTGACACAAACTTATATGAATAAAAGATAAATACAACCCTCTGCTGCAGATATTTCGACTAGTTCATTCAGTTTTTCCCGTGCTGTCTTGTCCAAATCTCCAAAATGTCCGCGAAAACAAAACCAATTTGTGTATTTAGTTTTAAAATAAAAAAATTAACGGCTTCATTCGTTCACTCCAAGTTTTTTACAAAAGTGTACAACTATTCTAGATATACCGAAAAATAATAATTTATCGACGAAAGACACTAAAGTGCCAGTGGATGTAATGATAAACAAAATTATCATTTGAAGTGTTACAAACTATTCACAGTAAAATTCAGTCGAAATGTTCTATTTCAACATCTGAAACGAGTATTTCCGAAACGAATGTTAAAATTAAAAATTAAGAATATTAAACAACTGTTTGAAATAAAATTCATTCGGTATAAAATTCCTACAAAAATTGCAACGCTCCCTCCCGGACTATTATTGGTGCCTGCAATAATAATAGTCCTGCTGCATGCAATCTGTCTGTGGCAACGTAGCGCCTAAACGAATGGACCGATTATCATTCGGGTTTTTTTAAAGCTGATGTGCCTACGATGGTTCTTAGCTATAATTTATGAAGATCAGTTCAGGCGTTTGATGACTATCAGCTCATTTTCTACATGATAATAGGGTTCCACTAACTTTTACACATCCGATTGATTTGAAATTTGGTGTACTGTCATTTCGGTGACATTTCCATGACATACTATCCTTGAGCTGATCCTATAACATCAAAAAGTCTGCGAAATGCTTAATTCTTCAGTGTTTGGGCTCTTATGAATAGTCTTATTGAGATGGTGTTAGATAGATGATTAATGACGCCGGGGGTTACGAAATTTTTTAAATTTGTATTTTTATTTTAAACGTGTTGTAAATCAAATTAAGAATATTGTAAAAAATTTAACTTATTAAAATGGGTTTCACTTTGACTACAGTTTTCTCGCTATCAAGTGCTTCAATAAATTATGTATTAACAAAAAGAGTTGATCAATCACAAAGAACATCTTTATTAACAACATGTTGAGCGGTAATATAACATGTTCGCAAACATGAACAGCAAATTGAACAATTTTATTATCGTCACACCATCTCAATATCAGCGCGGGGCGGCACGTGACCTCTCTGGACTTATATTGCTTTTTTATTTGCCTAAACACCCCTTGAAAAGTTGTCAACATGTTTCTTTATGGAATCCTTTTGCAGGACCCCAAAAATTTCTAACAGCAATTTCAACTTTAACTTCATTACCATAAGAGTAGTAGTAAGAGAAGCAGCTATTGTAATGGATGAAGAAAATAAGTTTGTATTCGGATTTATTCACCGTTTGCGCAACGGATATTAGTTGTTCAAGTGGAGAACTATTTGGCAATGTTCTTTAGATTCGTTCCCATAGAAATGGAATTAGGCAGTGAATTTGTTGTCTTTCCATTTCACATTGTGTGTTTGGTTTTTGAAGCTGACTAACTCTGAATTTAGTGTTAAATTCAGATTTTACACATTAATTGGTCGTTGATAAACTATTTTATTATTTTCGTAAGATACATGAATATTATTATTTACATAATATTATATACTTACATATTTTTTGTATAATTTAAACAAATGACGAATTACGTCAGTTTTGCTGTGTTGAAACAATGTCCGTATTACATTACTTGGTTTTGTGCGAAGAATATTTTTTCCTTAGTACATTTCTGGTAATGTAACTCGGTAATGTACGAGTAACAAGGGGATTTCACTAGCCATTACCGAGGCTTAGGTTTTTGTCTCTTTCTATCTCCTTTAGATAGACTGAGACAAAAATCACTAAGAGACTCTTAACACTAAGCAAATTTTAATGTTCGTAAAGACGAGCATTAATGTACTTACTTACTTATGTATATAGTATTTTTAAGTACCTAGGTATACTCCGAAAATATCTAAAGCTTTTCCATCGCAAAAGGATGTTTTCTCTACCAAGCTACCGTAGACTTGTAACTATTTTAATTTTAAATACAAATCTAAAAAACAGGAAGTAATTTGTAACTAGACTTCATGATATTAAGTAATTAATTTTCTATATAATCCGTAAACCATGAAAGTCAGAATATCATTTGAAAAAAAAAATTCATTTAAAAATGCAAATGACCGAATGAAAAGTTCATCACCTCTACATTCCACGACCCAATCATAATCTTTTATTTCCCGCCAAACGGCGAACCAGAGACAATGGCTCGGATTTTTTTTCTAAAAAAATACGGCCTGGGGCTTCATCAAAACGGTATTTCATTAAGACTTCATCCGTCGGACTGCGTTGAAAGAAAGGCTCACATTCTTTGAAGGCCCCCACTTTTGTAATGAAGAATGTCCATCTAAAAAGGCCAGGCAAGGCGCCATTGTTTTTGCCCTTTTCTTGGAACTGGGAAAGAAGTGTCACATTTTCCTCGAAGCGTTCGGCGGATTAATTTTCTCGGAGACGACTCGGCAATTGTGTTTTTACATGATCAAATGAACTAAGTAACGCCTTGAATATTTCACTTGGTGTAAAAATAGTTTAGTGCTGGGTGAGTATATTGTACGGTCAGCAAAAGTCGATCGACACATTCGTAATAACAAAACACTAGGGTAGAGTGGGATTATTCCGGACATCATGATAAATAATACTACTTGGTAATCTGTCGGTCTTGATATTTAGTGGTGCGTCTTGCTAAAAAATCCATTCCAAGTGCCTGGAATTGAGCATGCTTATCATGATGTAGGTACCTAAACGCCTTGTCTGGAGTTACCCCGCCACCGAAATTACCCCATTCTCCCCTATAAAGAAACAGATCAATTTAATTGTAATATTTTTACGATTATTACAATTCTTAAATAAAATTAAATGATGTCAAGTTTCCTAATATTAATGAATCAAATACAATACAAAAACAAATGTATACCTACGGTTTTATGTGAAGGACTTTTATCTATTAGAGTTGTCATAAACAGCCAACCCGTCATGGGCGTGTGAGTTTTAAGGTTATTCAGAGGTGACACCAGTTATTTTTTTTTAAATAATATACCTAATAATTTTATTGTTGTATACAATAAAATTCACCTCAGATTTTGGAAATTTGGATGCGACTATCGTTTTTCGTTGCTTACCCTACCTTCGCCCTTTGGAATAAAAGTCATTTATGTGATGAAATTAAAGTAAAGTAGATGATGCACTAGGGTCTCGCAATATCAGATTTGTAATATTTATTAATTAATTGTATCACGTTCGTCAACTTTTTTATAAGTAAACTTATAAAAAAGAACACAATTACAAGTAAACTTTAGATAAGCCATATAAAAGATATATATTTTTATCTAGTTGCTAATGTGTCAAAATATAAACTTATATATTTGCATTTATAATGAAACCGGCGCCGACAGACAGTTAATTATTGATGCGATCGAATGCAACGATGGCATTAACAGAAAGGCATAAGTAAATTAAATATTGTGCTGGACATCGGAAATATTATCGGCACGTTTACCAGGGAATGTAGATAAAAATACTTTCAAAAAATCTTTTGACCGCCTTGAATTGGCTTCTCAAGCACAGCAGATATTTCTTTATGACAAAGAATATGCCCAGATCAAGGAGATGGTCTATCTAGTGGTAGCCATCGCCTACGAAAAGACATATCCAATATGGTAGAGTTATTCGTGTACCAATTCCAAGTATCGTGATGGAGTACCATACTCCTAACTGCATACCTTAAACAATCATTATTGTACGTACCTTATTGTTGTACAGTGAGCAATTTTTGGTGAGCAGCTATTTTTAGTTGCTCATTTATGTAACTCCCAAATAAATAGTCTATTGTAAGATTATGTGAATTTAGCACCGTAGTTGTGGAGCGACAGCGCCCGCTAAGTGCTGTGTCCGCTCACGTACATTATTGATGCGCAGCCGTCGACTCCCGCGCTCGGCGCCTCACTAAAAACTGTTTTTACTGCGGCTTTTATTTCCCTTTAAATATTTTGTGTTCAAATTTCTGGGTGCGGCTGCGTGATAGTCAATAAAAGCGACGGACTTTGTTTAATATACAATAAAAGTTTTATATTATTATGAAACAATGTATTCGGTGTGACGGTTCTAAATTGGGTAAAATGGCCGCTACATTCTGTAGGAATATTTAACTGAAAAAATAGAAAACTAAATTCTGAATACAATCTTCAACTTTTTAGGTATTTTATATTCAGTTTATTTATGTCAAAGATCGAGAAACCGTTAAATTCGGTAGCTTATGGACCTCATTGTCAACATATCGCCACGCTATTGTATAGATAACAGCGTGTGAGTAGTGCCTTGGGCATCGTAGCACAGAGACGCTCGTAGCACCTTTGCTACGAGCATCTCTATGCTACGGTAAATGCTTACCATCCGATGGACCGCATATTTGTTTCCTAAGTACCCTTATCAAGTAAAAATAGTATATCCAGATATCGCCTAATGGCAGATGATTAACGTCGCCGGCTTTTCAAAACCTATCAGCTATTTTCTATGCTAGTTCCCAAGACATGATAGCTTGCATAAATTGTTGGAAGGAGTTGACCCTAAAAAAGGTTGTATGTAGTAGAAAGATACATTTGGAACGCAAAGAATGGGTCATCTGCCTTAAATCTATGCTTTGTAGAGCTTCCTGAAAAAATGTGGTAAATTCATAAATTCCCTAATTTAAGTCTCCTAAAAATTACTTTAAAATTCCATACGTATTTTCACGATAAAATAAAGGGACGAATGTAAAAAACAATAATTGCTTTATGCTCTGTTAAATTTTCATGAGCGCAGGCGGGATGCGCCGTTTGCCGACGCGCAATTATAAATATTTCAATTAAAAACCAGAAGGAATTTCCCGGATCCATTTTCATTGGGATTGTTCATATTGGTGGACTTCGCTTTTGTCTTTTAGCAATTAAAGGTCTGCAATTAGATATCATTTGAAGCTAAAAATGTGATATAACATTTTACAGATTCGTGAACTTTCCTAGTTGTTAACATTATGATTAATATTTACTATCTAATGTAATTAACTAATTACATCCTTTGAAATATTACAACAATAGGTTTAACATTCTACCGTTATAATAATGTAATTCTTCAAAACCATAAATAAATTCCTACGTGCGAAATGTTACATTCCTTGTATATGCCTCTGTGGTCTAGTAGTTGAGACCACCTACCTCAGATCTAGAGGTCCGGGGTTCGATTTCCATAGGGGCAGAAATTTTCTGCATGGTTTGGTTGGTGGTAGGGCTTTTCTAAGTCCGCCTGGCTAGCTACTACCATCTTACCTAAGTCTGCCACCATAACAATAATGTTTGCATTGTCCTGGAGGTAAGATAGCCAGTTCCTCTGTGGTTGAGGAATCCGGGTGTAACTCGCTTCCATCGTCGGCCTTATCTTGAAGTAACATCAGGTGAGATAAAGGCCAAAAGTTATCCCGTCAAGATTAAAAAAAAATGCGTGTGCTTAAGCTAAGCACTTTATTTAAGAAATTATAAATATTACACTTTAGTCTTAAAAAATATTTATCATATGACAACAAAACTATTAGACTATTACAATATTATTAGAACAGGAGACCGTTATTAACTAGTATAGGAAAAAATAACAAACCAATTACATTTCTTATAAGATCTTTTTTTCGATTATCACGAAACTTATTCTGTGTACCTACTCGTAGTTACGGTCATAGTCTACAAATGTGATTTCAGTTGTTGTCGTGTTTTAATATTTTTTGCTTGTTTATTGTTCTATTGTTACTTATGATTGTCACTACACAATATCTCACTGTGAACATGGTCAGGAGCTGGGGGATGAATAATATTCATAATTCGAGAGTTAACACTTATTACTGCTGCGTTTCCGACGCTTCATTTGTACCGCCGATTACACGCCTCGCTTTAAGTTTAACTGTTTTAATAAGAACATAAATAATATAGCGAATACAAAGTTGGGACATATTTTGTGTAGGTAGTAAATAGAAAAAAAATATTAAGTACTCAAATCTACTAATCAATTTCCAATTCAAATTTACGTTTACTAAAAATGTGGGAAACAGTACGCAAAATTGAAACACGTTACAGGGTGGTAGGCCCGTATGTATGGTCGTCTGGGTAGATACCACCGCCTTTCTTATTTCAGCCGTGAAACAGTTCGCTGTGTTTCGGATTGAAGGGAAAGGTCGATTTAGAGGGATGACAATGCACCTGCAATACCAAGTGATTTTTCCTTGTTATTGCAGGTGTCTATAGGCGATGTTAACCACTTACCGCCAGGTGGGCCGTTAGCTTGTTTGTCATCTAGTTGTATAAAAACGTTAAATAATGAAGCGTTTCATGTAAAATGTACGTAAAATACCTAATCTGCTTCATTTTTTATGTTCCTTTTTGCGTATCGACCAACTTTTCTTAAAACTTGATATTAAAAATTCAATGAACGCATAATTTTGCTCTACAAAGTCCTTGTATTATTTAGTAAACGCAGAGTTTTTTAACGCGCAGTTATTATGAATTTACTAATAAACTAAAATTAATCGATGAAAAATCGCCAGTGCGGTCATACACTAAGCGATTACGTCACCGAACTCCTCTTATAAAAATTAGCCAACAGTGACCCTAAATATGTTGTTATATTAAAGAATGTAATATATGAGCCGCATCTCATCCCCGAGCGTGTGTATTGTTCACACTACGACTGTGATCACCCCTTTTATGAATTAAGTAGGGATGGCAGTATAATTAAAAGCTTCGTTTATTGTGAGACGTCTCATGCATACAATTAAAAAAATATATTATTACTTAGTATATTTGAAACGTTGGTAATTGTATAACACTTTAAAAAGGCGGCGCCACTTCCATAAATCTCTTGATAATCGTAATACCTCTTCGGTAAATGTTCCGTAGTGTTGACCCATAAGGCTCGAGCGCCCTGGAGACTCTAAGCGTCAGCGGGACACCTCCCCCGGAGGTGATGCCTGGCGATGTGAAATCCTCCGGAGGCGAATTCGCCCCTCAAGGCTTGAAGACTCACCAAGGTTCTCGCCTCCTTAAAACCCCGGTTACGCTGTTAAGGCTATCTGCGGCCAACAGCAACAGTCCGTCCAAAAAAAAAGGTGGTTATTGACCAAGAGTAAGGTGCTACAAGAGTACCTTTCTGCTTTGCCTTTTTATTTTATCAAACAAATTATCTTATCTATTAGTTATAGATTTCCCCGTACCAAGGATGATAGAAGTATTGGTCTATGTGCATACTAAACAATGACAATATTATTTTCTGAAGGACGAAAAAAAAAGTCGAAAAAAATACTATAAGATATACGATTAGAGGCTGTTGATGGAGATTGTATGTTATAAACATTAACATTATAACATTGACAGCGTTGCTTCATCTATTTTTTTTAAGGTAATCAATTTTTTGAAAAAAAAACAGCCTCGCGTGTTCCTCCGTTGACATTATTCCAAATACAAACTACAAAGCATTCCAAAGCGATGACCATTAATTTGTTCAGCTCCGCAAACAAATCGCGATCCGTCTGCTTGTTTCCCATGAAATTACTATTTCTAGTCTGACGCGCCCTCTTGATATTTAAACTGTTGACTCTGGCTACTAAACAGGGCAAATAAGATTTGAATGAGAGCCCCGGGGTGTAATACCGATTGCCATTAGGGTATTCGCAAATAGGGTCATGACAAATCATAATGGCGGTATTAGGCTTGTCACATTTCATGGGTTGACAATTTATTTTGAGTTATTAGTTCCGATCGCGATGAATTATGCTTAAGATATTTTGAAGTTTAACATTGGATACTTGTCTGTAGTTTCTCAGCATTTAGACCCGTCAAGCCACACATTTCAGACGCATTACTATCATCATGAAAATGAAATGAAATGAAATAAAAATACACAAAAAAATAATACATAAAAAAACATTTATTGGTTATAAATAAAAAGTACAAACCAGACAGCAGGAATTTGAAAACATAACCTCTTATAACCAAATGGTCACCACTCAGCGTATGCTGCAACCTGGAGGACCACAGCGCTGGTCTTCCGCTGTGCCAACTGAAAGTGCAACGCGCGCATACCGTCACACCTCAAGGTTGTTTTGAAATAAGATTATAATAAAAACTATTTGAAAAACTAAATGCATAGTGAAAAATCATCATCATATCAGCCTATGATATCCACTGCTGAACAATATCAATCTCCCAACGGAACGGGTCTGCGCAGCCTGCATCCAACGGCTCCCCGCGACCCTGTAAAAATTCTAGTTATTATTGAGTAGACCCTAAAAAGTGGCCCTAATAGAAAGCAAAAATAATCGTTTAAAATTCAAGTTTAAGTACAGTAGTTAAATTTCTTGTATTGTTTCAACGTTAGAGCATGTTATAGCTACATCGATATGTTTATTACAATAATTTAAAAATAGCATAACAAAAATAACATTAAAAATAACAGGAGTGTATAAAAAGGTTTTCTAAATAATTTAACAAATATTAAAGTGAAATAAGTAATCTGTTGAACTAAAAAAATTTCTTCGCGACGATGTCAGGTTAATGAGATTGGAGATGAGTACTGATGGCGAGCGCTGGTTACCAAGGACCGCCCAACTCCTGACAGAAAAGGATAGTTGATAATCCCTTTCTGCTAAATCAGAGTGACGTAACTTGCCTTTTTTCGGAATTGAAAAATGCAATTTACAGCACCCCTGGTATGGGCCAAACCAACACACATTTTATTTTTGTGTACTGGCAACATAATTATAATACGCTCTTGCTTTTGGCACATAGGCCCATAGGCTGTCCATCTTTTGTACGACCAACACTGTGTTATTAATTAAATAGCAATTAACTGATCAGTTCCTTTGAATAACGTCGACGTTGCGGTCCCAGCTAATCTACAGTCCACTACACTATCGTGAGGATTCCAACACCAGGTTGGTCATAACCTCATTATTCCTACTTCTTTTGAATTCATCTACTTGGTGGTAGGCCCGTAAGTAGGGTCGTCTGGGTAGGTACCACCGCCTTTCTTATTTCAGCCGTGAAACGCTGTGTTTCGATTTGAAGGAAAACTGGGCATTGAAGGCATTTCACCTTAGGCCGCAGGAGGAGAAATACCAAGTAATTTTTTTTATTGCAGGTCTATAGGCGGCGGTAACCACTTACCGTGGGCGTGGTGGGCCGTCAGCTTGTTTATCATCTACTTGTATATAAAAGAAAGAAAAGTCACTCATATCGGCAATTAGCAATTTCATCAAATAATTTAATGTGTTCGAAATTAGATTCTGGCAATGTCTTTAATGAAAAGCCAAGGTATTTTTTATAATTTCAAAGGGAAGTGGCCTATTCTGTAAAAACTAGAAATACAAAATAAACATTTTGTAGTTTTTTTTACAGAGTAGGTACGCGTCAGTAGTGCCTAAAGTGCTACGAGAGCCTTGAAGAGTACAGTAATAGCTACCATCAGGCGGGTCATATTTACCCATACATGCTTGTTTGATGCCAAGGGCATCAAAGGAAAACAAAATAAACATAGAAAACAAAATAATAAACAATGTTATTTATTATTTATTATGCCGAGTAAGTAAATAATGAACTTTAGGAACTTCTTTACTTTCTAGTAACTTTTAAGTACGAATTTCGTCATTTTGGAATGGTTCTTTTGTGATTGAAAGCAAAATGAGTTTTCGCAATTAAATTTTATAATAATACTTTCCTTTGTAATTAAGTCTTGTTTAATCCCTCTTTAGAATATTAAATTTATACGTTCTTGCCAATTTCTCGCTTCCATAATACAAATTTCCACAACAAATAATTATTAATTCATCTTTGCTTGAATTTCAACTTTTCAGTGCGCTTTTAGGCTGTATAAAACATTCATCCGCTGGGGGGGTTCCCCCTGTTTATCATTCAGCTTAGTTAGCAGATGTGGCGGGCAGGGTGGTTCTCAAGCCGGAATATCGTGAGCAAACACGGGAGGCAACACTTGTTTATAGTTTTATTAGATTTTCGCTTTGTGCTCGCTGTTGGGCTTTTAAGCGGTCTTTTAAAGTTCAACGACGGTGTTCATAATAACAAAAGTGTCAAACTTGGGCCTTAATTTTAAACATTACTTTCTGTGCCCGCGAAGTTCGCGCGGGTGTCGGAAAATAACAACATGTCGTACTTAGGTGGGTAGGTTACTTGAAATTACTTGAGTATTTATTTGGTTAACGATTTAAATCATGTTTATAAAAACATATAAAAACATCTTCGCAATTAATACATTACTTTAGAACAAATGATAAGTAAGAGTGGAACTATGTTAAAAAAATGTCACGCGCCCTTCCCCCCTCATCGCCCGCGCCCGCCGCCTTGGATATCATACTTATACAGGTTCGTGCCGTCACTACGGCAATAAATTATAAAATGGGCTGTATTCGTTCATAGAAATGGAACTCGTTCATGAACTATCATTTCTTCCAAGTCTATACGGAAGTACCTTACAATGTGTTCTTATAAATTTTTGAAATATACCTACTGTATTGTATTGTTATTAAAACAATTGTGGAGCTCTTCAGAGGTTTATTACTAGTCAAAAAATAGTACAATTAGTTAATATTATTATCAGCTTTAAATAATATTTAACCAAACCACTTCGGCTACATTTGTAATAACCAAAAAGTGCGGTGTTATTACAGTTTATTTGATTTAACAAATCGGTGCATCTCTATGAAACTCTATTTTTGGCTAGGTGTTACCCTAAGTTACTGTGACCGTTTTCCCTAACCGTTTCCTAGGCTTAGGTGACTCTTAACGACATTTGTCTCTTTCTATCTCCTGAAGCTAGACTGAAATAAAAATTGCTAAGAGACTCCTCCTAACGCTGAGCAAATGTGAAAGCTTTGAGAAATGAAGCCGGTTGTTCAGAAGCAGTAACATCAATAATATTGACGATGACTGTACTACTCGATCAGTAGGTCCAATGCCCATACAATATAATCGTTTTCTTATTTCAGTCCTACTGATAGGACCACGGACATAAATAGTTGCCCGTGGTACTACCAGTAGGACTACGCAGTAGGACCACGGGCAACGAATGGTGAAAACGAGCATTAGTCACTTTTTTGAGCTACAGGTAACTGAAAATTCAGTTGTAATTTTTTAAAGCGTAGAGTTTAGATATCTACATCTAGTCGGGGCAAGGAAATGAAAGGAAGTTAACGGCAGTTCTTTAATATCAAAATTCAACGTGGTGATTACGTCATCTTTATCCAAATGTTAGAAGTTAGTTAGGTACAGATTATACAAACATACTGAGAAATAGTGATAATAATAATATGACTAAATAAACATTTAAACGAACGGGATTCGAACCTGGGACCCCTGACGGAGTAGCTGTACGAGGGGTACAGACCAGTCGACCAGCTGGTCCTAAGATGATTAAATGAAGCGCATAATGTGTCTGTCTTGGATTCAAGTGTGGTATATTCATTGTTAGAATAGAATAGAATAGAAGTTACTCCTTCTGCAAAACATATACAAGTCCAGTATTTGCACAATGACATGCTGTTTGTAAAAATCTCCTCCTTAAGTAAGGTTTTATTGAAAGTAATATTGTTAACTGACGATCTGTAGCATAACCGTTTTGAAAAAAGTCAAATTTCACGTCGCTCGGCGACAATATTTATTCGAATTCCGTAGATTAATTTCCAATGTGCTTGATAGTCGTGTGAGGCGAGAAATCTGTAGATTTTTTCATTACAGTTGTTTGACATATAGCTTAAGTTTGTAAAAAGGCAGTTTAGTTACATTTGGTGGGACTTTGTTATAAATGTGTATACATTTCCCCATGAATGAGCGACTTGTCTTGTGAAGTATAAAACTTGGAACAGCAAGTTTATTTTTATATATAGAGTTTAATAAATGTTTTCCAGCGGCCAAAGTTTTCCTATTGTAACTTAAAAAGTATTTAGGTATTTTTAGTATCTGGCAACTGTGCCAAGATCCGAAGATTTAATTAGTCTATTATGAATAATGTTATTGTAATCGTCATTTTTTCATTAGGTCAAAGCTTGTAAAATAAAAATAATTCAGTAATACTTAATTTCAAGAGGCTATGTTCTTCTTCACAGGTAACAACACCGGTCAAATTCCAGTCTAACCTGATTCAATTCAGGTTAAATAATCATCGCCATCAAGCCATCATCATCGGATGATGATCGTCTTTATCTAACCTGATCATCAATCTCAGCTGACGTGATGATGAGCACTGGATATTGCTCTTTCTGTTTGTTTAATTTTTTCAATACTCTATACATTTATTGCACTACTCTATCCATAATGTATAGACGAACATTTTTTTATAATTAGATCATCATGAAACCTGTCGGGCTGTCTAAAGAGAGAGGACTTTCTAACAATGTTAGTTGGCAAATGCCTGCTGTCGTGGACAACAAAGGAAAAGCGGATTGGGAAGAGAAGGGTGTATATTATCAATAAACTGAAATACAGAAAAGATTCATATCTTTTCTAATAGACCGCAAAATATAGCACAATGAGGTTAGGAAGAAGAGCAAATGACAAGAAGATATTAAAGAGTAAAATACATAGACTATTATACAAGATATATACAAAAGGAGGTCTGTCCTTGACACCTGCCTATTTTTTTTTATTTTTAACATTTTACCCTTTGTTCTTTATCAACCCTCAAGTATCTCTGCAATAATACGATGTATTTTGTCTGGTATCTGGTATTAGGAGAGGTATTAGGTTTACAGCTGACTTTAAAAATCAGTCCACTTTTAAATATTTATATTTCTCACTGGTACGCAGTATCCTGGAGTATGGTTCGGTAGTTTGGTCACCTTACTATGATGTACATTCTGAACGAATAGAAAGAGTCCAAAGAAGATTTCTTAATATCATGTGCTTTAGATTAAATTTGGGACGAAAACATAGGTCATATAATGATAGGCTTGTCAAGTTTGACATTGCAACTCTGTGCTCTAGAGTCTAGAGTACAGAGTTGCAATGTCAAACGTCTAGAGTCTAGACGCAATATCAAGCAGTTGACATACTTGTACAAAATTGTTCACTCTTCCATTGACTCACCTTCCCTCCTTTCCGCACTCAATTTCAATATTCTATATAGATCACGGAATCCTACGTCCATAGTGTTCAGTCTCCAAGTGTACATCAATAACACATCCTATTACAACCCTATAACCAGGATGTGTCGTCTGTATAATGACACTGTCGCTAAGCATTCTTCGTTGGATATATTTGAGAGTAGGTTAGGTAATTTTAAGAGAAATATCTCGAGCCTCTTATAAGATCATATATATTACGTCTTAAAAATAAAGGAATGAAAATGAAATGTATCAGTAAACATATACATATATAAACTTGTATTGTCAGCTAACACTTTTTACAATGGCTATTAAGTTACTTTTAAGTAATTAATAATACTAACCCTCAATATTTCAACCAACTTTTGCCATACTATGCTCACATGTTTGGAGTTATAGTCTTGATCAATTACTCAATATATAATAATATCTTGTTTTTGACTGTAACTTGTTTTGTGAGCTTTAAATAAATTAGGAGAGTCAAGTAAGACATAGGATATTTCTTTAATTCAGAACGCCTGACTTCGGAAGTCCACCTTACCAAATAATACTTCTCTGGAGTGACGTATTCCTGGGATCAATTATGGACCCTATTGCTCAAGGAGAAAGCTCTAAGCTAAGGAGCAACGACTTTACCTTGTCTCTGATGCATATCGACATAACGCTGTTCTTGATTTTTACAACACAGGCGTAAGTGAATATTGCCCTAGGTACTACGGGGCGAGCGTCTCTAGCCCATACCAGCAACATCACCTTACAGAAGATCGCAGCTAAATGACACTTTGGCACAATGACGCTTTGTTGTGTTGTTTCTGTGATTAGTAAGGTCGCCAGAGCTCTACTATACTGAAAAAATGACAACTGAACTTTCGAACATAATTTTCGAACGAAAAATAAAGTGGCACAGTTTTAAATCAAATAAACTGTAATTAGACCTCGTTGAATTTTGGCTATAAGTAATGTAACCGAAATAGTTTGGTTTAGTATTTTTTGGAAAGAGTGACTACACGAGTTTGCTGCCGGATTCTTCTCGGTAGTTCAACTTTTGGAACCGGTGTAAATTCAGACAGACTGACACAGACTGTATGACTGACAGACACAGACTATGACTGACAGACGGACCGACAGACAGACCGATAGACAGACTGACATTATAACATTGTTAGCTTCCGTACATCCAGATAAGACAGAGAGACAAACATTATGCAATTGTTAGTTAATATTATTTTATGTGTTAGACATAAGGGTTTTTTGACGATTCGAAAGTGCTTCTTGGGGGGCCTAATTGAATAAAGATATTTTCATTTCATTTCAGTGTAAAAGGTATTATGTTGGGAGCAGGGGGCCTGCCTTTGTCTAGTATAACCTGGACATGACGCTCTTCTTGATTTTTTGAGGTTGGACAACGCAAAAGTGAGTAAAATCGACGCTGTTACGCTACAAGCACCTATGCTTGTATTCCACACTGGTATAAACAACATCTTACATCGAGCATTTGCTCACAGTTTCATAGGTTTAAAATAAAACCTACAATCTCCAGAACGAGCCAACACACAAAGCTACACCTACAGTCAACGCCAATACAAAGAATAGAACGTGCGCTCTAGCAAACAGCCTCCTCCGGTACAGTCGGCGACATGATCCCCCTGAAGTATTGTGTCCACACAATATACGCGCAAATAAACCGGATCTCTCGCCGCGCCCGGATGCGACCGACTATACTGCACCTAGGGAACAGTGGCACATAAAAAATACTGTACACTGGGTGAAAGTTTACTTTACAACCCATCAAAATGAAAAATGCTTTATGCTGAGATAGGGCCTTGTTGACTGCGCCTGCTGTTAAGTGTTTGTTTACCTACGTTTTTTTTATTTTACTGTCTAAGTTTTATGTTGTATGTATATTTTTATGTTTGGTGTATAAATTTTTTTTTTCTTTCTTTAAAAATCTGCTGTTTCATACAATAGCTACTCGACCGAAATGTATGAAAATAGCTGCTATTTTGCTATTTAAATATTGCTCCCATATATAATATTGTTCATTTTGATGAACTAAATCACCTCCCAAAAGGTTGCTGGTAGTGTCAATTTTTAAACCGGTATTACTAAAAAATATATGTAGTTTATATGAGATGACATTATTCAAGAAACTAAACGTCTATCGTTGGTGTACAACAAGATTTTGTTGATTTGGACTGTTTCCTTTAAGGCTTCAATGACGACATCAGCTTTTTAGTGTCGTGCGTGACGACACTAAAAAGTTGGTATCCTGAAGTGGAACAGGGCTGTGTAATCCGTAATTTCATAAAATTTGCTACCCCAAATAAATAAACAATGTTGTGAAGTGCTATCTTCTGAAACCTCGTGGCGGTGGTCAATGGGTCATTCAATGGGAGTACGGAGAAGAACAGAAAATTTCAACAAATGTTGTGGCCTATTACTTTTAATAACAACTTACGCGCTAGATGCTTTAGTAACTAACAAATTATTACTGCCTTAGAAGATCTTCCATCCATATATCTTTAATTATTACTTTAAGTGAAAAGTTTCTACCAACCTGAGCTTTTAATTATGTCTTTTTACTATACTTAATATAGGTACTAACCTCTAGACTTAAATTGGTATGTGACTGAGCCATCCCACAAGTGAGAACAGTACCTACTTACTTCATGTCCCTGCGACATGTGCTATATAAAGGGTAAGTACTGCTTCACCTTCTTGAGGATGCACTGATTCTTGGCTGCAATCTGAGCTTAAGACTCTCTTTTTTTTTAAATTAGCAGTATTAAATGTCAGAATAAGAAATAAATTCAAACGTGCCAATATCAGCAGCGCCAACTATACTCGTATGAAAATAGTGCTTTTCAGACTGATGACACATTTTGAAGTACGCTCAGAACGCAGCGCGAGCGAGATTAAGTCACATAGCGGTGGTTTTACACAGAAAAGTACCTACACATATTTATGGTAATTATTATGCTTTTTGAAGCAGTGGAAATGTTCTTTAGTCAGCCGCCATCTTTGTTAATTGAATCATTGAATTCAAGAGGTCATATCCATCCATATCCATCCTCACTGCTATTTTTCAATTTATTAATTTCTAAGAATTTTTTTATACGATCAGAGGGACTAGACAAGTTGCCATTTGACAATCGATATCGCTCTCGCTAAATGGAAAATGTATGGGATTTGACATTTGTAATCGAATTCGATGGCTTATGGCAAATCCCATATATTTTCTGCTTAGCGATAGTAATAATTAAAAGGCATCTTGTCTAGGCCCTCAGGATGGCAAACAAGCTTACGGTTCACTTGTTGGTAATTGGTAACCATAGCCTGTATATAGACGCTAGCACCGTAGCACCTTTCGCACAACACACTCGCTGCCTACTTGTACTCACCCTATAAAAATCAAGAGAACGAATTATGTTGTCGTCAGCTCAGGATAAAAATTCCCCTGCTCCTGCAGCAATAAAAAATATATTTTTATGGTGTTAAAAAGTATAAAATGGTTTATTCATCTTTGATACACATTGAACGCCGATCCGTTCGTAAGTCTACGGGGGGAGCAGGATTTTGTTCTGAGAAGAACTGGAGAAAAACTCAGCAAAGTGTTCACCTCCCACACAGTAAAAAAAAATCCAGTAACTTGTAAACAACTATTACACATCACATCACCAGCCTATATACGTCCCACTGCTGGGCATAGGCATTCCTACATAGGAGAAACATATGAGCTTGGCCCATAATACCACCACGCCGGCACAATAACCACGGGCCAACGCCTAAGTACGTAGGTACTATTAAGTAATGTTTGAAAAAAAGGAAAAAAAATGTGGTTTGCAATGTCAAAGCTAGCGTGACTATTCCTTGTGATCTTAGGACTATGGCCTGGGAATAAAGCCAAAAAGGGAGGATGGATTCTCATATCACTTAATCAGTTGACAAAAAAGGTGTCCAACGTACTGTAAGTGTAACACTTCACACTTTTTGATGTCGCGCTGGTGACACGTGCCAGTGTAATATCATGACGCTTTGCGACGGCGACACTTGAACATTAAATATGTCATTATCGCTCGATCATAATTCACACTGTTCCTCGACGCTATCGAAATATGAATTAAAATAGTTTATTGAAAAGAGACGGTCTGATATTTTTTTTAACAAAAATAACACCGATTTCAAAACACTAAAAAGAAAAAATATATATAATAAAGTACCTAGGTACTTATCTTCTAAAAATGTATTTTTTGGAGTGGGTCCTAAGCTGTTTCCAGAAAAAAAATATTCAACTAACGTATAGTGTATATTATATAAAATGGCTGCCCTAACCAAGCTTAATATAAAACATTAAACACAGTAGACGTGAAAACAAAAAATCACAGTAGTTTATTTCCGCCCAATGTAAGCAATAGAAAATGTTCATGGTGCTTAACCGCAAACAATCCGGACGTTTTGTGAAATGGCCGGCCTGCCAAATTGGGGGTTTGGGCAGCCGGGCGTTATCGAATTTGGCCCACCGGCAAAATATTTATTTCATTACTCCTATTCATGAGCTCTAATCTGTGTTGCGGTGAAACTAAGAATAACCCAATGGCGCCACAGTTTTTTGAAATTCCTAGATCTTTTCTATAACATTATAATGTAATATTATTAGGTAAAAATATAATATTGGTACCTATTGATTAAGATAAATTAAAGCCTTATGAAATAGGTAATATTTTAATAAACATCAAAAAACACAGATCGCGAATCGCGATGCTTGCAATTAGCGAAGTTGTAACCTTGCTTGGTATTGCAATTTATTGAATTTGTTACTTACTTTTCTTATTCGATAGATTTTTAATCGTTATTTAATTAGGTATGCGAGTACCCAGATTGCCGACATCTGAGAATAGTGAGAATAAAATATAATAATATTTATTTATATGTATTATAAATATGAGAACTAAAATCAAGTTTTAATAGACAAAATAGTTTTTAACAGATAAAATTTACTTTTTTAAACAGGTAAATGAAAACATTCCATTCATAATTTTGCGTACCTACACAAGTTATCCTGAAACTACCGTTTGGTATAATTCCTTTATCAAGTTGACTTAGCCACACTTTTTTTCTTAGCGGAGTAGCTCATGGTCTACATTTCTCTAGGCTATCCGTTCGCTGAGGCTATCATTCTTATTACATATTGTGTGAGAGAGATATACTGTACTTGAATTTAAACTTGGAGTGGGCCTCCAGAATTAGGCCCAATGTTTTTGTGTTAATTTTATAGATGCATTATTTTTTTTTGTTTTTTTTGTTTGTACTGTACTGTTTTTGTTTTTTTTTTGTCATTAAGGTCAAATAATTTTATATATGTATTATTAACCGTAGGCCCTGCCAGAGGACCAGCGCCACAGTGACATTTGTCGCTGTGACATTATGCTGAAGCAGTGACCTAGTTGGCCCCTATTTATATATTTATTTTGTTTGTTTATTTTATTGATTGGCCAATAAATGCTTTCTTTCTTTCTATTTTACTTCCAACTGCCGGAACACAAAAATGCTGTTGACACTATTTTTAGGTATTCTACAAACTCCTAATCTTCCCAACTGACTACGACAAACCCACCAACAGATCATAGCTAGCTACGCGGGGCGTCGCAGTCGAGGCCCGGATTTTACGACCCCCGCGGCGATATTGTCACAAACAGGTCCCCAAAATCAACTCTACCTAACACACAATACGACCCATATCCGGATGACAACAATTTGTCAACGTGGCTTCAATGAGAAGCACTATTGAAGATAATGCTGCGATCAAACGCAGTTCCATTGTGAAAGAAAGAGCGAGCGATATTGCACTTTCTGTTGGGTTGTTTAGAGTTAATTTTGCAATGTAAATAGTTGACGCATAGTAAACAGAACAAGGGGTAAGTGAGATTCGTTTAATTCGTATAAATTGTCACTGGAACACTTAATTTTGTCGTGTGGGGTGTCTGGGATATGAAGAATTAAGCCCCCAAAGATGTGCATTCATTTAAAAATACGTTGAATGAATCAATTAAATTGTTTTTTAATAGCTAAAGCTTCTGTAAGTATATAGTAGCTTCTATAGAATTAAACCACACATTATTGGTTTTCTATTATTCAGGATAAGCGGGCTGGTAAAAGATGTAAAGTGAATATGGAATGGATTACTTTCTTAAATTAAATATTTATAAATAACGTGAGCGACTAGCTTAGTCGTTAAAACAGCCACCCTCATTATCATAATCATCTTCAGCCTATACAAGAGACAGCTGGGCACAGACCTTCCAACATGGGAGAAACACAGGAGGAGTTTGGGCCATAACAGCACCACGCTGGCCCAAAGCAGGTTGGTGGGTTAAAGCGATTGCAGCAACAACCGTGACCAACGGCTCAGCGTGCCTTCGGAAGCAAGAAGGAGCTTAAGTTTAGGTACATATTTTCATTGACCCATCCCGGGATCGACCACGGCGAAAATTGCTTTGTTTTCCTTGCTTATCCTTTTTTTTCTCATCCCTAACGTCATATACCCCACTCTACCTAGATTATAAGTAATTCTGTGACTTTGACCTACAATTATGTGCACTTTATCTACGTTTACATTCTTTGAAATTACAAAAATTCATTATTGATGATAAAAGTGTTATAAACCCTGGTACTTAGTGCGGTACAAAAACGCGTTGTAAAATTAGACTTGGTTTAAACCTAATACCGTCTTTATCTGACCTTACAAAAATAAGATGAATTCAGTTTTCCACCAGGCTTAAAACCTCATTTCGGTATAAGGCAGCATAAGTTGTAGGTCAACAAACGTCCTATAGTAAAAGAAGCAAGTTAATATTACTTACAGCCTTTTTACTTACTGTATCACCTTTTCACACTCTGAGTTGTATCGCAAAAACAAACCCTTCTTAAGGCTGACAGGCGTATATAGCACGTACCTACATCAACAAGTACATATACATAAGCGCAGAAGGGACAGAGCCCTTGTCATCCCTCGTGAATCTAATAAACATCCCTGCGACGGACATTTGGAAAACAATTTGAGGACTCCTGTGCTATGTTGTTTTGTTCTTCCTGGATTGGAAATTATTGGAACACGCTGAGCCTGTATAGAAGTTCTGTCTGTTTAAGCGCGTTTTACCATTAAAATTAAGTTCAATATATTTTTCAACACAACAAAGTGCAAACTCCGCCCGCCTAATGTTTAGCGATAGCCGTAGATTAAATGCGTTTGTAACACCAAGCTATTGGAATGAATAAAAGTTTTCTCTTGTTTGTTGACATCAGAAGATGACTCACCGAACCAAATGAAATAATAAGAATATAAGAAGTTACCTTAAAGAATTTAACTCGCTTTAATCTAAATGTGAAATTGTTATCCAAAGACAGATGACATCCTTAGTTTCTCGATGACTCTCTAAAGTAGCCGAAAATTCGTGTATCCATGCTAATACGATCATTATTACCAGCAAAAGCCTTTAGGATCCATCATCACTGCCCCGCACTGTGCCTTTTTTTTAACTAGGAGAAATCCATTGACGGACCTACCCGCCACTAGCGAAGCAGTGGGCGTGTGTGGGACTCGCCCAGCGTCTGAATTGACCCTGTGAATACCCGCTAAAACTCCTGGATAACTCCTGTGCAGTCGCGGAGGTGGTTTGGGGTCTGCGAAGTAAATTCACCAGACTATCGCCAGGCCCCGCTCTCACTTTGCCTAAATAATGAGTCAGCTTTTTTGCGCATGACTGCGGCCAATCCATCAGGGCGTGTCTCCGCGAATATGAGCACTTCGGAAGTCACAAGCGGTAACTTTCGAAAACCGGAAAAAAATACAAAACCTGCCTTTAGAATATAAAGCTTTATGGATTTATAAGCCATACCATACCGCACTCTAACGCAACAAAACATTCAAACACAAAAGCACACACAACTATTAAATCGCACTCAAAGCCCCTGGCAAACACAATAAACATCTTCAGCAAACTCAATAAGAATCGAACCTGCGACCCATGTGTTCGAGTGCTCACTCCACGCGAATGCACCCGTCATAATATGAGATGCTACATTTGCGCTCGAGTTGCGTAATTGGTATGGAATAATCATGAGGGCGAGGCGCGCGGCGGGGGTTTGATTTTAACGTGGTTGGCAAAGATTAATTCAGCGAATTTAATATGAAATAATATAATAAGGAACCTAAAATATCTACGAGAGTAAAACGACTTTAATGTTGACTACAATTTGACATCCATCAAATATTATTAAAGCGAATTTTGACATGGAGGTAGATTTACAGCCTGAGAAAGAAAATACGCTACTTTTTGGCGCGATACAATTAAGATATCCACGTGAGTAGAATAAATCAAATTGACCGTGTAACTAGCAGTAAACTCAATTTATACAGGGTGGTGCTGTCAATACGACAATTAACAATTACAATTAATTTAATTGTCGTGTCATAGAAATAGCTTGCCAACTTCAAAAACATCATATTCATTTGATAATTTCATGACATTTCTATGAAATAATGCAGCCAAACAAATGTCATTATGATGTTTTTGAAAGTGGCAATACATGTCTATGAACTAATAAAGCCCATATTTTAATTTATTGTCGTATTGACGGCACCACCCTGTATATAACTCTTTCTCAACCTTAGAGCCTTTGCACACAACATTTTATAAACTCGCTGTAGACGCGCTTTTGTATCGATGCAAACGAGTTGGTGACGCGAGATATCGATATGTAGCAGTCATCTGGTGAAATGAGCCACTTAGTAACGCCTAGGCCATACATTAAAGCGCGCATTTAATTAAATAGCTGAAGGTCAACCAGCCAAGTAATAGAGCGCAACGTTTAACTAGATGACTGAACTTTGTCGCAGCGAACTGGTTAAATTAGCCAGTTAAATGGATGCCTAGGCAAATCGTCTACTACAAAGAATTTTTGTAATTAGTAGGTGCAAGGTCTTTTTTATAACCATTTTAAGCAGTAATCATTATGGGAATAAGTGGTCATATAAATAGTCTACCACCTACGACGCACACAAAAACTACAGTGCCAGACAATCCGCCTAGGCGTCCAATTGAGCTGACTTACATTGCGCCAAGTTGTCAAACTTTAAGTGATTCTAGTTGAATTTACTATCAGCCTAGGCATTTAATGAACAGCCTAGGCGTTCAATTAAATGGCAAATTTAACCAGATGACTGCCATACAAACGCAAACAAACAGCTTATGGAATGAAAAACGTTTTAAAAATCGCGGTATACATTGGCTCTTCGTTTTCATTAGCCGGCTCCAAAGTCCATATGTCATAAATCGCAGACGCATGTTTTTAGTACTTATATACTATGTAAATTACCGGTACAAGTAAACATAATTATGACTGTAACAGTCTGAATTGTTCTTGCAAATACTTTTACAAATATTAGTTTTTAATTAATGAGTGTTATACAACAACGCGTGTATCGTCACGTTTACCTGGTGGAATAATAAGTTTCTGAAGCAAAAATGTTTCCCACATTCATTTTTTGAACTTGAAAGTATACCAAAAAGAAAGATCATATCAAAATGTTTAAAAACTTTTTTTTCCCTACTAGGCTTCATTATTTGAGGTTGACAGAGAGAGGTTATATTTAATTATTGGAACAATTTTATTATTTATTTCATCCACAATCTGCAAGTAAATATAAGTAAATGTGAGTTGTCTATATTTTCTTATTGAATTTTAAAGATTTGTAGATTTTTTATTTTATATTAGAGTGTATTTTAAAAAGACCCAAACTGCACATGGAAACTTCTTAAGAGAACAGTTACCTTCGAGCCTACTGTAAAATCTTGTCAAAATACATTTTATTTGTTCATAAAATAGGTACTCTTAGCAAGTGCTCTATTAAGTTTTAATGTCCTTCCCAGAGTCTCAAACTGAGATAGTTTGAGACTTTGAGAAGGACACAAAATACAAAATTTCTTCTAAATCGGTGCAGCAGATTAAACACGAAAAGGTGACATACAGGCAGACAGAGTGTTGCTACTTTCACAATTTATTATACTAATATGGATTCTGAAGGTATCGATGTAGGCATAAACGAAGACCATCGCGTCTAATCTGTAACTTGTATCTTATTCTTTGGCCACTGAGCGATCGAAACTATTGTTAAAATTAACCAACCCGAATAATTTTAGGTGGGAATATCAATTGTGCGCATAATACGCGTGTTCTAGTGTATCTTCTTACAAATATCAACGGAAACTACTTCGCAAGTGACAGAAATGTTTTTTTTCTTAAATCGGTATAGGTATGTTAAATCGACCAAGTCCACTTGGTCGATTTAATCTTATTCTTTTGCTGTCGTGCGCTTTTGATCCCGATTCTAGCATCATTATCATGAAATGATACCTACTTAAATAACCTACTTAAATTAGGTTAGTGTTACCTATTATAGGAGGTTTGGTAGGTACGAGAAGCGGGCCCGTGATAACAAAGTCGTATACATACATACCTCACTGAGGTGATATCAAAAATTTTAATTTAACAAAAAACATGTTTTAAATAATAAAAAATAGTCACAACAAATTAATAGAAACATTGAAATCGGCCTTATAACAAGTTCAATTAACCCTGAATTACGACTAATAAATGTGAGCAAATATTGATTATTATTCCATTCATAAAATCCTGCTTGTATACTGCATTTGAATATAAACTTCTATATTTTACGTAGACATTCATTTAAAATTATTTGGAGAAGAAAAACAGCATTGTAATTTCATATTTTAAGACCTATTTCAAAGGTGGTAGAGATGCACTGTTTTGATAAATCAAAGAAATTGCAATTAAACGTCGCCAATTTTTGACTGACCATTGGGCCAGCGCGGTGATGTTATGGCCCAAACTCCTCATGTGTTTCTCCTATGGGAGAAGGCCTGGGTCCTTACCACCATCTTTATAAAAGCGATTCATATTTTGCTCGGTTCAGTATTGGTTCCTAAGCTGCATCGCTGTCATAGTCGTAGATAGCGTCGTAGTACGAATTAACGATTCTACTCAGCTTAGTAAAACTGGATCGCGATAAAAGATGGTGGTAAGGGTGCTGAGCCCAGCAGTGGAACGTATTAGGCTGGTGATGTTGATGATTAGGTTCTATTATTACCATTTTTTATTTTGGTTAAATCATATTGTTTTTGCTGCAATCTCCTGTAAGGTGGTGTTACCCAAGTCGACCGCTTGAAATTTGCGTGGTTTTTTTTTTATACATCTAGATGACTAACAAGCTGACGGCCCACCTGTTGGTAGTGGTTACCGCCGCCTATAGACCGATTACCAATGTGACCTATTTCTCCTACAAAAAACTAAGTACAGTCAATATCATACAAGTGTAACAGTCGCACTACGAAAGCCGCCTCTATTACAAGCGGGGTAAGAGCAATCTTAAAGTCAAACTGTCACGCTTGATTACAGTTAACAAAAATAAATTTTCACCATTACGGCTCAAATTTCCCGCCACTCGGCTGTTTGTTCCCGCAATAAAGAGTTCGTCACACGGTTTGTTTTAACTCTACAAATGTTTATGCATGAAATGTTACATCCATCTTTTTAAGCAATCACCCTTATCATAAGCAAACGTTCCGTATACTTTCCTAGATAACGTGGAATAATTTCTCTGTTGATCAAACAAGTAATATTTGTAGAGATTAAATGAATATAATGTTTGTTGTAAATGTAATTGTTAGTAATAAGGTCTAACACTAACAAAATGCTGTAAAAGTATCAGCAACATTGTTGTAACAATAACTATGGTGCTAAACAAAGTTAAAATTTGTTATATTAACAATTAATTGCAATTAAATACTTATTAATTATTTAACAGGATCTTTAATACTGACAATATTATCAACCTTGCCTATTATCAACCCTGATCAAGACATCATTTAGCGCTTATGTTAGGGATTTTTTTTTCATTTAGTTTGGTTAAAAACCAGTGAAAACTATAAAGTATAAATTATAGATAAGTTACAACAGGTGAAGTAATTGTGTCACCCACATCATTAACCACAAGACATATGAATAAAAATAAGTTAAGAGGTGCCGCTATTGATTAACTATAATTTTTCTTCTACTTCTAAATAATTAATAGAAAGAAATATTGATAACCTTTTAACAAAAATATTATACCTTTCAATAAAAATATTAGAAATTTAGCAAAGGAACATATCAACGTCCATGATGCGTGAACAAATTTGATTTTACTTAATCATAGAATCATCTGCCGTTTCCGAGATTCTAACCTAGGACCTTTAGTTGTTTGATATTAAAAAAGGCGTGACTAAAAAGGTATGTCCTGGGACATTCTTTACTAAGACTTCTGTACAATCCTTTAGGTATTGTATAAAAAATACACTCAATAATTGGGATGTTGCCTAAGTTTGAATTTGGCGCAATGTTTCACAAATTCGGAAAACATACGCTACTGTTACCTACAAAAACCATTTAAACTTAAAAGATATGGAATATTGTTCAAATTGTACTGTTTTGAAAAATAAAAAATGTTTTTTTTTTTTTTTTACAAAATTTATCAAAAATGTTAGTGATATTAGATTGCTGACATCAATTAAAACAACTATTGTTATGACAACTATTAATAATAAGATACTTAATACATAGTTATTTTCAATTTTGTCAGTATGGCCATACATTTATTAGTAATATGGGAACATGTGACGTCACCTGTTCCGTAGATTTTCTATGGAGCGTTTTTGGACGATGCGCCGCAACACATCAAACATACCACTATATCTCTAAAACTATTGATCTTAAACATACTTTTTCTTTTGCAATATTTCTTTATGAGTTATAAACTTATTATTTATGAAATAAAAAAAAAGTTGTCAACTACCCTATTGTGCCGTAGCATCTTCTTTATAAGATAAATGTTTAACCAATTGTTTGCGCAATTTTCAGTAAATGAACGGGCATAATATATTAATTTCATGCATAGTGGTTTTATAATTTACCACGTCTACCTTACAGAAGAGCGCAAATAAATACTATATACTATATGTATAGTATTCATACGTCGGTGGTGAGTGAGGTCGCCAGAACTCATTGAGAAAACTTTATGTTAGGAGCGGGGACCTCTGGTACAAAAGCTTAAAATTTTCTAAAAAATATCAACAAAAACTAATCAACATTATTCTCATCACCAGCCTATACCTATACGTCCCACTGCTGGGCACCGGCTTTCCTACATGGGAGATACTCATGTACCACAACAACCGGGACCAACGGTTTGACGTGCCTTCTGAAGCACGAAGCAGCTCAAGATTACAAAGATTACCTGGACTACCATTCACGTAAAACCATCTAACCTTACTGCAAAATAAGTAAATACTTTTAAACATTTTTTTTGTGAACAATGAATATGGATATGATTCCGAAATAAGTAAATGATTATTATTATTATTTATAGAAAGCACAAGGAATGATTCTCTTGAGTCATTTGGTGGTGTTTCACATTTGGTGGTGGTGAGGTTCGGTAAGAAGAGTCCTTAAGCGAAGACAGCTAGTGCCTCCACCTTGCCGGCCTAAAAGGTGCTTTTTCGCGCCTTTTTTCAAGGCTGTCAAAGAATTCCAAGTTCTGGGAGTACGACAAAGAAAAGAGGTACAAAATTTCATTGTGCATGATGTGGAGGTGGTAAATATTTTTCTTCAAAATAGTTTAAGTTTTGATCAGCTTCTTATGCTGGCCGTACAATGAAACAATGTTCTTATTTACATGTCTGTTTCACTGCAATTGCTTACAAATCCGAATATAGAACGTTTAGATAACGAATGGAGCCAAGTAGATACAACCGGTTAAAGATTGTTTTAATAACATATTTATTATCAAGTGACAAACACTTCATCATGATAATCATCATCATATTCATCACCATTATCTAAAGAGTTCAGTGGCGTAGTGGTTTGAGCTCTCTGGTTTCGGTTCCGAAAAAGCAACGCCATGTCGATCCTGGACGAGTCAATCAAAATTTTTTAATCTCGTGCTTCTCCTTGCTTCAGAAGGCACGTTATGCTGTTGGTCGAGGTTTCTACTGCAACCTCTGTAAACGACCAATTCGCATTGGGCCAGCGTTGTGGTGTTAATGGCCCAATGTATTTCTCCTATGTAAAAAGGCCTGTGCCCAGCAGCGGGCTAATGATTCATCATCAACTACCCAACCTAATCTAAGAGCCAGGCTTCAGTCTTATTATTTCAAATCATAATCTCTTTCTTTGAATGATCTCTATTCATACTACCCGCTGGTTTCCGATGTGAGAATTTCAAGCTATAACCACTTCTCCTTTGCGACAAGGGTGGCATTAGCAAGCGTATGGCACGCCTGGTGGTAAATGGTCACCGTAATGCAGACGTATAGACGCTCGTAGCACCCTGGACTCTACTCACGCGCTGCCTAACCTGCAAAAATCTAGAGAAAGCATTATGATGACTACATATAAGTGTTCCTTTTTTTTACACAAACACGGCAAATGAATCAACACCGCCTGAAGCGGAAGAACAGTCAATATGCGAAGAGAGCTCGTGAAGCTTGAAACGCAGTTCTAGCCGCCTCCACCTTTCCGGCCCATTAGGTGCCTTTTCACGCCTCTTTTGAAGGAACCCATGTTATAGGAAGGAGGGAACACATGTGCTGGCCAATAATTCCAAGTTTTGGAAGTACGACGAGTAACTTAACTTCGATGTTGAGGTGGAGACAGTGAAGACTCCGAAGACCCGCATGCGTGCTCCTGAGTAGGAAGTGGGAAGGTGGAATTAGATCAAAAAGCTCTACAGAGCACTCTCCATGATATTGCCGATAGAGGACGCAAGCTAGAAGGTCCTGCTCCCAATATAAATAAATATATAGGTTGGTGATGATGGTAAGACGGGTAATATGCTTGCTTTCCATTGACACCTAAAAAAATTTACTAACGACGAAAAGTCAAAATCATCGTGAAACCCAAAAGTCCAAAGAAGTTAAGCCCAACAGCAACGTGGACTTAAAATTAACAATTCTACTTCCGATTCAGCCCTTGCCGAGAGCAAAGAAATGTAGGCTACGAAACGATCTTCCTCTTAAAGGAAAGGTGTCTCTTCTGCAAAGAAACTGCGCTGCGTCGAGATAATCCCTCGTCTCACCTATATACAGAGCCCCGGCTCGGTAAGTACGTAGATGACCCTTTTCACCCTAAGGAGAATGTTGGGAGATACAGTTTATGCAATTATGAGTCTTCTTGTGAAAATGAAACGACTTCCAAATTAAAATGTGCTGATTTTTGGTTAATTATACATAATACGATCTCTTTGAACAACGACGTAATAATCTTGATGCCATAATGTTATTTAAAATTTTAAATGGTCTCGTTGATGCACCCGCATTATTGCACAACATATTGTTTCGAGTACCTCGAAGATGTGAGCGATTATGTAAGGAGAAGGATTTGTTTTTTGTATTAAAAAGCAGGACCTGTTATGTTCAAAATAGCTACATAAGAAGAGTATGTAAATTTTATAACAAAATTTGTTCGATGTAGATTTATTTCAATGTTGTACTTTGGCTTCCTTTAAGACTATCCTGGTGAATTCATTAAAGTAAATTAAATGGAAGGATAGTCTGGCATCTGTCTTCGGATGCTAGTAATCCTACGTCTAAGAAATAACATCGAAACTGGATGTATACCTACTTATATGAAAAAAAAAATGATGTGCAGTTAAATCATATGTATAGGAAACTATAGGTCTAAAAACTAATAATTATATAATAATATATTTGTAAGACTGTTTGTTTCTATAAATAAAATAAATAAATAAATATGAAATTATAAGCAAATGTATAAACCGACTTCAATTTTATGAATATAACAAAAGTACCTACTTTTTGGAGTTGGTGTTGGTACTTCTCTATAAAATGTTTGTTTTTATTATGTTACGGTCAAACGTCGTTGTTATTTTTACGTCATATCGTAAAGATTAGATCCTCTGAATATCACGTTAGTTAATGTCTAGCTAGCTGTCTTCGGATATGGACTATTCTTACCGCTTCACATCAGCCCGCCTAGCATGACCACCGAAACGCGATATGATAAAGCTATTTATCGCTTCGAACTGTCAAAAATCATTGGATATAACCGCCATCTTGAAATTTTATCGAAACTGCGAACTTGTATTGTATATATACATGTTCACAGTTTCGATAAAATTTCAAGATAGCGGTTATATCCAATGATTTTTGACAGTTCGAAGCGTTAAATATCATATCGTATCATATCGCGTTTCGGTGGTCATGCTAGGCGGGCAAGTCATGTTGACTCATTTGCCGTGCTTTGTAAAAAAAATGTAGACCTTATTTATGAATCTCATTTAAAAATATGAAGCTTTTTTGTAAGAAATACAAATAAAGAAAGAAAACTGCCGCCGGATCCCAGACGCGAATTCCGCTACGCCACCGGAGCACTAGGTGCCGGAGCCCAGGAGACGAAGGTTCGATTCCCGCCCGGAGCGGATTTTTTTTATCGCTTTCTTTCTTTATTTGTACTTCTTACAACAAAGTAGGCGTTATAAACGCACACAATTAAACATGTAAATATGAATATGAAGCTTGTTTTAGTGGTTATCAACCCTCGACGAAAAAAGAGGGGTGTTATAAGTTTGACGTGTCTGTCTTTGGCATCGTAGCTCCTTAACGAATGGACCAATTTTGATTTGTGACTTATGAAGATCAGTTCAGGCGTTTGATGATTATCAGCTCATTTTCTACATGATAAAAGGGTTTTACTAACTTTCACAGATCCGATAGATTTGAAATTCGGTGTAGGTACTGTCACTTCGGTGACATTCCCATGTCATAGTAACCTTGAGCTGATCCTAAACCATCAAAAAGTCTACGAGATGCTTAATTCTTCAGAAACTTACAGCAGTTAAAGAATAGTCTCAATGAGATGGTGTTAGATAATGAGGCCGGGGGTTACTTAAAACTTTCAGTTTTATATTTTTTTTGTTCATATTACTTTCTAAATTATTCAACAATGCGAAGGCTTAAAAATAAATACAAACATATTTTACAGAAGCACTATTAACATGTTGCAATTATAGAATTGCGATTTGATTTATTCAACTAAAAGTGAAAGATTTTTAAATTACCATTTTGGAACTCAAGGTTCTTCCGTTTATTTTCCGCTCGATATGAGCGACCGACTGGGGTAAGTAGTACTCATCTTCACCTTACAAAAGTCGCAGCTAAATGACACTCCTTGCAGGGCTTTTTTTCATTTATGAAGCACGGCAAATGACTTGAGACCACCTGCCTGTCGATTCTGTAAGAAAACTCGCACCTCACTTCGCAAGTCACTTCAAATTCAACTGTCAAATAGAGCAAAAAATGTATGAAAATTTGCTCTATTTGACAGTTGAATTCGAAGTGACTTGCGAAGTGAGGTGCGAGATTCGTTACAGAATCGCACCCCAGGTAAGAAGCGGTAAGGAGAGTCCGTATGCGAAGTCAGCTAGTGCAGTTAGGTCGCCCAAACTCACTAAGTAAGTGTTCAGAGCTCACTGAGAAAATGTTATGTGGGGACAGGGTTGGGCAGTATTGAAATTAATTTTGTATTTGTATTTCATTTCATCATCATCATCATTTCAGCTGAGAGACGCCCACTGCTGGGCATAGGCCTCCCCTAGGTATGTCCAAACCGATCGACCCTGCGCTGCCCGCATCCATCGGCCCCAACGGCCACCAGTCCTCCTTGCAATGGGCTTATTCGCAACATGGCCCCCGAATGGCCATGAAACATTTGAGGTTAAATTGTTAGCATAACCTTTTGCGAACAAATTAGAAAAAAAACGACTGACGAACGGCCCGGTATTCTAGGTAGAGCACAATAGCTAAAAAAATCACAAAAATTTACCAAGTTTTTCGTCTAAATCAAAGGGTTTGTTTATTATTTTTAGTAACTTCTTAACAAATACCGTTTTAAATGCTAGTACATTTTAATATCCTTAAAATAAGGTCACTTTTGTGTACGTAGACAATATAAAATCATAAAACAACGAGTTTCAATAAAAAAAAGAAATTAAATTTTAAAATGGCTCCAATTCATAGGAGTGCGACCACCCTTTGTATAGTTTTTTGTCGATAAAATTTAACATACAACACGATGGTAAAGTATCGGTAGTCCGATCCCTAACACACTGTATAGATATACCTATGCTATCAATCGCTTTCTCTTGATTTTATAGTGTAGTGTAGGTAATGAATGGGTGACGATGAAACGCTACGCGTCTATGGGCTACGGTAACCGCTTACCACCAGGCGGGCCGTACGGTTGTTTGCCATCGTTCTCGTATAAAAAACCTATTTTATTTTGCTTTGCAAAAAATAACCATACCAATATTAGCTGCGTGTAAAGTTTATTATTCTAGACACAAGTTATATGCGTTACTAAATCACTATCTATAGATGCTTGTAATTAAACACTTTAGTGTTTACGGCCCTTTGCCACAACTTGCCACACAATCTGTTGTTTTACGACACGGCTATTATCAAAATCTAGTGACATACAGTGTTTTTAAACGAGAACACGAGATATGTTTATCTGACATAAATTACTCTCGCTGCGAACGCTCGAAGAGAAAATTGTTACCTATAACTGCATAAAAACAAAACAAAAATTCTTTATTTAAACGGAGTCAAACTAAGTTGTTTTATAAATCGTTTACAGTGTCTACACTACCATATATATTATCTCTAATCTATGGTCTACACGATTGCTCACATATACATAAATATAACTTTGATCAGAAAAACTGTGATTTCCTGATACAGGTACCTAATTGCTCATTTATATATTTACCTACGCCATGATTATGTAACGCCAATTTAAATGTTTTTGGCTTCACAGACAGAACACTTTAGCAGTATATTCTTATTTTATAAATATTTGAAGGATACTTTTGCAATATATTTTTTTTCTCTCCTTTTATATTTGTGCGTGGACTCCATAGGAAAATATGAAATAAGTGTGAGTGGAAGAATGTGATAGTATTTTTATTTCTAGTTGAATTACTATGACTATTAATATATAAAAAATAAAGAAACAACTTTATTTAACGTTCCACATATAAAATGGGACCTTGGGTTCCCTCAAAAGAGGCGTGAAAGGGCACTTTATGGGCCGGCATGGTGGAGGCGGCTAGAACAATGTGTTTCAAGCTGCACTAACTGTCTCCGCATATGGACTCTTTCTTACCGCTTCACACCTGGTGGTGTTGAGTCATTCGCCGAGCTTTTTATTTTTTAAAAATCCATTAAATGTATGACACATGCGCGAACGCTGCATAGGATATTGAGTAGTCTTAATTATTATTTTTATTAAATAGGACTCGCTCTAGATCCCCTCTCGCTCCGAGAGAAGTTAAGAGGGAGTTAAAGATGTAGCGAGCTTACCAAAAAGGTGCCCATTTAATCCAGCTTTAAAGGGTTTTCTTAAAAAAAAAATTGCTAGACAAACGACTTCAACTTAAAAGATCTCCACAGAACCAGCCTGCGTGAACATCAATTATCACGGTAAAAAGGTGTCCTAATACTTTTGACATTGTGTACCTACTTTGTTGGTACGTTGATAATACCTTCTCCTCTAATTTTAATTATGTTTTTCGCTGGGTGGCACTGCACTGCTAAAAGTTATAATTTTTTAACTACAAACATTATAATTTAATATGTGAAAATATTGACTACACGAGTTTGTTGCCGGAATCTTCTCGGTAGTTTAACTTTTGGAACCGGTGTAAATTCAGACATGACAGCCAGACAGACACTATGACGTTGTTAGTTAATATATTTTTTGTGATAGTTATAAAAATGTGTTTCTTAACGATTTAAAAGTGCTTCTTTGTGGCGTATTTAAATAAAATATTTTTCTTTCTTTCTCAGGATGTGATCTCCGTGAAGAATTTCGTAACCAAACCGAAATCGAGAGATTTACTTTCGTATTTATAATACAAGTATGAATGCAAAATGAAAAAGTAGAAATCCTACTAATATTATAAACGCAAAAGTTTGTATGGATGTCAGGATGTATGGAATGGATTTAGGTTGGTTACTCTTTCACGCAAAAATTACTAAGTAAATGGATTTAAAAGAAATTTTACAAGAGTATAGCTCATACATTAGAATATCATATAGACTATAATTCAGTTTGCAAAAATAGGCTACTCGAAGCATTAATCCTGCGCAGACAAATACGGGCAGAAGCCAAAATGCTACAATTTTAACACTAATCTAAAATACGTTTTTAAAGGATGCTTCTGAATAAGGCCAAATCCAATATGAACTAAAAGTGCACATTGAAATATTTCAAAAATGTTCAAACACTTCTCTTGTCGGCTATCCGTTCATCTCTACTCAAATAGGGCTTACAAGTTTGTTTTCCCAAATAGGTACAAAATTTGTGTTGGTCTCTCTATTTGTCCTCTTTTCGTGTTTACCTACATCTTGCTAAATGACATTTTTTCTTATTGTGCAATCATTTGTCTTAGCTGTAGTGACGACACTTTGATATACATCTTTGTGTACACTTTTGGTTTATTCCATTGCAATCATTGTTTTTTTATAGATAATGAAACAAAATTGGAAGAGAAGATTGTTTCTTTTATTTGTGCTCGTAAATGTAGAATGGATTTAGCGGAGGGAACTATTTGACCTCGAGTTTTCGAACTATCAAGCAAGCAAGGCAAAGTAAAGCAAGGCAAAGTTAGGCTCATGGCTGCATGACAAATACTAGGATTAAAGCACTCTTAATTTCTTTGTAGGTGAGGAGCACAGAGTAAATATAACGATAGACATAATAGAGAATAGGCTCGCTTCACACGTAGCGCTCACAGGGCATTTTGCCACTGCATATAGGTCCTTTGCGAGCGTGGCTGCCCGGAGGCGGCTCGGTGAAATGCTTCGGCAAACCCCGGGTCGTCTCCATTAGGGGCATGGGGAAACCGGAGTGGTTTAGCACGTATTCCCAGTGCCGCTATGATCAGGCGCTGGGCGACCCCTGCACTGGCCCACGTCTAGCCGACGGGCCGCTCTGGTCCATCTAACCAGCGGTTTAGGGTATCGTCCGTAAGCGGATTCCACTTCGAAAAAAAAAGGTCCATTGCGAGCGTGTACCAAGGCAAAGGCATAAATGCTGAGTCTACGTGTGAGAGCTGAACCAGAATGAGCGTTCTAGTATTTGACAACCTAAAACACTTCAGTATCTGACCAAAGATATACCAAGACTTCAGACAGCTATTTTATGGGAGTCATTTCAAAGAGCTAAATAATCTTTACTAAGAAATAAAACACACTAGGTACACAACTTCTCACATTTTCATGGTCGCGCTATTTTGTTTAGCAAGGAAATGAAATTTATATTATCTACATAATTATTTTAAATCATTTGCGAGAGTACTGCTACGAGCGCATACCAACAGGTTGCCGTATGCTTCTTTGTGACTTACCTTTACCCTCTTCGTCTGTAACAAATATTTTATTAGTTTTTACTGGCATTTTAATGCTTTTGATGCGTTTAAGCCCGTACTTTATTGTAACAATTACAAATAAAGAAAGGATACGATGAAAATATATATGCTCCAGGCGGGACTCGAACCCGCGTCACCTGATTTCCGGCTAGACGCGATTACCACTACGCCACCGGAGCACTAGGTATAACTTTTTTAATTTCTTCACCGCTTTTTTTCCTCTTCTAACGTTTTTATTTTATTTGTACCACCGGCTTTATTATTTCAGGCGTGAAACAGTTTGCTGTGTTTCGGATCGAAGGGAAAGGTAGCCAGCGTAATTACTGGGCATGGACGGCATTTCATCTTAGGCTTCAGGATGACAACGTACTGCAATATCTGATTTGTTTCTTATTATTGCAAGTCTCTATAGGCGACGGCAACCACTTGCCACCAAGTGGGATCTTACATGCATAGGTTATTTCATTGTTTTTATATAACAAAAAAAATACAATACAGGTTGTAACATAATAGTTTGCTGTCCTGCTAAGAAGTGTTTTTTACAAAATGCGGTTGTTTTTAACCGAATTCAAAAAAAGGAAGAGGCTATCAATTCGACTGTTTTTTAATGTTTGTTACCTCAGAACTTTTGACTGGGAGTACCGATATTGATGATTATTTTTTTGTTCGATGCGGAATAGTTCCCATTTGGTTGCCTAATTTTTTTTTGAAAATCCTTTCGGTAGTTTGGTTTTTAAATCAAAATAACTGGAATGAGTAAGTCATCTACGTATGCGAAATTGCTGATTTTTGCTTTCCTATGAATTTTTAGTGAAATAACACGATAGTAGAAAACAACATAAGCTAACGGTCACCTATCTAGCTTTGACCCTAAAAAGCTATCACTAAAAATTGTAAAAAAATAAATAAACAAAAATTCAAACAGACTCCAAAAAACTGAAAAAGAAAAAATAATTAAATTAAATTTGTTGGAGTTGGTGCTAAGTTGTTTCCAGAAACAATAGATGGTGAAGCACCGATTCTAAAACATGTGTCTAGTACTCATTCCAATAATTTATTTTCTCGATGACAGCTCCCTTAGAATGTAACTGCGTCATGCGCAAAAGCTAACGTTAAAATGCGAGGTATAAAAATATGACAACTGCCTAATTTTGTTCCTTGATCCCATATTATATTCATCTAAAACAAATTGAGTCCATATGTGCAGTAGTTTTTTTTTCAAGTGCGATAAATAACAAACGTTTTAAAACAGTTACATTCTATGGCAACCAAAATAGTGATGTTATGATTATGATTGAAATGATATTGTATCGGTATTTATACTGAACTAGATGTGTTTCCGCGACTTTTGTACGCGAGAAATAGATAGTAGTTTTTTAATTTATTCGTTACAAACATACAAATCTTTCCTCTTTTTAATTAGTAATATAAGTGTACATAGGTAATCGACAATGAAATGAAACCATTTTAATGACTGGTAAAATTATTATTAATTCAATTTTAAAGGCCAGCAAAGCATCTGACACGAATTCTTTCGTAGACCCTGCATGACAACTTATATGGCGTTTTCCTTTTCCCATCGACACTGAGCTAGTGGAAGCGACAGTGTCGTCATTCCAGTTCTTAGACACTGTGTGGTTAGCATTCAACCAAGTCTAGTTAGTTAAAATAACATTTGACCAATCTTTTTTTAGTGCGCTCAAAAATTCGCAGCGAGCTTTAGCAACGTCGTGATGCTTTATCAATGTTTTGCGTTTATCCAATTTTTTAAAAGTATTTTTTAAAACCAGCTGTACTATAATTATAAAATTGTATCGATATCGTATCTACTAATCACTTATTTAGTCACAACACTATAACTAACTGTCATTGAGAAAATAAATGATTGGAAAGACTATAATTATTTTATCTTTTTCAGTTTTTTGGAATCTGTATTATTTTTGTTTAAAAAATTTTATAACATGGATTGAAAATCCATATATTATTATATACTGCGTGTAAAATTAAAGTATTTCTACCTAAATTCATCTTTTAAATCGAAAACTAATCTCGGCTTACTTGTTAATCAATTGATATATTTGATAGTTTATAATATAATTTTAGTTTGCAGCGAAGCGAGGTGTTTCAGTACAAAGCAAATTATTTCATTTGAAAGCAAAGCTATTTTATTAAAAATAACGGCTGATTTACGAGAAACTGAGAAAGCTTCTTTTATTTTAAATCATACAAAGGTCCTTTCGGGACGCTAAACATTATGATTACTGGGCCCAGGACGTTTTTTTCCATTTTCCATTCCACAAGAAAGATTATTCAGCATTATATGTGGTACACCTGCACTCTACCTTTTCATACTACTAAGATGGCAATCAAGCATACGGCCCACCTGATGGTAAGCGGTTACCGTAGCCTGTGGACGCTTGCAACACCGGAGGTATCACTTGTGCGTTGCTGACCCTTTAAAAACCTTTTTATGCCTTTTCACTTAAAAGAAGTAACAGAGAAAAATATAATGTAGGTAGGCTGTAATTAGAAAAACCTACATAATAATAACAATACCAAATAATGTACAATATACAGCAATAAATGTAATTGTGTCATCTTCACTCGCAGTGGATTGAAAAATCGTATTCGATTACGATTGTATAATTTCAGCTCAATGACGCATATCATATACATTAAAATCTTTTCTTTTACTATAGTAATATTTAACGTACGTAAGTAACCCTACTTACATGATTTTACTAGAACATTTATTTTGCTAAGGATTTCAATAATGTTTATAAAAAAATTTTAAACAAAAATTAAAACCGACTTCAAAAAACTGAAAAGGATAAAATAATTAAATTTAAGTAGGTATTCATCCCCTAGAAACATATTTTTGGAGTTGGTGCTAAGTGGTTTCCAAAAAGAATAGAAAGTGAAGCATTTAGCACCAACTCCAAAATATGTTTCTAGGGGATGAATACCTACTTAAATTTAATTATTTTATCCTTTTCAGTTTTTTGAAGTCGGTTTTAATTTTTGTTTAAATTTTTTTTTTCACAATTTTTTGTGATAACTTTCTACGTTCAAAGCTAGATAGGTGACCGTCAACTTATATTGTTTCCTACTATCGTATCGTTTCACTAAAAAGTCATTGGAAAAGCAAAAATTCGCAATTATGTAGACGACTTCATAATTTCAGTTTTTTTACATTTAAAACTAAAGTACCCAACTGTTTTTTTTAAATTTTTTATGGGACCAAATGGCAGCTATTCCGCATCGAACAAAAAAAGAATCACGTAAATCGGATCAGTAATCTCGGCGTAATCGGTGTACATACAAGGAAAAAAAAAAACATACCGGCCGAATTGAGAACCTCCTCGTTTTTGAAGTCGGTTCAAAACAAAACACCTTCGCAATTCGTGTATTGATCGCCCGTCCCGCGCCCGCCCGCCTTTGAAATCATAAATGCGTGCGTGGTAGGTACTTGATCATTGTTGTGCAGGTAGGTATTTTATAATATCTAATTATGTTTAAAATTAAATACTCGTGATGAATAATATATATACTTTGTTTTTAAATAATATCATGTTTATAAAAACACTTTCGCTGATAATTCATTATTTTAGAACAAAGATCACCAAAAAAAAGGTTATAGTGAGTCAACCTTAAAAGTATATCTTTTAAGGTATACAATATACTCTGTCGCGGACTTTTTTCAGAACTTTTAAAGGACAACAATTCCGACTTACATGATTTTTGCGCAACTTTAACCGTTTACGCAGCGCACGCAACGAAAGCTTTGAAAAGGAATATTTTTTACCCTTTTTGCAACATTTTTCATTGAAGCCCAGCTGCTATTGATTGTAGCTTGATGTTATATAGCATATTTGTAATTCCTCGATAAATGGACTACCCAACATGGAAAGAATATTTTAATAATTAGTTGCTGAGATTAGCGCGTTCAACCAAACAAACAAACTCTTCAGCTTTATAATATTAGTAAGTATAGATATATTGTAACTATTCTTTTTTATAGGTACCTAATTTCTTACTTTCACCAATGGTTGCCAAAAAGTGTTTGCTTGTTAGATATAAGGTCGCCTTTCGTATGTTTTTATTACTGTGTAATTTTTATTGCAATATTGTACCTATATTGGATTGCATTTAATACTGCGGCAGCCGACGGCGTCATCAGGCTTTTTACCCAAAGTATGTATTTCAAATAGATCACATAATATTTCATTATATACAATGCCTCATCGCCACCTTTCTCTTTACCTAAAATTGCCTAAAAGATTGCATGACGTTGTATGTGTGGCTCTCGCTTTTTGAAAGAGCAGTGCAAACGTAATATCAACAGAAAAAATGCGAAAAATAAATAAAAAATTCAAAACACTAAAAGTCAGAAATAACTAGAAATTTATGTAAGTACTAATATACTTATGTGATATAGGTGAAAGGGATTTTTGGAGTCCAGCAACAGCTTCAAAAAAATCTTTATAACACATAATAACTACTTATTTAAATTTAGTTCTTTCTGCCTTTTTAGTGTTCTGCACTCCTTTTTCTTTTACAGTGATTTTCCAATGTTTATAGATAATTGATATAAGCTGTATTAAAAAAACCCAAAAAATAGAATAAAACTCGGTATTTACTTACCGCAATTGGAATAAATAATAATCAATATACTTTGATAAGCAATAATGTAAGTATTTTTTCTAATGAAAATGATGTACATATGTAGTTGTTTATCAAGTTTAAACTAGCTATAGGTGGTAATAAATACAAATAATAAAGTACAATTTTTGCTTAAAGCAAACTAAGTATCTAAAAATTATTTTATCAAACAATTCATGAAGTGAACACATCAAGGTCTATTTAGATACTTCTAAATAGATATGTGTTATAGTTTCTAAAAGAATTTTAGTTAAAAGCGAAGTAAAATACATTAAAGCAAAATTATTTAATTTGAAACTTATTACTTGAACAAACGGCTGATTTATGAAAAAAAGAAAAGCTACTTACTTATTTTAAATCTAAGGAAGGTCATTCTCTAATGCTAGACATTTTGATTACTGGGAACTTCGATCCTGGACGTATCAGGACTCTGGACATTGAGGTTCTGGACGTAAAAGGATGCCGGATTAGAACGACGTTACTTCAACCGTAGCAATAGAATTTTCGACGTTTTCTTTAAATAAAACTAAAACTGTACCTACTTTAGTGCTGTTTCGATGTAAGAAACAACAAATTAAACATATATTTTTCATCTCTGCACGATTTAAATATGAAAATTTGTCGACGAGTTGGATCTCCAAAATAAAACAAAAAACATGTAGATATTATTTTTATAATTATCGCTTAGAAATAAATTATTACACAAAATATGCTACAACTATGCCATTTAGATACATCTTAGGTATTTTTTTTTTCATATATAGTACAAAATCCTGTAATTCCATTGTATTTTGAATATTACACGTGATTTTCAATGTGTTAATTAAATTTTGGTAAGCGACCCTAGATTTTATCTTTTATCTACTTCATAAATTATTGCATACAGTGCCTACTTAAAATTTAGGAAAAACTACAGTATTTACATAGTTTAAAATACAGATTTATTATTACTTTGTACATAAAATGACTAGATTCATAATAACACTACTTTTCAATAAAATAATTGAATAGAAAAATATCTACACTTACAAAAAGATGTTAGGCTGGATGTTTTTTTTAATATTTTTCAAACGTTCAATATAATGTTAATGACCAATTTTAAAAAGACTTTTATAATAACAATGAAACCTTACACTTTTTTATTTTAAAAAGGATATTTTATTAAAAAGTAGTGAATAAATTAAAATATTTTTGGCACATTTATTGTGGAAAGACTAAATTATTACGGACGACATTCTTATCAATTTAATTACAATCATGAAATTACACAGCACATTTAACATTCGAAGCCATGCATACCGCATCAAACAAAAGTACTTACATTTTCTCATTCAAAAAATAAAAACAATTTATTCATAACTTTACAATGGCTTGGTCAATATTAGAACTAACACTATCCAATATTTGGTTGAAGCTTTCGTACCCGTCGTGAGTTTTAGCAAATATTTATACATCGTTATCTTACACCGTCACTAGAACACGTCTTTGACAAACACGTCAGTCAATCGAGGGAGGGTTCACTCTCCATAGGTAGGTTTAAAACGGGGATGGACTAGATACGCACCCGTTGAGATACATTCACCTGGCCCAGTCGTCTGGAGGGCCGTTGCCTTGATGAAGGGGGGAAAACGCGCTTCTCCGCGGCTCCGACACCACTGCACTGTCCTGAGATCCGATTATGGACTCTATAGAGAAGCCGTTACGAGACCTCTTTCCTCTAGGCTCCGTCGTTTCTGCTATCCTCGGCGGTAAAGGAACGGGGCGTAGTGCCGCCGGCGGTGGACGGGGTAACGCTAGTAACGGAGACGGAGGTAGATAACAAGGCAATGGTAAAAGGGGAGCGTACGCTTCCCTCGCTAACATCGCTACAACTGCATGCGCGTGCTGCAGCGAAGGCGCCGGTCTTTTATACCTCTTCCTTCGCCTCAGAAAACTGCCATTGTCAAACATATCCTCGGCCAGGGGATCCAACGTCCAATAATTCCCTTTCCCTGGATTCCCAGGCTCCCTCGGGATTTTAATAAAGCAATCATTAAGACTCAAATTGTGTCTAATCGAGTTTTGCCATGCAGGAAACTTCTCCCTGTAGTAAGGAAACCTGGTCATGATAAATTCGCAAATCCCGCTAAGCGTCAGTTTCTTGTGCGGAGACTGGAGTATCGCCATTGTTATCAATGCGATGTAGGAGTAAGGCGGCTTGATGAGTTGTGACGATGACTTTTGCTTAGGCTTTTTAGGGGAACTGGACTTTGTGTCACTGGGGCTGGACGCTTCGAACCTATCAGAATCACTTGATGGCGGAGGCACTTCAGGAGTATCCTCGTCTACAGAGACGTAGGTATCGTCTTGAGGATATTCAGTTGTTTCGTCTCTCAAATAGTGTGGGAGGTAGAGCCGCGGCGGTGGTCTTAAGTCCAGAGGTAGATCGCCTTCGATGATCATGTCGCGGTATTGGGCGAGATCGCAATCTTCCATGCTGTACGGTCACATGTCAGAGGTGCGTTGTGGCGCAAGGCGCGGCGCGGACTGCGGCCCGGCGTGGAGGCTCCCGCAGACCCCGCCTTCACAGGGGGCCGCCGCCCCAGGGCCGCGTTTACGTTCCAGTAAACACAACAATTGTCGTTATTATTACTGCGGGTCGGAGCTTTGTGCATGAATTTCAGGCCGTCGACTAATAATTATTAGTCCGCTCCTTGCTTATCGATTCAACTTTGTTGCGGTATTTATTTTGAATGGGACGCTTTTATTTTACGTCTGTTGTTAATCTTGTTTCAAGTTTTCTTTTTGCGTGAACAGAGACTACTTTGTTATGGTCCCGTCAAAATTCTAAGTTTTTGGAAAAAAATACGACAGAATTATAAACAATGAATTCTTTAGATTTTGAATCCTGAAATAATTAGAAACTGCTTATTTTAGAAAGTAAGTTCAGGTTTAAAGATCGTTTATTAGTTTATTTTAAAAGGAGTTAATTTATAATCTTTTTCTGATATCACGATGCTGTTTCAGGGCGTTATCGTCTAAATCCTCAGACCTAATCGTCGTATAAGAATTTCCACAAAATATTTCAGATATCAAACGAAAATTCAATAAAAGATCCGTGGAACGGGCAAAGGAAACTGTTTACAGAGGCATGTGCGAGCCGTGATCCCATAATCCCGGGACACGGCATAGTTATTGAAAAAAATCTCATAAAGCGAATTCTAGCACTCCATTCAGGTAGACGTCTTCAAATAAAACTCGCGTAAAAAATATCCTGAACGATACCCGTTGACAATGCGAGCGGGACTCTAGAAAACCCTCGTATATGTTTCGTACCAAAACATTTACCCCTCGGGCGTCGAGGAAAAAGCTACACGGAGGAGCGAGACGGAAGCCCTTGAGGAACGAGACGGAATGAGTATCCAGCCAATGAGTGCGGAGGAACCGGTAGGCGGAGTCAGCTAAAGCTGACATGTCAGGGCGTGGCATTAGATCCTATTATTGTCTGGCAAGGCAAATAATATTTTGCACAATGTACACATTGGGGAAAGGGGGGCTTTAGGCCCCCGCTAATTTATTCCCAACTTCGGTTACGGGTTGTTTTTCAGCTTTGCGAGCCTGTTATTTAAATTGGACGCTCGGAGTTATTTGTATGTAGCCGTCTGTAGGCATTGTTGGCTGTAATGAAGGAATTTCGCCGCTGTTGTTTATTGTAGCTTGAAATTTTGCGATTGTATAAAGGTTTCCCGTTGCGTTTCGCGTTTTAAAATGTATTCCGCCTCTTTTCGATTACGAACTCTTTACTCCGCTCTGTATTCTGTTTGTTCTGAATGAATGGAGTCGGTTTTGTAGCTACTACCTACATCTATATTCGCTTATACTTCTTTGAAAGCTTTGATATCCTGTTGGTTTGAGTAGGAATTGCAAAGCTCTTGATATTCATGCTGCGAATACGATTACTTGGTTAAATTTTGACTTGAAATACAAATGTAGATAGGTACCTACTTACCTATCGGGTAGGACTATGAAAAACAGTAATAAGTAGGTGCTTTCTGTACTTTGGTCTCGATTACCTAAACAAAGCAACTTTCGCTAAGGTTGATCCGAGACGGGTCAATCAAAAATTGTAATTTCAATGTCCTCCGTGCTTCTTACATCATGTCAATCCGTTGGTCTCTGTTGGTAGGTAGGTAGGCCCCTAAACTTCTTTTCATTTTTCATTTCTCATTTTCATAGATAGGTACCTATTGTGTATCATACTGACAGACAGACCGACTGACAAACATACAGACACAGACAAACTAACAGACAGATAGACCGACAGACAAACTAACAGACAGTTAGAGCTACAGAGAGGCCGACAGACTGACTGACAGACATTTCATTTAAATCTTTGATGTATCATGCATGACATCGAAGCGTTAATCTTTGGAGCTAAATTTTGGTGGTGTTGGTCAGGCTCACACTCCATTTACTATACTTACCTACTTCTTGATTTGTCATTGTATTGTCTTTCACAAAGATGCAAATCTTCGGCGTATCATAATATCAATACGTCGATTTTTGGATACAAATTGAAAAATTTCAACACTTATTTAGGTAGGTACTACATGAAGGCAGGGTTGGACAGAACTTCAATTACTTATCATTGAAATACAAATACGTATTTTGTGTTTACTATTCCATTTACTTGTTGAAAAATATAATTTGTAATTGGTATTTTAAATACCTGCCTGACGCTGAGGTATTTTGTATTACAAATGCATAAGGCTTCAAAATACATTTGAACATACATACATACATTTAGCGATATTATTTGATAAGTGCGTTGTGTAGAAAATAGCGCGACATAAGTAGGTAGCGCTCGATAAGCGCTTTCGTAAGCAAAATGGTGATCGCTAAAAATGTCAATCTCTAAAGTTGGCAGCAATTTAATTAGTCGCCCCAGCAGCATGGGAAACTTCATGGGGAGTGGAATAAAGCTTGTCTCTTTCTTCTTTTAATAGAAAGAAAGAGATAAAAAGCATTTTAAGTCGACTTCAATAAAAGGAGGAAGTTATCAATTCGGCTTTATGTTTGTTATCTCAGGACTCCGTAATATACACGGTGTTTGGTACATGGTATAACAAGCGGGTACCTACCCATGTTAACATAGTTATATAAATACTATGGCGTTATCAAAAATTCAAAATTAATTTTACAATTTTGAAATTTCCCATACATTTTGTTTTACTGACTGAACTTTTTGTATGAAGAAAATTGAAATTAATTTTATTTTGAATTATTAATAACGCCATAGTGTTGTGAATGACTATATTAACATGGGTAGGTGCCCACTTGTTAAACCATGTAGGTACCAAACAACCTGTATAAACCATTTTGGGAAATTGTTTTTTTTTAATAAAACTAGTACCTATGCTTTTCAATGGTACAATACATCAATACGATAGTGAGAAACAGTACCTATAATCATGCTGACGGTCACCCATCCATCTAGCTTTGACCTTAGAATTATCTATGATCTGACGTCAGATCATCTACCTATGATCAGAGGTTATCACAGATAATTGTGAAAAAAAGAAAAAATAATAATTAAATTAAAACACATAAGGAAAGTTTATTAGGGAATTAATAAAATCTCCTTAAAAAAATCTTCCTACAGGCTCTGCACCCGTAATAGGTATGGTTTGCGTACAAAATTCCTCTCTACCCTTTATATCCACTTATTAGAAGACAAAACTTGTAAACAAAAATAAAACCCGACTTTTAAGTCGGTCAATCGGTATTTTATTTATTTTTAGTGGTTTAAGAAACTTAAAAAGAAGAAAAAGTAGTTATCCCATAAAAAGATATTTTTAGAGTTCATGGTAAGCGGTTTCCAGAAACAATAGCAAAAAGTGGAACACCAACTCCAAAAAATATCTCTTATCGGTAGAGTGCTAACTATACCAGTGTTGTCAGCTTTGGTAGTATAGAGTACGAACTTAAATATAAAATTGAAAATTTTAAGTAACCCCGGCCTCATTAATCATCTATCTAACGCTGTATCTGCTGTAACAGGTGGTTTACTAGGTGGTAGACCCATATGTAGGGTCGCCTGGGTAGGTCCACCGCCTTTTTTATTTCAGCCGTGAAACAGTTCGCTTTGTTACGGATTAAAAGGAAAGGTAGCCAGTGTAATTTCTGGGCATGGACGGCAATTTATCTTAGGCCTCAGGATGACAACGCACCTGCAATATCAAGTGCTTTTCCATGTTATTGCAGGTGTCTATTGGCGGCGGTAACCGCTTACCACTAGGTGGGCCGTCAGCTTGTTTGTCATCTAGTTGTATAAAAAAAAAACTGAATACTGAACATCAGATTCTAATAATTCTTCTTCATCTCCATTATCCATGATTTGTGCGATGTCATCAATTTCAAGGGTGTTTGGTCCCCAACAAATCCAATTGGTTTCAAATGATCATCTTCTAAGAGCCAACCACAGTTTTCAGGGCGCAATTTTAAGCAATCTTGATCAGTCGCATGAAGCCACATAGAATTGACATAAATCTTTCGTAAAATTTTTTGGGTTAAAGAAGACCAGCATGGTGGCATATTGTTGGAGTCATAACTTTTTACTTTTTTCAAAAAGTGCTCATTATCGGACCTCGAACGCTCTACTTTCTCTCCCGCACCTTTTCTCATAGCTAAAATTCTAAAACTTTATAGCTTGGCAATAATATTTTATGAACGATTTTTTGCAGGCAAGCCTATATGATTGGTTTTGTAATTAAAATATCTTACCTATGATCTCAATTTCGATTGGTTAACAGATCGGTGAAGGTCGATCTTCCACGTCTCCTCTACTATAAGTTCCTGAAGAATTGAGCATCTCGCATACTATTTGATGGTACAGGAATGTCTTGGAAATACCACCGAAGTAACAGTGAACCAAATTTCAAATCAATTGGATCTGTGATAGTTAGTCAAACCCTTTAGACAAGTAGAAAATGAGCTGATGGTCATCAAACGCCTGAACGGATCTTCAAAAGTTATAGCTTAGGACCATCGCAATCACGTCAGCTTTCAAACAAAAAAACCCAATCAAAATAAAAAAAGCTTATTACAATGCGATCTCTTCCAGCAGTTTTACCACAGCACAGAGAGAAAAAAATGAAAAAATAGAATCGGTCGGTTTGATTTATTTTAATAAAACTCGACTCACAAATTCCCGATAGATCAGTAATTAGAATATAACATGTAAAATTTTATCAGGATAATATTCTTAACACTTTGATTATAAACTGACATAACACAATTTTACAGAAAATTTCAAAGACGCTACCGTCTCTTAAGATGCTCGTAAGCCTAAAAGCTGCCCAGCAAACATTTCAATTTGCGAGGAAACTTAGGTGGCTTATAGTGTGTGTCAGTGCCCGTCAGAAATAAAAGTTTTGACCACGTTTTTAAACAAATTTTCTTAAAACTCCAAGATTAGTATTCAATTTATTTATTTGCAGTCTACGAAGGAATCTCTCATACCCTTGTAAAAGTCAAATTGTGATGTGAAACTAGCAAGATCGGGCAAGAAATAGGTAAGTGAGTTTCAATCCCTAAATACGGGTTTTACCGTTGGTAGGCCCGTATATCGTATGTAGGGTCGTATGGGTAGGTACCACCGCCTTTCTTATTTCAGCCGTGACGTGAAACAGTTCGCTGTGTTTCGGATTGAAGGGAAAGGTAGCCAGTGTAATTACTGGGCATGAGCGGCATTTCACCTTAGGCCTCAGGATGACAACGCACGTGCAATATCTATCAAGTGATTTTTCCTTGGTATTGCAGGTGTCTATAGGCGGCGGTAACCGCTTACCATTAGGTGGGCCGCCAGCTTGTTTGTCATCTAGTTGTATAAAATATTGGTTAATAGAAATGGTTTGAAACTTTCAAAAACATCTTATTCATTTGATAATTTCATGACATTTGTATGAAATAATTGGCTGCATTGGCTGCATTAATTCATAGAAATGTCATGAGATTATCAAATGGATAACATGTTTTTGAAAGTGGCATAATTATCATTTCTACGAACTAATATAATACAGCCCATGTTTTAATTCATTGTCGCATTGACGGCACCCTCCTGTATAGTTTAAAGATGTCATAATTTCAAAACGTGGGTCCCTAATTTTTGGAAGCTAATTTTTGACAAATATTAGATACCTACTAGCTGTGCCCGCGACTTCGTTCGCGTGGATATCAGATAATAACAACGGTGGGGTAGGTAGGCTAAGGATTTAAATCATGTTTATAAAACACCTTCGCATATAGTACATTATTTTAGAACAAATTTTATTACAAAAAAACGGTTCTAGAGTCAATTTCAAAGAATAGACATATACCGTCGCGGACTTTTTTTAGAACTTTTAAAGAAGAACAATTCCTGCATACATGATTTATAAGTAACTTTAACCGATTACGCAGCGCACGCAACGAAAGCTCTGAAAAGAAATATTTTTTCCCCGTTTTTGTAACACTTTTAATTAATGCTCAGCTCCTATTGGTGGAAGCGTGATGTTATATAGCCTATATAATACCTCGATAAATGGACTATCCAACACAAAAATTAGCGCGCTCAACCAACCAACCAAACAAACTCTTCAGCTTTATATTATTAGTATAGAAGTATAGATTATTGCAAACAAACGATTGTCTCTGGAGTGTGTGGCTTGATAGGCTGTTTTTTATTATTATACATTTATTAAGCTCCTCATGTGTTTTTCCATGAAGGAAGGCCTGTGCCCAGTATTGGGACGTATATAGCAGGCCTGGTGATGACTATGATATTGATGATGCTCGCGGGAGTCATATGCGGCTTAACAAGTTTAAAACAGAGAAATCTCAATATAGGACGGTGGTAGACCCGTATATAGGGTCGTCTGGGTAGGTACCACCGTCTTTCTTATTTCAGGCGTGAAACAGTTCGCTGTGTTTCGGATTGAAGGGAAAGGTAGCCAGTGCAATTACTGGGCATGGACGGCATTTCATCTTAGGCCCCAGGATGACAACGCACCTGCAATATCAAGTGACTTTTCCTTGTTATTGTAGGTATCTATAGGCGGCGGTAACCGCTTACCATCAGGTGGGCCGTCAGCTTGTTTGTCATCCAGTTGTATAAAAAAATAAAAAAAATAAAAAATACTTGTTTTTGGTGTGTTAGGTACAGAAGTTAAGAGCACCAACCATCAAATGTCTGCCGTTCATACACATAGCATTAGAAGGTAAGTCTTCTAGCATGTTCGCTATTACTCTGTGTAGCTTTCCTTTCCGACTTTCTAGTGAAACACTCCATAGTTCTTTGAAGAGAGTATCACAGAGCACATGCGTCATACCTGTGAACAGGTGCCACTAGTGGAGATAGTCATCCCTAACATTTCTTGACTTATATTATAATCATTTACTTACCTATTCACCATTGTAATAGTTTTTGACGTATAGGTAGGTCTATGGCATTACCTATAGGAATTACCATATAAAATTATTATAATGACGGACGTGGTCGGAGAAGTATTTAAAAGTACTTACCTACCTGTTACTAAATTCTGTACCTATGCGTAATCTCATTTCATTTTCAGTTTGTTTTATCAAAAATATCAAATTATTAACTAGGTTATTAACGAAATCATTTTATTTATAGAGCTCGTGAACTGTAACTATTAATATTTTTAATTTTGTAATGAAAGAGTGTGAAAAAGAGAATATTATAAGCTACTAAAGATGAACCTGTCTTAATCATTACTTTATTAGGCTTTTTTTTATTAACTGTTGACCTTTGTGTATTATAATTACAGATTAGATTATAATACCTATATTGTCATCACTATCCTCACCGGCCTTTATACGTCCCACTGCTTGGCACAGGCCTTTCTACATGGGAGAAGCACATGAGGAGTTTGGGCCATAAAACCGCCACGCTGGCTCAATGCGGGTTGGTGGGTTAAAGCTTCAGATCACACTATTTTTATGATCTGAGGCTAAAGCGGTTGCAGTAACAATCAGTACCAAAACGGCTTAACGTGCCTTCCGAAGCACAGAGGAACTCGAGATAACAAACTTTGATTGACCCATTAGTACCATGTCACAACGACTCTAGCGTCAATATAGTACGGTAGCAACTATAAAGTACGTGCACAAGATCGGTGTGACATGGTACTAAAGTGTTCAGCTACTTCTGTGGTCGACTGTACCTACGAAACGAAAAATGGAAACGAATAACTCCATCTCGTGTATACTCTACCACGAAATATAGTATTCACGAATCACAAAAGAATGTAAAGCCCAAAATGAAGTCTCTTCGAATATAATAAAAATTATAAATATCAAACTACGAGAAATCGTAGCACATCTACGGGGAATAAATCGTAGTTACATCATTTTAATAGCCAAAGGACGTCACCGATCTGAGACGTCACCTGTAGTTACCTAAAATCATCGACCTTACCTAGTTACAATATTTTGCTGCGACCTTGTGAAATATTATGGCAACTCTGCCCTATCTTTAATAATAAAAATAAAATACATACCACATTACAGCGGACCTATCTGAAATCAAAAGCATTAAATAAATATACAATTGATTGACTTATCTCCTTATTACCGTGATACATTACCGTTTTGAAATCAAAGGTGCAAAAATCTCATTTTTCAAAATTTTAGACTCATCCCCTTTCTCCTTGACACCACAGAAATATCATAAATATTATTTCATTTCTCATGCTCGGAAAGTAGCGTTTTCTTGATCTGAGTATTGGGAGGAAAACGCTAGTTCCCACCTCCGGGCCGGAAAAACTCATACTTATTGCTTCCCGTCCTAGGGCGGGAATAAAAAAATTAAAAATAGAACTAAATTTGGTTACGTACAATGTGGTACCACAGTCTATATAAACATACAGTCAGCCAACGGGCATGTCTAGACAGAGCAATCGTGAGGGGTACGCGGGGCGAGAACTGGAACTTGATGTTGTATTTAAAATCGGGACCACCGAAAACCACGAAAATGATACCCATATTGATTTTTTATAAAAAAAAGTCGCGTCCGTCATCTTGGATTTCAAAATTGATTTTGTATTCAGAATCGGGACCCCCGAAAACCACGAAAATGATACCTACCCATATTGATTTTTTATAAAAAAAATCGCGGATTTCAAAATTGATGTTTTATTCAGAATTGGGACCCCCGAAAACCACGAAAATGATACCTTTATTGATTTTTTATATAAAAAATCGCGTCCGCCATCTTGGATTTCAAAATTGATGTTGATATTCAGAATCGGTACTCCGATTGCGCGAAAATTAGACTCTCCTATGAAAATCAATTTATATTGAGTAAACTCTAAAAATAAAAAATGTGACAACCCTGCGGTAATGGGGAATAAGCGACATGGATCGCCACTTCAAAGGCGTTGGCCCACTGGTTGTAGTAGTTACACTGTGGTGGAACTATGAAGAACAAAAAAGTATTCGGCTGAATGACCAGTAGGCGGTAACGCGATGTGTTCCAAATTTAAAAATAGGTACTCTTTAAATAGGTTCTACTCATGTTAGGAGTATTTCTATTAATATTTTTTAGTAGAAAAAATTGTGTGTGTCAGCTCCGACGCACGACTGGAGTTTACTCCTTAAGTTCGATAGTCTAACCAGACGCAAAAAGAGTTTATTTAACTTAAAAAGATTGATACTGTATGAAAGGGTAAATTAATAAATTAATGAAAATATATACATATATAAATATATATTTATTCATTTCATATACATTTAGATGTTCCGGCAATATCATCTACTCTTTCTGCCATAGTTATTTGAAAATACTTTCAGTTCACTTTAGCGGAACACAATGTTAAAGATTAAAACTTCACAATAACAATATTAATTATTGATATTTATAATAAAAACAGCAATATCTATAAGTATGTCGACACTGATAGAAATAAACAAACCCAATAACCGGCGAACGTAGAGAGCCTAGAAGCATAACTTCATACAAAACTCGTCGCAAAATGGGTACCCTCGGCGGCTAGAAGAGCACGTCGGATAAAATCGGCTAATATCGAAATTGTATAGCGCCCTCTCGGTCTTCTGATTTACACGCGCCGGACGGGTCATATATGCAGGATGTAACCATGCAATTTTTTTAACGACTTTAATAATTATATATCGTCATATTTAATAAATATAGTAACGTTGTAAATCGGTAAACTTATTCAATTTTAGAGTTGAGATCAGAAATCAGAAATGAAATGGGTTCGCTTCATTCATTTAAATAAAAAAAAACTAAATATCTGTCATGATATTATTTATTTGTATTAAGGACATAAGGAGGAGCTCGGTGGCGTATTGGTTTGAGCGCTCTGGTTTCGAATACGAAAACAAAGCAACTTTCGCCATGGTCGACCCTGGGATGGGTCAACCAAAATTTATAATCTCGAGCTCCTCCGTGCTTCGGAAGGCACGTTAAGCCGTTGGTCCCGGTTGTTACTACAACCGCTTTAACCCACCAACCCGCAATGGGCCAGCGTGGTGGTGTTATGGCCCAAACTCCTCATGTGTTTCTTCCATGTAGGAAGGCCTGTGCCCAGCAGTGGGACGTATATAGGCTGGTGACGATGAAGGACATAAGAAAAAAATTAAATTGTCATCAAGTGGTTTTATTTCTTGAAATAAAACCACTTTACCGGATTTAACTTGCGTTTAATTAGATGTCACATTATGATTTTTAATACCCAATGTTTCGATTACTTTATAGCGATCAAGGTCACGGGAAGACTGAAGTAAAGATGTCAGTTGTCTTTGATAAGTTTAATATTAAATACCGTCATATTTTATAGTTATATTTTGAGTGTTCCGATTCACGCCATGGAGCTTACAGTGTCCGAAGGCCGGGAAGAGTACGGGCTTGAGACTTTGTAATTTTCATGATAAGATCCCAAGCTGGTGTGGTCCAACTATCTTCTCTATTGAAATAATGATGATGTTTTATTTCAATAACCTCACGAAACTATCTCGCAGTTTACAACTTTATTTACTACGACTTATCCTTAACAGTTTAAAATAGATACCTATACTATTTCCAGATCATTTTGTAAATAAGTAAATTATTAAAGTAATAATTAAACATACACATGTTAAAATAATAATGCTTAAATTTATTGAGAAATGTGTTGAAAGTGGCATCATATTGTAAGGAACTGTGGCAAAATATCCATAAATTGGAGGTTTGTTTATCATTCTTACAAAAAACATATAAGGCAACGCTGTATAAAGCCATAATTGCTTATTAGTAGGTAAATTAACTATTAAACATACACAATAACAATAAGTCGTCATAAAAGTTTGCAGAGTTAAAAGTTGAGTTGAAAATAAATAAATACTGTCACACACAAATGACTGCTTATCATCATCCACTCGTGTATTTGTTCAAATTGTAAACAAAAACAAATATTGGGCCAACATGGCGGCCAATATTATTGTTTATATTTGACTCGATTATAAAGGTTTAGGAGAGATTTACATGTAAAATTTGATTCCAGTGTTCTTATTATGTTCACCTACGCGGCTGACACACCATTTTCACAAATTAGAAAGTTTCGCACCAAAAACGCACCAAAAACGTAACAAGGTCATTCATCGATAGATTTTACTCCTCACATTTTTCTCATACCGGGCCCCTTATATATGCAAATCGATTCCTCCAAAACTATTTTTTATTTCCCTTGCATTTGAAATGAAAAGTAGAGTGCTACACACGGGTAAAAGGAATCAAACCCTACTCGGACTATAGTCTGGGTAGGTACCACCGCCTTTCTTATTTCAGCCGTGAAACAGTTCGCTGTGTTTCGGATTGAAGGGAAAGGTAGCCAGTGTAATTACTGGGCATGGACGGCATTTCATCTTAGGCCTCAGGATGATAACGCACCTGCAATATCAAGTGATTTTTCCTTGTTATTGCAGGTGACTATAGGCGATAGAGATGTGTAACTCGTGAGTGATTGGTTAAAAAGATGTACATCCGTTCAAAAGATTTAATAAATCACTAAATCACTTGGCTTCCCAATACATCTTTAAATCTTTTAGATCTTTGATTATTTCATTTTTTTTTATACCACTAAGGTGGCAATCAAGCATACGGCCCACCTGATGGTAAGCGGTTACCGTAGCCTATGGACGCTTGCAACACCAGAGGTATCACTTGCGCGTTGCCGACCCTGTAAACCTTTTCACGCCTTTTTTGAAGAACCCCATGCTGTACTCATTCGAGAAAACCTCGAATGAGTTTGTTAGTCCTCCTATGGTTGTAGGCATCATCTCCTGTGTTGTTAGTTAGTCCTCCTATGGTTGAATGAATATTCTCTGATTCATTCAACCATAATTCAACCAATGAGCAAAGAGGATATAAACACTACGCCAATGAGTGAAAGAAAGAATGGGGTGTTATTTTTGTATTTTCAAGTTATCTCTATTACAGAGAAGGCAAGGAAAACAAATGCCTATACAGCCATATCTTAAGAATTTTCTTTAACTCTGAAAATCTTGAAACGAAATGCTATTCTGAGAGTTTGGCGTTTTTATTTTATAATTATAATGTCAGTCTCCATGATAATACTTTGATGAGGTAGATAACCAGGATAAAACTCTCAACGTCTTTCACATCAAATTCACTTATGATCACACAATGATCTTCCATTGCACGTCACCATAAACACTTGCTTCACAAAACAATTTTGCGAGTAATTATCATCATCATCATCACCACCAGCAGCCTACATACCTCCCTACATGGGAGAAACACATGAAGAGTTTGGGCCATAGCACCACCACGCTGGCCCGGTGCGGGTTGGTGGGTTAAAGCGGTTTCAGTAACAACCGGAACCAATAGCTTAACGTAGGTACCTTCCGAAGCACGGAGAAGCTGTAGAGTGTAGATAATAAATTTTGATTTGACGAGCGGCTGGCCGAGTGGTCTCTGCCCCTTGCTATACTATATGCTACTTGGTCGAGAGGTCCCGGGTTCAAATCCCGGTAGAAGCAAATGTTTGTATGATGAGTACGAGCATTTGTTCACGAGTCATGGATGTTTATATGTTTATTTAGTATATTTCTAATATTTGTATACATATTATTATTATTAATAATAATTATCCGTTATCTAGTATCCATAATACAAGCTCTTAATGATGCTCGCTTTGGGCTAGATAATATGAGAGTATGATTATTATTGACCCATCCCGGGATCGACCAAGTGAAAGTTGCTTTGTTCCCGTAATCGAAATCAGTGCGCTCCAAACCACTGCGCCAACGAGCAATTTTCAACTTATTTAACACCAAATAAACGTTTACTTTAATGATAGCACCAATGTTAAGATAATATCCAACCCAAAAAATTCTAATCATTGTTATACATATATACCTAAAATGTTACAGTAAGTAGGTAGGTATCTCATTAAAAAGCTTTATATAAAAATATATAAAATTCACTAAATTGTGTTGTCACTCAAAGGTATGATCAGGACCCGTGATGTACTTAATAAATCTTTCACAACAAAATTCAGTGAATATAGATGATCGAAAATATTGTTCATTTGATTTATTCATCAAAAGATTTATATAAATCTTTTCTTTTGAAAGATGTCTACTGCTACTGCGCATCTCTGATAGGCGGCGGTAACCGCTTACCATCAGGTGGGCCGTCAGCTTCATAGATTAGAGATAATATATATGGTAGTCAGCTTGTTTGTCATCTAGTTGTATAAAAAAAAACAACCTCGTAGGGATTGATTCCTTTCCACCCTTAAAAAGCAATCTACTATTTATTACGCCAAAGTCCAAAGATCCATTGAAACCTAAAAAATTTAAAGGTAATTAGGGATATTTCCCTTTCATTTGTTTTACCAATGAGTAATATTTATTAAAACAATCAAAGGGATGTATAACTTAATAGATAAGTAATATGTAATAGCCTTTCCTTTAGTCAGCGAGCGACATCTGTCGTTAAATGTATTGCTCTTGAGCAGCGCCCTCTATGAAGCACTGTAGTCAGTAACTAGTCGCTTTAAGCAATCTAATGCCAGACGCAGCACCAACAATGCTAAAATAGCATCGAGTGCTATCTAGAGTCATCAATAGATGTCAGTTTGCACACATACCTAGATAGATGTATAGGTAGGTACTTTAATTTAACATTACATTTACATTATGTATACTTTAACTGATTATTGATAAATAATAAATATAAAATATGCACAAAAATACTTTCATTGTGTATTATAAATGTTACTAGGACAATAAATTATTTCGGAATTATTAGATATGGTTACACACAGAATAAAATAAAAAATCTTATCATAATGGCCTAATTATGAAAATTTCAATCAAAATGCCTTACCAAAATAGTTAAAAAATTTAAAACCTTACGACATGAACATGACTGACACCGCTATAAGTAAAAATTGCTACACAGGGTTTACGGAGCACGGGTTAACGAGTCCGTTAACATTTTTTAAAGTTAACTTAAAAGTTAATCCGGTAATAGAAATGGTAAAGCAAATAAATATATAAGTATGATAAAGAATATATTAATATTTTTTAAGATGGATATCCCGCCAACATTAAATTCTGTAGCTGATCGATCAAACAAAACCGTCTTTGTAAACGAACTGGAGTTTTCATTTTCAATCAGTCTACGCCAGCGTTGCCAATCTGTGGGGAATTCCCCAAACTGCGGGGATTTTCAGTTCGATTGGGTAATTTGAGGGGAGAGCGTTTATGTGGGGAAAATGCGGGGAATTAAGACATTTACGCTAGAACTGAACTTAGAAGTAATAAAAGTAGTATAAGAAGTAAGTATAATTTATAAATTATGTAAGAATATTTAATTACCTTGATTATTTAAGCACCTTTTGGGCCGGCAAGGTGGAGGCGGCTAGTGCAATGGGTCAATTGCCGTGCTTTTTATTAAAAAAAAATCAAATTTAAAGCAATTTCACCGGCAGGAAGGTTTTACAGTTTATTTTATGGCAACATTTATGTCCATCAAACTTAGACAGAGTATCGCAGAGAACTTTCTCAAACGCATCTGTCAAAAGAAAATTTAGCGTTTTAAAGAGTTTGAAAACAGAGAATCACAATCGCCTGCACAATGACACTATAGTAGCTTATGACCACTAGAAGAGAGGATTAAAATTTGATCCTTCGAATGATATGTTGACAAAACAAAGGCATAATAAAGAGCTGCAATAAATACCTTGATGAAAATCATTAAATACTTAATAAGTATATGTAATAAATATATTTGATTTATAGAAACAGTACTTTTATTACTTTCCTGAAAATTTGTGGGGAAAATGTGGGGAATATTGATTTTTTTCCCCCAAAATTGGGGATTTTCAGTTAGGTTTTTGGGTAATCGAGACCGTGGAAGTTGGCAACGCTGGTCTACGCACGCCAGTCCCATATCTTTGGCCAGTCCTAGCGTAGCGTTTTATATTCTCTTTGCGCCAGTCTACGCGCGCATGCGCTACATGTTTGACATAAAGAATGTTATTAAAATTTCTATTTGACGTCTAGTTTATTTCGTAACATCGATATTGTACAAGTGAAGTGTTTATTCATTAAAAAATTAAAGAACCGAACTGAAAATGGAAAGAAACGATCGCAAAGCAAATTCACGTAATCATTCAATTAGTATTGACCGTGAAACTAAGTTTATTTTGTGGAAAATACTAACGGATTTCGCTATACTATTTTGCAGTAAGTACAATACGCTATTTTAATTTATTACTAGTATGTATGATGCAATCACAGTTTTATTCCGCTATAAAATGTATAAGAATTTCCAAACTGTTTGTATTTCGTTGTAAAAAGGTTTAGGAACTAAACTTTGTAAAACAATAATGATTATTATTAATGAGTTTAGCCGGCCTCAAACCAAATGTAGTTCTTAATTAATTACATATTATCTAGATCATTGAAAATTTATTTAATAATATTTTACTACTTACTGCGACTGAATATCTACTTTTATAGTTTGCACATTGATGATAACAATGTTTCCCACAAATGTTATTTTTCAATTGCGAACCTACTGATAAGAATTTAGTGCTTTTAAATTTGTGACTAATCACAACCATTTCAGTTTCAAATACAGAAACTGTGAATATTAATTTAACAGTGCACTGTAATAAAAAATATGTTTACTGAATAAAATACAAATTATTGAACTACCTGCATAATTCTAATAATGAAGTGTTTGCATTAAATAATGCAGAAGACAGGAATATTGAGTTGATTCTGTTTTGTATTAGCTTCAATGATAATAAAAAATGGGATGGAGTATCTACCTACATAAAAGTTTGCTTCTATTAAATTTAAATACCTACCATATATTGGATAAAGATTTTGCCATAATTTCTATTAATAATTACAATCTTTTATCAATGGGAAATACAAGAGTTGACTGATTGGCTGTAAGGTCTATTCCTTCTATCCAATGTGTAATAATAATAGATGTGAATATTTTATTACAAATAATTTGGTCCATAGTGCTAGTAACAAATGGCCATAACCACAATAACTAGGTGGTAGGCCCGTATGCAGGGTCGTCTGGGTAGGTACCACCGCCTTTCTTGGCCACAGCGGCACTGGGAATACCTGCTAAACCACTCCGGTTTCCCCATGCCCCTAATGGAGACGACCCGGGGTTTGCCAAAGCATTTCACCGAGCCACCTCCTGATCATCATATCAGCCTATGATGTCAGCTGTTGCCATAGCAATAGCCTCCCCTATTCATTTCCAAACGGATTGGTTCTGCGCAACCTACATCCAATGAGTTCCCAGACCCTGACCAGATTGTCTGTGCATCTAGTGACTGGCCATCCTACTTTGCTCTTTCTAGTATTATATTCGCTGTGCTTGAAATTATGTTAATACTTTGTACAAGAGATATAATACTATTTATTATCAAATCATAATATCCGACTTTTTACTATGATTATTTAAATATATATCTATCTTAATGACATTTGCTTTTGGATCTAGGTATATGGCTGTTTCTTGTGAAAGTCCTAAGCATCACACAGCCTTTATATTTGGCACAGCCTTTACGTTTTTCTTGCATCCACTAAAACATCACCCAGTCAAATTGAAGAACTTGGTATCTTATGATATTTATAGATTAAAAATCATTAACAGTACAGTTTAAAATAAAAAAAATGTAGGTATTTATAACAAAGCTCAGCGAATGCCTCAACACCACCTGGTGTGAAGTGGTAAGATGAGTCCATATACTGAAGAAGCAATAGTCCATAAAACCATTTTATAATTAATTCCATATAAAACTGTTGCCAATTTAATCGCTTAGTTTCATAATAAAAGGCACCAATGAGACTAAAAGCATTACTCAAAAAATACAAAAATAATGTACCTGAATCGTTAAGTGATTTTTTATGCAATAAGTATGTGTAATATTTTTTATTTTTGTATAATTGTACATGCTCCACTTATTTTTTAATAACTAACTTTAAATTTAATTTAAGAGTTCATTTAAAAATAAAATATGTACATTAATAAAGTTAACGTTACTTAATTAAACAAAATTAATTTTTGATATAAAAAGAAATTTAGTATAAAATATCTCAGGAGAAATATTTTTAATAGAAAGAAGAAATTCGGATTGACTTCGTTTCATTTAAAGTGCCTTTTCGCACCAGTGGTACATCACCAGTGGGCCCTTTTTTAATTTTACAATATGCATGAAATATGTACTTTCTATGTCAAGTTAAGGTTGTGTTAAGTTGGATTTTGGTAGTTCTTAAGAGGTTTTGTTTGTGTTTTCTCTCTTGTTATTTTTTAACGAGGAAACGAGAGGCTTATATTACACTATAATAAGCAAAACATGTGATCAACTTATTATAAATGTCACAAATAGTGAAAGTTCAGAAATGTCTGTATCGAATGGCAAACTTAAGCCATAAGCCTTACTAAAATAAATATTTTTAAGTGAATAATGCGTTATAGATGCTTGATTTTGTTTATTCTGCCGACGAAAAAAGAGGAGTTTTATAAGTTTTTAACCCACGACGTAAAAAGAGGGGTATTATAAATTTTGACGTGTGTGTCTGTGTATCTGTATGTCTGTCTGTGGCATCGTAGCTCCTAAACGAATGGACCGATTTTGGTTTGTTTTTCTTTTTTTTGAAAGCTGACGTGATTAGAATGAATGGTTCTAAGTTGGTTTGTTTGTTGGAGATGGTGTTAGACAAATGACGAATGAGGCCGGGGGTTACTTAAAATTTTAAATTATTATATTTTTTACGAATGCAAAGCTTCATATAAAAACACTTGTGTCCTTTCTACCAGAATGGCAATATTTAGTGCACTTCTGGGAATGCTCGCGAAGGTTCCAGGATTATAATATATAAAACCGTTTTTTTTATAAAACTTAACAGTTTTTACTATCCGGGCATTGCAAAGCATGCCGGGTGTAGCTATCAGTTTATAAAATATATAACAATTACTGAATTCCAAAAATGACACCATTATCTAGGTAAGCTAAGACCGACCACTTCAGATCTAGAGGGCCCGGGGCTCAATTCCCGTGGCGGCAGAAATTTTCTGCTCGGTTTGGTTGGTGGTAAGTCTTTCTCTAAGTCTGTCTAGCTAGCTACCACCATCTATCCTAAGTCTGCCGTCATAATAACGCCAACAGCATTGTTCTGTTCTGGCAGCTGTAGGTAAGATAGCTAGTTCCTGTGTGGTGGAATACAGGTGTAACTCACTTCCATCTTCTGCCTTCGTCACAAACCATCAGGTGGCCCTGACAAGTTTGAAAAACATACAATTTAGCGGCAAGGCTCGATTTTGCCTGTAAATCTGAATTTTGTTACTGCTATCGGCATTATGGGCAGCAGTAAAGTTTAGTTTAAACCTAACATGAGTCAACAAAGTTTACACGCAATACATCGCGTCGGCCAGTTCCCAAGAGAACAGTGGTTTCGTTCACGGAGTTAGTGGCCCATTGATCGCCCTGTCAGCCCCTCATTCATCGATACTGGGAACTTTTGTCACTTTTTTATACAGTTGCAGACGTTGCAGTTCAGTGAATGTTTTATAAAACGGCCGAAACTTTGCCTGTCGTCGGTCTGTCTCTTTGTAAGCTTATAGCTTGGGAACCACTGAAGTCACTGAATGGAGTTTGTTCCTTTTTACTGTAAGATCCTTCAGGAATGTTTTATGCCATTTATGATATCGCTGTGATGAAAGGGAGCGGCAAAATAGTAGCTCGTAGTTTCGCCACTGTTTTTATATTCATAATGTGGCTAAACCAACTCAAGTCCTATCGGATTGTAAGGTATCCTTAGCAATACTCACGAGGACGTTCTGAACAGAGGTTTATAACTATTACATATCAACTGGTGGTTCTGTTCTTCTTAGGAGATAGTTAGTTATCAACTTGCAGTTCTAAGAAGAGATCGGTGGCGTAGAAAACAAGGTAACCTTTTCCAAGGTCGATAACAGGATGGGTCAATCAAAAGTTGCAAGTTGCTAAACACTATTACTGTGTAATTAAACATTGTAACTTAATAATTGAAAAGAGTGACTACACGAGTTTGTTGCCGGAATCTTCTCGGTAGTTCAACTTTTGGAACCGGTGTAAATTCAGACAGACTAACAGACAGACTGACTGACGGACAGACAGGCAGACTGACTGACGGACAGACGGACCGACAGACAGACCGATAGACAGACTGACATTATAACATTCTTAGCTTACGTAGATCCAGATAAGACAGAGAGACAAACATTATGAAATTGTTAGTTAGTTAATATTATTTTTATGTGATAGACATAAGGGTTTTTTTGTTGACGATTCGAAAGTGCTTCTTGGGGGGCCTAATTGAATAAAGATATTTTCATTTTCATTTTTTTCATTTTCAAAATTTGTGTTCTCGAGCTCCTCCGTGCTTCGAAAGGCACGTTAAGCCTATTATATATCTCTAGCCTAAGCGACAAGCCGTTGGTGTAGGATCTTAATCCAACCGCTTTAACTTACCAACCCGCATTGGGCCAGCGTGGTGATGTTATAGCCCAAACTCCTCGTGTGTTTCTCCCATGTAGGAAGGCCTGTGTTCAGCAATGTGACGTATACAATAGGCTGGTGATAATGAGTATCGCTTCTTTAAGTCCGTCTAAGTCCACCTTGCTAGCTAATTATAATTAAGTACAATTATTAATCGTACTATGTTACAAGTGATTGATAGAAAGAGTAGTACTAATAACATGTAAAGGCCAATGAATTATAATTAATACAAACCAGTCTACAATTTCATCCACGTGGCTAACCAGCCGTAATCGTCACCTGACTATTTACATACAAGCTATGACATTAAACAATGTAGATACCTGTAGATACTTTTATATCGGCGAAACATTATTTAAATTGTAAGACATTCTATGTTAATATTTGTACAATTTTCCTTAATAAAGTTTATAATTTTATTTATACTTACCTACCTTGATTGTCAAGGTCAAGCCTTGATTTTTACATCTTTTAAGGCGGCGACCGATAATTTATATGGTCTTCGTCGTTATATGAATAATAAAATAATTTCGTGGTTTACATTGAACTATTATACTGGTGGGGCTAGTTAATTATTGATACGTGAATATCGATACGAACCAGAAAAATGCAAATAATCGTCCACCAGATAGACGTGGTGATCGGATAATGTAGTAAGTAGAAATGATTATTGCAAAACAAGTGGTAATGTAAAGCAGCCTTTTTATCAGGGCTTCTGAACCTTTTCTACGTCATCTTCCGAAATCAATTTCAAAGGTGACAAAGGGTGACACTTATCGCTAATAGAAACCCAGCGCTGGCCACTCCAACGTCTCCAACATCAGTACCATCACACTGAGTTAGAGCTTTTGTGATAACATGTTCTTTTTAACCCCCGACGAAAAGAGAGTGGCATCGTAGCACCTAAACGAATGGACCAATTTCGATTCGGTTTTTTTTGTTTGAAAGCTGATGTGACTACGATGGTTCTTAGCTATAATTTATGAAGATCAGTTCAGGCGTTTGATGACTATCGGCTCATTTTTTACATGAAATTAGGATTTTACAAACTTTTACAGATCCAATTGATTTCAAATTTCGTGTACTGTCACTTCGATGACATTCAGATGACATACTAACTTTGAGCTGATCCTATACCATCAAGAAGTCTACGCAATGCTTAATTCTTCAGAAACTTTCAACAGATGCAGCGTTTTTGGGCTCTTATGAATAGTCTTAATGAGATGGTGTTAGATACAGCTTTATCTTTATCTTTATTGCAAGTCACTACATGTTTTAATTGTAACACTAATACATAGTATTGTCTGTGCATGTAAGTAACACCCTGTAGGGGCGTAGCAATTTATTAGCTTACATAAATTAACTAATGCTAATAATTATATTTAACATATTAAAACCTTAACTATTATCACTACAATCATTTAAATAAGTAACATTATAAACTAAATATTAATAATTATTTTCATAGGTATGTTAGTAATTACAACATAATTATATTTTTAATCATGCTCATGTATAGTATATTATTTATGACATTTTTTCGTATAATTATTACCATTATATTATTTTTGATATTCTCTCATTTCAAAACTTTCACATTAATTAATCGGCAGTTTATATAAAAACTTCAATCACATATTTTTATCCTGGAAGAATTCAGACATATTATAATAACTTTTATTGATGAGATATTCTTTTAACTGTTTTTCAAAAGCTATATTTTTTTCCAAATTTTTTATGTTATTGGGAATATGTTTGTATATTTTAATTACCATGACGTGTGGAGAGTCTGTTATTAATTTTAAATTTGAAGAAGGTAGTTTGAGTTTATTTTGGTAGCGGTTATTACGTTTTATTAATGTAACTGGAGAGTATAAATCTGTATGTTTCACATGATTAATGACGCCGGGGTTTACTTAAAATTTTTAATTTTGCAATTATTTATATTGACTTTCTTTTGGTTTGTTAGTGTAATCTGAGGGTTATTGCATTTTTTTTTATTTTTTATCATACAGTTATTAGAATCCTGTGGCCTAAAGCACAGATTAATAACAGCCTAAAGTTACTCGTAGGAAAATCTAAAAGTAGAATATTGTGTGTAGCAGTAGAGTAACTGTAAATAAATACAAATTACAATCTTCTAATCTAATGTTTTAATAAGTATATGATACTTATGTATATTATAGGTACTTACATACTACGTACCTACTCTCGACGACGCGCGACGCGCCACGGGGCGCAGAGCGTGTTGTCATTTTAAAGATGAAAGATGTCAATGATTTAATCTTTTAAAATTGTTTATTATAATTTTCCACGACCTGTTAAATATTGCTTTTAATTAAAGTATTTGTAAGCAAATTTTTGTAACAATCACGTTGGAAGACAATGTAACTGTACCAGGACATCAGTGTTCCTAAGGAAACAAATTATAACTGATATATTGAGATTACAAGTGTTATTATTCTAAGTTACAAGTATCAAAACGCTATTATAAACCTGTATGCTTTTTCTTGTTTGTGGGTATTTTTTTATCGCCTAGGGCGTTCTGTATTCCTAGTACATGTATACCTTTTATGTGATACTTCCCAAGTTCCCAATGATTAACACATTTTTTATACCCAGAAAATAAGGAACCGTTGTTTTCCTATCTGCTAAGGAAATTATAAGTACCTACCTAACATTTATTTGAATTTAATCAAACTGTCTACTGCAAGAAGTTTAAACATAACGTCATCACTTCAGTAGATTTTCTGCACTGTTTTATACTTTAACAGTGAACGCTTTATTTTCCACGGCCAGCAATACTGTATTGACCTTGGTGCAGTCGCATTTCAATGTACGGTGGACTTATGGCCATGAGGGCTGATGCGATGAGAAATGACAGGACCCGGCTCTCCCACGGAATAAATATAGGTGTAGGAAATTGTTTTGCTTTTGTTTTATTTCTTATTCTGTCTTATTGGTCATTGCTACGATCAGTATTGCAAAGAGGTTGAGTGCAAAGAGTTATTGAATCGGAGAAATTAGTGAGAGATTCAGGTCTGATAAAGGTACCATAAAAAGTAACGTTATTTTCTGGTTTTTAACCCCCGACGAAAAAAGAGGGGTGTTATAAGTTTGACGTGTCTGTCTGTGTATCTGTGTGTCAGTCTGTGGCATCGTAGCGCCTAAACGAATGGACCGATTTTGATTCGTTTTTTTTTGTTTGAAAGCTGATGTGCCTACGATGGTTCTTAGCTATAATTTATGAAGATCAGTTCAGGCGTTTGATGACTATCAGCTCATTTTGTACTTGATAATAGGGTTTTACTAACTTTTACACATAAGATTGATTTGAAATTTCGTGTACTGTCACTTCGGTGACATTCCCATGACACACTATCCTTGAGCTGATCCTATACCATCAAAAAGTCTGCGAAATGGTTAATTTTAAAAAAACTTACAGCATATATAGCGTGTTTGGGCTCTTATGAATAGTCTCAATGAGATGGTGTTAGATAGATGATTAATGACGCCGGGGGTTACTTAAAATTTTTAATTTTTCAATTATTACAGGTATAGTGATATTTTTATATGGGTACCGAAACAACAAAACGAAAAACAATGCCACGGCAATGTTGACATTCATCTTTGAGAAAGACAACTTAATATGTTACTATCCCCACTTTTATATCAAGAAAATCAAATGTCGATACTAAACATCGTTGACTTTTTATCTTAATGCTTAATTAATATTGCAATTCAATATATTTTGGTACCTAACGATATTTTTAGCTATCGTTATCTATCTATCTTAAATATACTTACTTGCAGGGGTTTCGGTCCCTGTTTGCTATTTAGTTTTTCAATGTTATGCGGTTTATTTAGATATAGGTAGAAATACTTACACCATATAAAATTATTAACAAAACGTCCATATAAAGTAAGTAAGTAGTTTTCAGGCCCAAATTATGAATTCAAATGAAGAGGTACCTTTTCATACTATACCTAATTTTGGTAAATTAATATAAGGTACTTACTAGAAAACAATCGAAGACCTATATATACGTTTTAAATTAAAGCAAGTTACATACGTCAATTTAATAATTTATTTTTGTAAATAAGACTGTGAGTATTGTATCAAGCAATTTGTCCATTTGATTGGGCCGCGTGGGTACAACGAACGGAGGATGTGTGAATTGTGGGTACAGTCAGCCGCCAAAACAAAGTGACAGGTAATTGCGCCGCTGTCAAAACATCCGACGCGCTCGCGAGCTCGCGAGTCGCGACCTGTCAGATTAACCGTATCCGTTAAGGAGGCCTGTATGCGACTCATGGCAGGATTCGTTCGCCTGCGGGGATTTAAAAAATAAAACGTCGTATTATAAATATATTTTGCCGCCATTTTTCGAGGTGCCATTTTGAGTTTGATGTCAGCTCAAATTGGTTTGGGTAGGCGGTAGCTTTGCGGTCGTTCCGCCCGATTAACTTTTTACCTTGTAATTTAATACGTCACGTCATCGAAATGAAAGTAGACATTCATTCCTGAAAGAACCCGAAGTAAAACTCTGAATGTATTTCTTGGTAAATTGTTCCTAAGATACGGAAGGCAATGGGAAATGAAGCTCCTTGAAACATGCCTGATGTATTTTTCTCGGTTTTGCTACATTAAGGAGTAATACATTTTTTGGCATATTGGGAATTTGGCGGCGCAATAATGACTTGCAGACCTTGCAGTGTTCATGATTTTGTTTACGCCGATAATACCTCCGTCGAACATGGGACATTCCCCAGATTCAAATCACTAGGCGCTGCACTGAGTTTCTACTCTCTAGATGTAATGTTTTTAATAAATCTCCAAGTAGGTATGACATTTCAATCGCATTTTGCAAAACGGGCAATGTTCAAAAGCCAACATAAAAATGTTTTGGAAACCTTTAAAAGTATTCCCAATACTCCATTATGTTTATCATTTCAAAATTGCTCTTAAGCTTTTAGTATTCTAAGTGGTTGCTTTGTGGCGAACACTTCGTTTTATCTTTATGTTTCAAACATGTTGCGTTCACAACAATTAGCAGAAGGGAACGCCTCACGAATGCAACGATGGCAAGGAATACGGTTTTTGGAAGATCGGTAGTCTTGCAAGTTCTTACGTGACTCTGTGCAGATATACATTTTCCTTTCGGTTTCTTCCGAATTGCTACATTTGTTCAGAAGGTGATTCAGGACACGGTTTCTTTTGCTTGTAACGATAAGTAATTTTTATTACTCTCAACTAGGTAGTCAAACGTCATCCTTTTTTAAATGGTACTTAAGATACAATTGTAATACTTCTTCAAATGACTTTACTTACTTAAATACAAGAACAGCTGCTTTTTTACTAGAATCTACTTGTTAATTTGGATCCTTAATACTTTTTATTTTTTAAATAATCAAATTGAACTCGTGAATTAAATGATGTGAAATGATTTAAATTTCCCATTTAGTAATGATCAGTGTACTGTAATTGTGCGCGTTTTAACTTTTACTCTTGCATATTACAAACTCCATTACGGAAGGTTGGCCGCTATTTAGCCCTTATCTATCTATCGCGAGACGTAACAGTTGGATTTTCCTTAGTTAAGACTTTATCACAAATATTGGTAATTTATTCAGTTTTACTTTTATCGTTTAAAATAAAAATAATCTTTGTCTGTTGGTTCCCATCGGCCCCTTTGTATACCCACGTGTTGTCGCTCCAATATTTACATCGTATATCAGTAAATTAAGTTGACGCGCTTGAGTGTGAAGGAAAACGTGGTATCTAGTGAAAAATATGTTAGCCATTAGTTTAAGATAAAACATATTGGATAGGTATACTTAATGTAAACTTGACAGTTCTAAAGTAGATTGACGATTTAACGAGAGAAAGAAAATTTACAAAATGGTAAACTTTCTATTCAAGATCAACAGTGTAAATCAATACCTTATAAAATGTGCTAAGCTTATCAAATATTCTGTCGGACCGATGAGAAGAGGCAACTATAGCCTATAAACACATGATATCAAAAGTTGTCACCGGGCTGCTTACTCCACTCTGTAAGAATCTTGTTAACTTTACTCCATAGGCACCTTATCTTAGGCAGGGCCACAATTTATTTACTCAACAATAATTATAAGTAGTTTTAATCTGTAAGGTTCCCGTTTTTCCCAACTAACGGCTTTAATATTTAGTGGCTAATTACCATCTCTTTCTATCCATGAAATTATATTTGAATTGAAAATTTAAAAGTAAAGTTGTTTCACGTTTTGTAAAACAAACTCGTTGGAGTCCTTTGTTTAATGAACATCAGTAATTAGGGCGACCATCGGTCTACGATTACTTTTTTGTGCAAAGAATCTCAACTACCTACATCGAAGCAGTCGGATTCCAGTATCGAATTACATAGAGCGTTTAAAGTAATCGATTAGAAAATAACCCTACGAGAAATTAAGATAAGACAAAATTGGTTGGTCCGAAATGTTTTGGAGAAATTGAACCCGCCTTTTATATTTTGAACCGTATTCAGTTGCTTCGAACTTGTCACTATTGCTTAGATGCTTGAGCTTTGGTTTCTAGTAAAAAATGTTATGGGTGTTATTTGATAACATGCTTCTGTGTGGTCAATACTTAAAAGTTTATCTTACTTTAATTAAATTGAATATTTATTACATCTCACCCTCATATCACACACAAACAAGATTACGGCTGAATACCTAGTCAAACGTCACTTAAATTAAAGTCCCGCTTCAGTAACATGTCACACAGCACACTATTTCATTAATTGTGTTCATTCATACAAATGGTCTAGTATGCTTATATGTTATTGTACAAGGTACGAAAGCGTTAGTCGACTTCTGTTGCAGAAATTTGATGTTCGCTAAAAATATGAATCATCATACCGCACATAACATTGTCATATTAAAAAAATCTATCGTTGACAAAAAATAGACAAAACGTTACTTTAATTCTAAAATAAGACGACGACGGCGACGGACACTTTATTTATTGCAATTAACTTATAATATAATACACATACAGCAATTTCCCAGAGTAATTGTTTAAGTTATGACCGCGGTGAGAAATGGGGGCATGCCGGGTCGATAATATTCTATTGCACAAAGTCACGTTCATATATTATTACTAGAAGGCAACTGTTGTGTGTGTTTCTATGAATACTACCGCATGATATTTATTCACAAATAATTTGAATCAAATATTACATTTTATATTACTTTGCACTGCTGTTTGATAACCATCCCATTCATCCCTTACAGTAAGTTAGGAACATCATAGCATTTATGGGTTCTGTAGTATCCTGTCACAATATCGGACCTAAAAGAGGGCCTGTTGTTTTCAGACAGCCCACAGGAATCAAATGTAGGGGAGGTATCCAAACAAAACATTTTCTTCAATTTTTTATTTAACTACATTGTCATCGTTCGTGATACATATATATGTATACCCCATACCCAAGCCCGAAGTTCTCAATTTGATGTTTGCCAATACTAATATATACTTTGACAATACTTAAAATATTTAAGATAGCCCTACGTAGAATCATTTGAGTCATCATATTAGCCTATTACAGTCCACTGCTGGACGTAAGCCTCCCCAAAGCTGCGCCACAAAACAGGATCTTCCGCTTTTCTCATCCACCCACCACCTGCCAGCTTCTTTATATCGTCGGTTCACCTAGCAGAGGGACGCCCAACCCCATGTTTGCTGAGGCGTGGCCTCCATTCGAGAACCTTTCTACTCCAACGGTCATCGGCTCTGCGACAAATGTGACCAGCCCACTGCCACTTCAGCTTGTTACATTAAAATTTGTAGATGATATCAACCACTTGAGTCTTCTGCCGGACAACTTCGTCCCGGATTTTATCCCTTAGCGAAACTCCCAGCGTTGACCTTTCCATAGCTCGCTGAGCGACGTTAAGACGGTGGCCGAGACGTGTAACACTGTCATCTTACACGTCTCGGCTCCGTACGTCATAACTGGTAGGACATACTGGTTGCACACCCTGCTCTTCAGGAATAGCGGTAGCGATGACGAGAATCATTTGAGTATCTTGCATTGATTGACTGGTTGTGACTGGTGGTGACTGTCGTACTCCCAAAACCTGGAATTCTTTTTCATCATGTGTTCCCTCCTTCATGGATTCCTTCAAAAAAAGGCCAGGTGGAGGTGGCTTGCGCAATATGCTTATGCAGCAGTAGCTGCATGTCGTTGCATGTGGCCTCTTCTTTCGCTTCTCATCAGGTTGTGTTGAGTTAAATGCCTGCTTCGTTTTAATAATAATGATAAAATGAGTACACTTGACACCAACACACGTTACTGACAATTTAGTTACAGATGCACACAAATCAGCAAATAAGTTTGATGATTCGCTTAATTGTCATTATCATAGGCACCATCGTTAGTTTTGTTAATAGTCAGGCATATCTATCAATAACAGGCTGTGTTTCTTACAGTATTATTCATTAACGCTATAAAAACATTATTTTGATTAGTTCACTCAGACAGTCCATCTACGTAACGTAATAATCAGTAACAACACCTACACCATAAGCCTACACACTGTTATTTTGATAGCTCATAGTTCAAATTGCCAAGCGATAATGTTTCTTCACACTTCAACATAAAGTCACTACTAATTTCACATATTTGTCCCAATGTAAGTAGTTACATACAGTATCACTACAAGATTACTATTACGGTAATAGTTTCATCTCTCGTTTTTAAATGTATCATATCAATATTGATTAAGTATTCATAAATTGAAAATAGTTATACAAAAGCCAATATCTAACATACTGTAAACTGCATAAAGTCAATATTGGTAATGCTAAAATTGGCATGACTCAATTTCGTTCGTATGCTTAGCATACTAACTGCTATAACTATAACTCTACAGTGATATTTAATTAAATAAAAATTTTTAAACAAAATTTAAAACCTACTCCAAAAAACTGAAAAGGATAAAATAATTAAATTTTAGTAGGTACTCATCCCCTAGGAACATTTTTTTTGGAGTCGGTGCTTCACTATCTATGGTTTCTGGGATCAACTTAGCACCAACTCCAAAAATATGTTCCTAGGGGATGAGTACCTACTAAAATTTAATTATTTTATCCTTTTCAGTTTTTTGGAGTCGGTTTTAATTTTTGTTTAAATATTTTTTTTTCACAATTTTTAGTGATAACATCTTCTTATTTTCCACGCCTATTTCCCGCGGCTTAGCTCAGAGATTTGGAACTTCGGGCTTCGGTATAGGGTATACATTTATATGTATCACGAACGATGACAATGTAGTTAAATATTTTTTTTTTATACAAATGGATGACAAACAAGCTGACGGCCCACCTGATGGAAAGTGGTAACCGCCGCCTATAGACACCTGCAATAACAAGGAAAAATTACTTGATATTGCAGGTGCGTTGTCATCCTGGGGCCTAAGATGAAATGCCGTCCATGCCCAGTAATTACACTGGCTACCTTTCCCTTCAATCCGAAACACAGCGAACTGTTTCACGGCTGAAATAAGAAAGGCGGTGGTACCTACCCAGACGACCCTACATACGGGCCTACCACCTAGAAAATTGACGAAAATATTTGGTTGGATACTTCCCCTACATTTGATTCCTGTGGGCTGTCTGAAAACAACAGGCCCTCTTTTAGGTCCGATATTGTGACAGGATACTACAGAACTCATAAATGCTATGATGTTCCTAACTTACTGTAAGGGATGAATGGGATGGTTATCAAACAGCAGTGCAAAGTAATATAAAATGTAATATTTGATTCAAATTATTTGTGAATAAATATCATGCGGTAGTATTCATAGAAACACACGCAACAGCTTCCTTCCAGTAATAATATATTAACGAGACTTTGTGCAATACAATATTATCGACCCGGCATGCCCCCATTTCTCACCGCGGTCATAACTTAAACAATTACTCTGGGAAATTGCTGTAAGTGTATTATATTATAGGTTAATTGCAATAAATAAAGCGTCCGTCGCCGTCGTCGTCTTATTTTAGAATTAAAGTAACGTTTTGTCTATTTTTTTCTCAACAATAGATTTTTTAATATGACAATGTTATGTGCGGTATGATGATTCATATTTTTAGCGAACATCAAATTTCTGCAACAGAAGTCGACCAACGCTTTCGTACCTTGTACAATAACATATAAGCATACTAGACCATTTGTATGAATGAACACAATTAATGAAATAGTGTGCTGTGTGACATGTTACTGAAGTTTGAAATAAAACCACTTTACCGGATTTAATTCGCGTTTAATTATATGTTACATTATTGTTATGCATCCGACGTTTCGATAACTTTACAGCACATTCACTTTCGTGGTCACAGGAAGACTGAAAATGTCAATTGTCTTCGATACGTTATCTATCGTCATTTTGGGCTAAATTTTGAGCGGTACGATTCACGTATACGGAGCTCATGGTGTCAGTTTGTCGGACAGTGTGTGGACGAGATTGAGACTTTATAATTCGCATGATGGGATTCTGACACTATTATGTCTATTAACGGAAATGTATGTAATCCGTCATTGTATTCAATTCCTAGCAAATGTATGTAGTTCCTAAAACCGCCCGGAAATGTGTAAAATAACTTATATTAGACACATTTCCTAGGAAATCTATACATTTCCTAAATAGCAATCGGAAATGTAAAACAACAATGTATTATTTAGCTTTTGTGTGGTGACTGTTTGAGTGGTTGGTAGGTTCAAGGTTTTTTTTTATGACCACTTAGAACCAAAAACGATGTCGGTTATAAGTGGTCACAAAAAAATAACCTTGAACCTACCAATTAGGTAAACCAAAACTGTTCAGTAGCTACAACTACAAGGCGATCCATATAAATAAATACTTTTACTTTATGATTGTGACATTTATAATTACTACAATAACAGACTGATTACTTACCAAATGAAAGTTTAACTTTATAAGAATATAACAAATAAAACAACGTGTTTTATTACAGAAAGCATTGTTTTTATACATTTCACAAAAAAGCTTCGGAATTGTATACATTTCCTAGGAGTAGTATACAATTCCTAGATTTCATAAATTTCCGGTAACATTCAAAACATCTTTGGGTAACATATACATACGGGTCGAATTGATAACCTTTTTTTTAAGTTGGTTAAAAATATTTTCAGAACTGCCATCTCCTTCAACATTCAATTTCAAGTCTCAGTGACAAATAAATTTCATACGCTTGCTATCGCTTACACGTACCACGTGTGCGATAAATTGTTAACATTTGAGGAAAATAAATAAATGATTGCTTAGCATGACTCAATAAACGAGTAGTCTCATGACAAACTGTGACGGTCACGCTAATTTCCTTTATCAGTGCAGAACTATTATCGATGTCAGTATTGGAATTTATGAGTTGCGATCACGCACTATTCTATTCGAACTGCATAGAAGCAGCATCAGTAGGCATGCCTACTTTTCACCCAGTTTCCCTGTACGGCACTGATTGTACTCAATTGGTTATGACCGGAGATGAAGCGGCGCATGCGCATAAAATACATCATCCTGCTTTGGGAATGTGGGCGAATGATTCGCGTGTTCCAACAGTTCCAAGTACCTACCACAGATATAATGTCACCACTTGATGATTGTATGCGTATCCAGATTCTGACTGGCAGGCGTCAAGATATTAATTATCCCTGAAAGAAAAAAAAATGCGGTCAAATCTGGAGGCGACAGATTGATGTCATTTTTATTTTAAGATTTATGATTTATCAAAGGAAACGAATTCGTAATTTACATACGGGTATTTAAACGACTTTTTAGAAGATTGCATTTATCATGATAGTGTTTATTTTAGTATGTTTTTATCGTTTTACTCGTTTAAACAAACCGGGCAAAATATCAGATTAAATTATAACAAAGAAACTGTATAGTCCATGTTTAGCTTCAGGGCTCATCTTTCTCCATCCCGCCACTCTAAAAGGAGAAAAAACAAAAGAATTGAAACAAGAGCGGGTATTGCAAACAAGCTTTACGGCGGCGAGTTGAAATAATCCACCGAAACCGCACTTACCACGTTGAGCCTATTGTTACGGCATTTTTCTCTACAATCCCCGGGACGAAATTACTGCTTATAACACCGTCCTGGCAGAGTTGCTAAGAGGAAACAGTGAAATTATTGCATCCGCATCTCTAAATGTCTCTAATTGTGGACAATTGTTGCATTAACTGGTAGGGCAAAAAGTACATTTGAAAATTGCATTTAGCTTACAGGCGCTCATAAATAACGAGGAAATTATAATAAACTGGCAAAAGCATCTGGTTAGCCGTAGTTTCAAGTTTCTATTGTATCTAAAAACGATTTATTCATGGGCGACTTTCATGTATTAATCTAATTTTAAGAGATTAAATTTATATTTCCGTTTACTCCTTTTCACTTACTGTCATAGTTTTCGTTTTCAATAAAAAACAACAGTCTTTGTGTTCATGCCGCCAAGAACATTGATTAAGTGCTTGAGTAAATAAACGATTCTAAAAGCATTTCAATTGTTTTAATGACGCCTGAGGGTGTTAATCAAGAACAATAAATCAACATCAAACACTATCTCTTCGTCTCTAATGAAATAAAACTCTCTTACAGCCGCCTGTCGCTTCTCAGATGAGAAATAATTAATGCCCATAGAAGATTTATTATTTCTTAATACTACACCCACGCTTTAAATCGCGATCTTATCTCTTCAATACAACAGGTACTTTTATCTTCAAAAGAAGTCCTTATAGCCATCGTGTAAAGAGTTACGATTGAACAATTATTATGAGTTAATCCTTAAAATTGCGATGCCGCCTCTTGCATGAGATATGGTTTTGAATGTACAAATGAATGAACGAGCATTAATACGCCTTTGCAATTTTTTATGGCTGTCGCAGGGAAGCTGAATTAATTTGTATTGACAATGACAAAGAGAGTTGTATTATTAAGGTTATGAATATGTGATTTGTATTTATCATAGGTATTATCAGTTTTAACTTCCTCGCCATTTGATTATCGTTACGTTCCGATAACTCTATAATAAATGTTTTAATTTGGATATCACTAGCTTTTCTCAGCATTCAGTTTGCTATCGCAGTTCGTTCCAGTAATTTATTTGCTTTACTTGTCATGACCAAGAAATTCAATTGCAACAATGCTAGGAATACTATTACCGAGACGATATCATTGTAATTAATGTTGAAGCTGATATAGGCACGCCTACACAGACAGTCTCTTACAAAACCAGCTAATGTAAATATAGAATACGGCCGTGAATATGATTTTGAGATAAGTTACAAATAATTTAAAACGTTATTCATTGTTCAAATACCCAAATATGATAGTGAAGGCAATAAAAAAATTGGAAACAGATCGGAGATGATTCATGATATGGCAATATAATCAGTACCTATTTTCCGTTTATAAAATATGGGTAATGAATGTAATTGATAGGATTGAACAAATACACTAGGTGTAAGCGGAGGTTTACACCTAGTGTTTTTTGAAACAAAAAGTCTAATAGGGCATTGCTTCCACATTGGCAACAGGACAAATTTTAAAAATATTTTGACGGTTATGGCAGGCCAATGAAACCTACCAAGGTGATCCGAACATAATTTAGTACATAAACAGCATTTTAATGATATACTTAATCGTGTGAGTGTGAGCAGGAGGCACGGCCGCATATTAAATAATGAGTCATTATTAATTCCGAACTAAGTCAATGTCAATGTCGTGTCGTTACTACTTGTTTGATGGTTTGTTTATTTATAGTGTTATCTACGACATGGTAAACGTAACCACAATTTACTAAATCCATTGGAGGAAGGAGATTGAATTAAAGGAAAACCAATCAGATATCGTTTTCTCCATATCTCTTCACATAGCTTCGGTAGTCACCATTCAAGCTGGGAGGAGAAGATATTTCTTATTTTGTTAGCGCATGTATATTGCATATTATGGGACATGTGTGCCGCGGTGTCTACGCTTGCCTCTGTTTTCATACACCATCGGAGACAGTTCTGCTCTAATGAGCTTCGCATTGTTACTCCGTTCTTCTCCGCATATCTTTCCTCTTCGTTTTGTGGAAACCAGCGCACATCTTTCCACTTCGCGTTGTGAAAACCAGCCGTAACAATTAAATAATAGTAGGACAACATATATAGCAATTATTATTTTTAATTATTATTTCTGTGGTTTTGTATTTGATCATGGATGGCGGTTATCACTTGCCTACCAATCTCTTTGCTTCATCATCATCAAAATCAAAGTATAACATAACTAACGAAGTTTGAGTATTTTTATCTTTTATTATTATATTTAATATAACTTTATTGTGTATTCTTTTAGACAGTAGATAAAATATTTTAATATTGAAAACACTACGAAGCTCGTTATATCGTATTTATCATCGTGACGATGACAGTGAAAGCTAATGCTAAAAATAAGAATATTATTATTCTAAATCCAGCTTTGCTTATTTTGTTGTACTTAGTAAGTTGCACTCAGTAACTATTATCTAATCAGTGTGTTGTGCTCCTTCCGCTTCTAAAATAAGCAAAGAAAGTTATATTTAGAAAATTTCACCAATCACGTTTAATCTCTCAAAGGATGTTGTTTTTTGTAAATTATTCATTTTCATAACTTGCTTTCTGTGTCTTTCCAATGCGAACCCTGGGGTATTCACCACACTTACTTTAATAGCGTCTCTTAACAACTAGCCATAATCGGAATATAAAGCCAGAGAAGATTTACGATAGTTTTATTATGGTGTGAATGGAAATGTTGAATTGGAGCTCGTAATGCTTTCTGGTATTTATGGTTCGATTAAGACTCTTTACTTCATGAGGTCTATAGTTTTCTTAATAAAGAACTGTATTAGTTGGTAGAGCGGTTATGATAAAACTTTTTGTGTGTGGTTTATTTGAATTATGTAATTCTTACATTTTATTTTGTTTGTCTTGTCACCAATTAGAAAAATGAGATGCTTACTGTATAAGAGGTAGAGGCCTAGTGTCGGTCGTGTCGTGTATGACAGATTATCTTCAACCTATTTCAAGCTGCAGTCTTCACTATAATCAATAGTTTAAATACATAAATAGTATATGAAAATGTACTATACTTCAAACATAAATGTATATTGTGATGAAAATAAAGATTATTATTATTAATTTCACATTTTAATGCATAGACAGCATTGTGTTTGAAATATCACCAACGAACGCTGAGACTTAGCTTAGTAACAATATACCGAGTCGTGTTACTGACCACTTTGGCTAAATAAAATAACTAATTAAATTGTATTGATTAATTGTTAATAACCTGGCTACCCAATCTTTTCATTAGGTTTTACTCCATACAATACAAATACAATAGTCTTTATTGACTGCCAGTGTTGAACTGCACAATGCTGTTTATACCGCAATTGTCTCAGCACTTACCACCAAGCGGCAATTGTGATGATGCCTTGATACTTTTTAACCGACTTCAAAAACGAGGAGGTTCTCAATTCGGCCGGTATTTTTTTTTCTTTGTATGTACACCGATTACGCCGAGATTACTGATCCGATTTACGTGATTATTTTTTTGTTCGATGTGGAATAGTTGCCATTTGGTCCCATAATTTTTTTTTAAAAACAGTTGGTTTTAAATTAAAAAAAAACTTAAATTATTAAGTCGTCTACATATGCGAAATTGGGAATTTTTGCTTTTCAAATGACTTTTTAGTGAAACGATACGATAGTAGGAAACAATATAAGTTTACTGTCACCCATCTAGCTTCGACCGTAGAAAGTTACCACTAAAATTGTGAAAAATAAAAATTAATCAAAAATTTAATCAGACTTCAAAAAACTGAAAAGGATAAAAAATTAAATATAAGTAGGTATTCATCCCCTAGAAACATATTTTTGGAGTTGGTGCTAAGTGGTTTTCAAAAACAATAGAAAGTGAAGCACCGACTCCAAAAATATGTTTCTAGGGGATGAATACCTACTTAAATTTAATTATTTTATCCTTTTCAGTTTTTTGAAGTCGGTTTTAATCGTTTAAATTTTTTTTTCCTAATACATTGACAGTAGCTACTATTGGGTATTGTTCGTTCAAACAGCCTGCTGCAGTCTACCGGGTAAATTTGCATCTCGTTTGTTTTCTAGTAATTTAAAGTACCTGATCTGAAATATTATGACCATTATTATAGCGGTCATTATTAGCAATCTGAATAATGCTGAAGCCATGTTACTTTAAAAAAGTTAATTTTGGTCTGTAATTATTACAATTAACCATTCATGAAAAATTACTCAATTATCTATGATGATGGTTAAACATACACTTTATTGTTTATGTCCGGACGTATATTTTGATAACAATAGATTGACGTCATTGAAGTAATTTTAGATTTCTTAACTTTAAATCTCTTAATATATAACTTTTCTTCCGTAAACGTGAAAGCTGTTTTACAGATGGTCTGCTCCAATATCGAAGAAAATTGAACCACGTTCATCCACGTATCGAAGAAAATTGAATCACTTAAATCTCGCGATTTCTGACAAACTATATAGGTACGTGATTGATATTAAAATTACTTAGACGGTGAAACTTTATAATATGTTTAATATTCGATTCCATTATGTTGGATAGTTGATATAATTAAAATATTAAAAGAAACTCGCTCTATAAGCTACTGTTTTAAGTAAGTATACCATTATTATAATTGTTCATCTTCAATCTTTGCTATTTGCTTTCGCTATTAAAGCACCATTTTACTGCATCATATCTATAATCGCGTCAAACGTGCTTTCTTTCTTCACTTAATTGATATGCATTATTATTTACTCAAATTAAATTCGTTTGTACCAATTCATTTCTCTCTAAAAGCAAGTTAATAATCATACCTTTTGTCTAACTGACCAAGAAAGCTTTGTTTTCACGTAAACTTGCACAATGTGGTATTGCCTTAGAAATACCGTAACATGGTGAAAATTACCTTTCCAGGACTAATGACTATAGTCAAACCAACCAGACTGTTGTCTCGCACAACACATTATCATTTTAATTTATGGTAAACAACGCACGCACGCCAACCATTAAACTAAGCTCATTTGCAAGCATTTGCTTCTTGGTTTAATTTATCATTCACGCTGGTTGGTTTATAACTTTACAACTCAAAATATTCGAATCGTTACCATAATTTAATTTTACTCTCAATATTTTCATGATATACTACGCGAAAGTCTTGCAAATGTTTTATAGCTTAATTTATTTATATCATTTATAATTACAAGTCATGTCTTTATTCCGTTTCTTATTTCCATTCAAGTCACTCATTCCTATTTTATAATTACAGCACAGTATAGTTTCAAGTTTTGTACTGCACTTCGATTAAGTTTCTTTTCTAATAAACATAAATATTCATAAAATTTTACTATTGTTTAGAAACGTTCGATAATATGTTCAATTTATAGATGTTCGCCAGTCTTAACTTTTAAATATGTATTACCTCTCCAAATTTAATTGCTTACGTTTGTGTCTCCAGCTGTTCTTTTACAATTATTTCAACGGTATCTTTTATGTGTATCTGTCTATTTAACATTCTTAATATTGGTTGGATATCAATTTCAATCCAATACTACTTGTATTAAGATTCGAGACAATTCCAATATTAAAACCTTCTAGCTTTATTAATACAAAAATTAAAGGGTAATAAAAATCAGATCTTTTTGTAGGTAGGTACTGCAGTACTATTACCACTCAATACTTGTGACCTTTGTATAGTTTTGTTGATATTGCTTTTGTCTACGGTATTCCTACTAAAATATCTAGGTAGTCCCATCGTTACACTCTTTACTTTGCATAAATATGTAGTCCTTTGTTTTCTCTAGAAAACCAGAAAAAAGACAGGCTGCGTTTTCGTTTTAAAATATCCATACCTTTGAAACGTTTAGTGTGCTTTCTGTCTACTTAAACACATTTGATTCTTAATAGCTGAATATCTCTTCGCTATAGATTATCAAATGGATCACCGTTTTTATTCCGATATTTCCATAAGGCAGCAATGAAATGATCCATTTGTACTCAAAACAAACGCTTAGCGTCGTCAGACGTCTCCCATGCCGAGGTCAATGCGCGTTCGACCACTCCATTAAATGGACAGCACCACGGTTATTATGTATCACGATAGTAATGTATAGAGCATTATTGTCAATTAAAGCCATTGACGCCTCAAATCTCTGGGGCTTGGTATTTGTGGTTTTAGTAATAGGTGCAGTAAAACAAGTGTGACAGTTAAAACAAAGTCGCCCGACTTTGTTTTAACTGTCACATTTGTGTGGCGTTGATAGAAAGGCAAACAATGTTAAAAGAAAGTGTTTCTACAACTACATCATCTACAATCGATACTTTTGATGAAACGGGACTTTTTATTTGTTGTTTAATACAATTAGTGATAGGTAGGTATGTAAGATTGTTACCTCTGTACGTTTTAGACCTACCTTATTCAGTGATTATAATAATATATTTAAATCAATCTTTTATTTCAGATTTCAGACACAGATTGTAGTGATTGATTACAGCTACCCATTTAATTCAATTTACGGGGGTGGTTTTCGTAATTTTTAATGTTAGGCTTGTTCGTGGTGCATATATAAATATTATTTAATTGCATTCAGTGTCTCTCGGCCTTGCGTTTTAGAATGACACTATGTTGTTAGGTTAGGATTTACGATAAATGCGTAGGTATATTATATTGTATCGAATCTGACATGATTGGTGCTGTGACTATCAACATTTTATAAATAACACCTTGTCCACTTTTTGTTGGTCTTACGTCATGTCACTGCGATTATTGTAACACCGAGGCCACAATTTATTTTAGGATTCTTGTTTTTTTCTTTATTCACAATATGGAACGTTACTGAATCTTAGATACAAGCATTGAATGCAGCTAAAAGAGTATTGAATGAACGCCTTTGAAATTTCTAAAGCGCTAAACATATTTGAATATTAATCTGTAAAGTATGAAGTATCCATATTAATTTTATTTTCTAACTAGCGACCCGCCCCGGCTTTGCACGGGTGCAATACTTATGTAAATATTATGGATGTATTATACATATAAACCTTCCTTAAGAATCACTCTATCAATTAAAAAAAACCGCATCAAAATCCGTTGCGTAGTTTTAAAGATCTAAGCATATATAGGGACAGACAGACGGCGGATAGCGACTTTGTTTTATACTATGTAGTGATAAGTGTGAGCGCCGCGCCAGCCGGTGGGCTGGTAATGTAAGGGACACATCATTTATATACTTCGACGATACGTGCACTGATTTGGAACACCAAATATCTCTTTTTAGCTTCATCGATTCGCTCCACTATCAAAAATTTAAAACTACATTATTACTTTGGCACAATGTTTAGCACATAACAGATTTGACACTGGAAATCAGTGTGATTCTGCCATAAAATATATTTGAAATTTATAACATAATCATTATTTCCACTTGCCATAACCATAACTAATACTGCAGCCGAAGTTGGTAACAGCGCGTCCATTCATGCAGTAATGGTTGTTTTTATTTGAGCGCCGGCGCACAACATGTATTATGTTGTTACGTTAACCCCGTGATACATTTGTGTGTTCGGTTACAATATTTCGATTAGGATTTTACAGGTAGCGCTATAAAATCTGAAACTTAAATGCTCACTGGAGTGCCATTGAAAATATAATAGTTACTACTACATTGGGAAATATTAAATCTTAACTCACTGTTTACGTTGAAGCTTTCCAATGATATAAGGCTTCTTAGATGTAAAAATGGTTTCAATATACTCGTATGCAGTCCAATCAATCATGGCAGTTAATTTATGGTCGTGGTTTGAAACAAAGGGTTTAAATTAGCATAAAACATAGTGATCAAAGACAAACCCACGCTACACTTGATCGCTGACACTTGGATGTCACAAGATAGATATAACATTTGCGTCTTGATAAGAAAGCAACTTTCGCACAGATGATGAAAGAAAACAGATGTTTATATGTTATACTGGAGTCATATCAGCACTTATACCGAGAGACAATTTTAAATGCATTATTGCTAAATGACTGTTTGCGATGTGGAAATCTCTTTTGTGTATCTCGTATTGGATTATTAATAAATCTGAAGGCTTTTAAACATTGCCTTTCGAAATCAGAATATAAAAATGGTTTATCTTTATTGTTTATTCATGTATTTAAATTTACTCTCTGTCAATTCATCCATATTCTCGTTACAAGCTTCTGAACCGAAGCTAGTTAGGAAGCTTAGGAACCCCATTGAATGTAAATAGACTCGAAATTCATTTGTTTTTGAATAATGTCAAATGATGCAGAGAAGATGTGGCACACTGATTAGATATGCCTCGTAAAGAGATTAATGAACCGGTTTCATAACAAGACGCACGGCAGTCGAACACTACATACTTAATACATAAACAAATATTTCGATCAGTTTCAGCCTATAATTCAAATTGGTTTGGTTAAAATGGAAATAACTTGGTACCTTTTCACATAAAATCTACTGAAATATTACACTACCATAGTAATAAATGAGTCAAACGATTTTGCAAGGGCCTCCACATGGTTAGGTAGTGTTAATAAAAATATTCATCGAACGCATTGCAATTACACTGGCCACCTTTCCCTTCATACTAAAACGGATAACTGCTTCACAGTCGAAATAGGAATAGGAGTGTCCCTCTACCCAGACTTACTACAGACTAGGCAGTACTACCTAATAAAAATATCATAAAATAAAGTAGTGATACAGAACAGTTTCGGTTAATTATCCGTTGTTTGACGTGACGCCACTCGCTCAGATCATAGAAAGAATGATAATGAGCGCCACTCGCTACCAATATTTGAACAAGTGACACTTGGTGTTCTTGTGAGAACGCCTGTACTAGTAGTTTGTAAACACTCAATACAGCTATATGCATTTTGAACGCATAACTTTATCATCATTATTGTTCATTTTTGCTGCATAATTGCATAGTTAGTAATATTCATAACGTTCTTAGGTCTCATTACTAGTAATGAAATCTGAAAAAACCTATGCTGTTATTTAAGAATCAACGCAAATCCAAAGATCTGTATGGTTTGTTTTCATCACTTTATCAAAATGATATTCACGTAATAAAACTTAAGCAAAATCCGAAGAAGCAACCGTGCAAACGATGAATTCCCTTTTCTAGGCGTTATCTACTATGTCTAAACGAGGTAAGAATTATGAATACCGATGATGCCTTCCATTTAAACTGTCCGGTTTGGTCATGTGAACTAACCTGTCTTTACTTTGTAGATCCAGTCCGACATCCTTCACTATCAATAATGTAAAACAAGTGATGACATCAACGAAAATAATCTGGTTTTAAGTTTTTGAATATGTTTCTCGACGTTACAGATAGAACGATTTTCCGGTAATGTCAAAAAAATATCACAGTAAAAGCTAAGGTTTTTTAAATCACTAAGGTGGCAATCAAGCACACCTAATGGTAAGCGGTTCGTAGCCTATGGACGCTTTAAACACCAGGGGTATCACTTACGCGTTGCGTACCCTGTAAACATTTTCAAGCCTTTTTTGAAGAACCCCATGCTGTACTCGCTCGAGAAAACCTCTGCAAGGAGTTCATTCCACAACCTGAGCTTACGTGGGAGATAGTTGCTCTGAAACCGTCAAGGTTATGTTCTTACACAAAAAATTTTCAAGTGTAGTTTTCAGCCTGAAGTTTTATGCGTCTCTTTACACATTTAAAGATTTTGTATACATATACGTAAAAAGTGTGTATAGTATAATCTTAAAATTACTTCCAGTTGTTACGGTCCAGAGACATCCTCTGAACCGGTCTGTATCGACCGGCTCTGAATAGGCTGTTTAACTTTTTCGTCCTACATTATCAAAGTTTATCGACCTACGTATGGCAACCTCTGTAACTATACTTTTTTCAACTTTATCCAAAAAAGTTTATACTTCGTCATCTAGCAAACTCAAGTCCAAATTGAAATCTTACTCCGTTACAATAAAGGCAAGCTGAAAATTATTATTGTAGTGGCTGTAATTTAGTAAGATGATATCATTTCCTTTGTTTGCGACAAATACAAATTGCTGGACAGAATAATTGATTGTTACAAATCAGAAAAAGCTTTCTTATTTCAGATTGTACAAAAAATATATATATTTACGTATAAATAAACCGATAGAAATACAAATACACAGACGAGTTCGTTTTTTGCCCGTCATGGTAACTGTGTTTTTTAATCAGTGAGGTAGAAATTGTCGTCTTGCCTCGTAACCAAGTTACAAACAAAGACTTTTCTCTCTCTTATCGTAACTTTTTGGTGTCCACGACATTTTCTCACTGTCCAGAAAGTCGACCTTAGTTAACAAAGAAACTTTGCACTTGTTTCAGCCTATAAAAGTGTGTTTTACATGAACCTATGTCATTTCGCAAACCAGGGTGAAAAGACCAATATAAAGGTATGTTAGTAGTAATGGAGTCTACTGAACTGACACGAAAATTGAGATTATCTTTAAAAGAACTGCTAAGTAAGGAAATCAATCGGACAACCATAAAACGGTTAGTACAAACAAAACACCCATAAAATTCATCAAGTTAATTTCCTTTGTTTATTTTTTGTATCTCTGCGTCTGAAGCTTCTTTGAAGTCATATTTAGTGATTTCCTGTTTGATTGGATCATTTCGGTTCTTGCAAAATGCACTTTAATATTATTTTTTAAGATTACGGTAATACCGGAAGTAGCTAGACACATTAACCTAATCCTTGTAATTTTTTTGTGAATTAAAGTATTGTTGAGAAATTAATTTCATTTTTATTCGATTGTACTTAATTATAGTGTTAAATACGTTTGAGGTTACTTTCTAAACCTTACCCTCACCTGACACGTTAATGTAAAATGTTACTATAGTCTGATTATATTGTCACAGAAATACTGTGAACAATGTCACTGTCAATATGACATTTCAGGGTTTCTCATTCTCAAGCTAAAGACCCGCAGAAAATATCCTACAAATTTTCTTAGTTTGGAAATATGTGTGCGAACTATGAATTCTTATTCAATATATTGTGAATATTAGATCATATCTATTTTTTTATTTTATTTTCCCATATGTACTACATAAAATAAATCAAATAGTGTTGCGATTGTAATCAAATTTTTAGCGCATATTATTGTACATAGTGTAATAAAACCTCACTTGTTTGAAATTACGACATGTAATGTAGTCACGTCTCCCACTAGTACCACTACTTAAAAATAAGGGTTTTAATCTTTAGTTAGAGAGATTGCTTACATTGTGTTCTAAAGTAATGTTATTTAAAGATTTCGTTTGAATATTGCAACAAGCTGAAATATTTGTGAAATCAAAGCTAGTCCTGTGGTTAACTGTAAAGTAATATCACTAAGTGTTAATTATGATATCGCAGTAACCACACCTTTCGTAATCTCGGATTACACTGATTATGCAACCAAGAGGTCGACGACATAATTTGTGGGTCCACCTTTACGACTATGAATCATAGATGACAAGTGACAATATAGGTACAATGTTTGTTTCGTTGAAAACTGTTTTATTTAATGGACTGTGTTTATAAGATAGGGTATTATTGATGAAATGGGATTTTTTGTATTGTTTTTTGCTCAGTCAAACTAATAAGTTTTGTTGACACTTACTTTAAGTTAGTGTTATAATGTAACTTTTATTAATAATGAAAACAATACTGTGCAGTTAACGCTTGATATATTTATCTGAAAAATTACTGTTTGTCTGTACAGAATTCAAATTTTTATTTCCTAATAATAGACAATTCTCAGGACGGTCACTTGCTTCTTGCAGAGATATTCAAAAGTTCAATAGTTCAATAGTTAGGAATTTCGTATGCCACTTGCAAATAGACTAGACTTAATCGCTGGAAACAGAGATAAAGAATTATGTCGAACTAAGCTGACATAATGAGACAGAATCAATGTCAACCTAATAATCCATCATTATTGAGGTTTCAGTCCGTAATTACGTACTATATAAAATAGATTGACATAATTTAGCAGAAATGTCAACCCTATAATCCGTCACTATTGAGTCTTCAGTCCATACTTACGTACGTACCGTATGAAATAGATTGACTTACTAATCCATTACTATTGAGGCTGTAGTGTGTACGTCCGTAGACGTACTTTATTAACTAATTGTGTTTACTCTGCCTGCTTCATGCACGTTTGTTTATTAACACGGTGAAGGGGAGCCAGCTCTTTACAGTTAGATCGCGATACGCATGTTTGGTTAGGCAGATGGAACGACGCCGACGGCTTAGGACAGTCGTAAATATTTTTGGAATATTAAATTTAGATACGGTTTAATTATTACGTAGTTCTTGAGTGGTATTAGTTTTTTTATTTGAATTACTGTCTTTGTTTTACGTTACGTCATTCTTGCATTCTATTGAAAATTTGAGAACATGCTAATGGATAAGAGGTAACCCCTTTCGTGTTTTTGGGTAAGTACATCGTTAATAGCTATTTTACGATACTTTTTTATCATTTGCCTAAATTAATCGATACCTATTATCTACAACGCTAACAAGTTACCCACTTGTCCACCATCAGCGATAGATCATCGATAGATGGGTAACTCCTCTGTGCGTATACTTTTCGTCCTCTGTCTCATATTCATCATGAAAATATTTTTGTTGGATCCATGTTATGCTGTCATTTTTACAATCATTGAATAATTCCAGTACTTCTGTTTCATATCATTGATCTATTTAGTTACTTATCATAATTTACTCTTTTGGGGCGTTTAAAGTTCTTTGTCTAGTTTTAGTATTCTATTATTTTTCATCACTGCAAGTTTGACTTTATTCGGAGCGGGAAAAAAGGCATTTACGACTACCTTGCATTGTGGGGGAAAGAACAATAGAGTGTTATGTAGGGCTCCTCATTATAAGGTGTTAATTACCAAGACCAACCACTAAAACAACGATAAGTTGTACAGGCTGATGGTCAACAATTGCCCTTATATCAGTGGCCTGTACGCGATATGGCCGACTTTGATGAATTTGGCACATACCTATGTGCATATTGCTTACTCCGCGGCTTCTAGTCGGAACTCCCAGTAACGCTGTAACCACTTCCTCGAGCCGCAATCCATTGTAGAGGGTTTCCCTATTCTCTGCTCAGAACCCACTCACAGAGCTAGCGCGCCGCCAAATGCCCTCCATCACTGGCCAGTACTTCGTCTCCTTTCTGGGTCGGCTGCAGGATCTTGCTCGCTGGCCCGTTCTTCCTCTTCTTCGGCTTCATTACTGTCTCGCAAAATATGCACAAAGCCTTTCACGCCTCCTCATTGGTAACGATCGTTTTTATTGTTTCTGGCAGCGACATAACGCCACCAACGATCACAGTTGCTAAGTTTTGTCTCTTTCGCCAGTCCATCTAGGACATGTCATTTCATTAGGTGAATTTAACACGTTAGAATGTTTGTGTTGAAATGAATATTAGATCTTTTAGACATAAGAGGTAAAGGAAGCTACATAGGTAGGTAAATTTCACTCAACTCAAATACTTTGGACTTTCCACCTAATAATATATTTTTTCCAATATTCGGTGTTGCTTTCAAGCATATAAAATCTATAAGCGACGTAGAAGCAGATGGCTTAATTGATTGAAACAATATTTTTTTCCCACTTACTTAAAACATGATTTCATTCATGGAGCTTGTGTAATTTAATCTAGTAGCAAGCAATAGACCTATTTTAGTATGTCCTGCAACTAAATATTATGAGTTCCGTTCCACTTTCGCAATTTATATTCCGATGACATGATTACGTATATATAATGATACCCTAATTGCATGATGTCTAACACCTACTCATGTACGCATAGTCTGTTATGAAGTTATAATTGTTACCTAAAATGGTGAACTTGTCTTTGTAATAGAAAGATAAAATATTGACCAAAGCACAGATTGGATTAATAGTTAAACAGATACATACATCACTCCTATCCAAAAGCTGGAATTGCCGTTTGGTGCAATGCAAGAAGCGATATTGCGTAGGTGGCGCCACGAATCGGGTGGACTCACTTAAATTCGGGTTTTTGCGTTTATAAGCGATTTTCACCAGGCTGCCAGTCTCACCATGAAGAACGAAACGCGCTGACATGTGACATTGATTTTTATCTAAAGTCAGTGCGAAATTCGCGATCGTGACCATTATATTTGTTGGGCATCAACGGTCACCATTCAATCTGACTATTATTGTTAGGTAAGTAGCAAGAGTTCTTTTAAAAACTAAAAAAAATATTTATAATACATAACGTGCATTTATAAATGATTGGATATGAGGTATTCCTTGTCTACGTGGCGTCTGCGGAAACTTTCAATCACTCTTTTTTTGTATCTATAGCAACTCAAAGTTCAAACATGAATTGATACACCTGCTCGTAAATACTTATCCGCATAAGGCATAAGAGCACAACTCAATTTCAATCGAGCAATTACTTTGAAAGCTTCACCGGGGTGGGATCCGACCACTCAAGCGAACTCTCGTAACTCGATAATGTGATCCATAAAACGATATGTTTGTTATTTTTACTGAGATCCATAACAAAAGATCGCCGTCTCTCTGCGTTGTTGTTTGCTGGAAACGCTTATCTATATATTTATTTTCTTATTTTAATTAATTAAAGTCTTTAACAATTTAATAATGGTATTTGAAATTTCAACGCTTCGCGCTAACATCACATGAAATAAACTTTTTTATAAAATATTAAAACCATGTCGAATGTCGTAAACAAATTGTTAATAATTTAATTACACAAAACCTGTCGCAATGAAAGAAGAAGCAATCTCGTCAGCTAGTCAAATAAAATCACTGTTTCTAATTTTACTTATAGTTATTTTACAAACCTGAATGATTAAGTTTCCAAGTTGTTTTATGAATTATGAGATTAAACTCTACTGTGGTATCCTTCACAAAATCTTTACTTACTTTGGAATAGATTAGTGTATTCACACCAAACTTTTTCATACAACAACAACGATACTTTTGCATATTCTTTTTGCGTCACTTCTATTTGTTTTATAGCTTCGACCACTTTACCTGCTGTTTTTTGTCCGTCCCAAGATGTGTTTAGACAAGAAACAATAGTAGAAACAATAGTTAAATCGGTCTGCTCAATGGGGTTGCTTCACTCTCGTCCTAATTTAAATTCCTTGTTTGACAAGTTGCATTCGTTCCCATATTTTAATGGCCACAAAGTTAATTGGGGGTTTGATTTATTAAGTGGATGGGTTATTGTGATTTGTCTTGTGTCGTGTCGTGTGTGATTTTGTTTTTTTCATCTGTAATTAAGGATGAGTGTGAGATGTTAGATGTTATTTTTATCTTCCGTAATAAATTGTTTATTTAAATTTTAATTATTACTAAGCTATTAACAGGTTTTGTTGGATAATAGTAAAGCAAGGGGGACGATTGGATCGAGTCTTTTAGTTGGATGTTGATAATTTTGCTATCATTTAGACTTTTATTTTATTTTGACTGTAGGTACTGTTAGATTTTAATTATGATTATGTTTTGTACTAACCTTTGTGCCACTTTTTTCTTTCACTTCTGCATAATTCTGCAGATTTTATAACTTATCCAAATTGAATACCTTATTCGTCAGAACCTTTTCTATTGAAAGCAGTTGACAAACCGATGAATTTCTTTCTTTTCTTTGTTACTATTATATTAGATTGAGAATTTTAATCAATCCTCACCGATCAATAAGCCACGCATTATTTTAAAAATTTTATTTTCAAAGTCTTACGTGGCTTATTGAGAACTTTACTTATTGAAAGCAGTTGACAAACTGAATAATTTCCCTCTTTAACTAATTGAAAGGGAAAGAGTAAGACTAAGATAGTGAACACACTTTTCTTTACTTACAGTTGGCTTTCTAATCCTCGCGTTCTACCTCTGGGGCCAGCCGTACAAGCGTGGTTTCTTCTGCGACGATGAGTCCCTCAAGCACCCCTACAAAGACTCCACAGTCACCAACGTCATGCTGTACATCATCGGGCTTGGAGTACCAATGGTTACGGTAATGCATTTTATTAACTAGAAAAGCTGTCGAATGAATTTAATTTTAATATTGGTAAAGAAAAACACTGCCATAAAATAAAACAACAAAAATTAACTATGCTAATATACCTCCTAGACCAGGGATGGCGAACCAATGGCACGCGTGCCATTAATGGTTCGCAACACAATATTTTGGGCACGTCACTGATCATAAAATTCATTATTCACTACGAAAAACAGTGTGAAAAACAGTATAATATGACGGGCGAACGCGAGTGATCCCTCCCTACGTTAATTGATAGTATTTATTAGTATTATTTTACCAATAGTCACAAAGTAAAAATTGATTAGACGGCACGTCTATGAACTCATTAAACATTTCCTTACAAAAATGGCACGCTGATACGTAAAGGTTTGCCATCCCTGTACTAGACCTTAATCTTAATGGTTTTTAATATAGGGAGAGGAGTTGGGGAATTGCTGAAGTCTTAGACCTAATATGTAGAAGATCCAGTTTTCCCAGTTAGCTCGAATCAGAATAGTATTTTCTTGAAGCTCAACGAACGAATCGCAAGGTCGAACTGTTACGCTTCATGTGCTGTCGTCTGTATAAGAATTATAATAAACTATAGCGTGCTCAAGTTGCACATTGCTTGCACCATATCCCTTCGATTAGCCTTTATCGATAAACGTGTGAAATGACGAAAAAAAATGTGCCTATTAAATATTGACGATTAGGGGACATTCATTATCTGTTGGCTGAATACAGAAAAAGTAAACCATTTCAGAGGTTTTTTATTATTATTGGGAACACAAACAGTCACAATAGAATAAATAGGCACACAGATAGTAACGCACAAATCCATAATTTTCACAGATTAATAGTTAATTAACCGACTTCAAAAACGAGGAGGTTCTCAATTCGGCCGGTATGTTTTTTTTTTTTTTTTTTTTTTTCTATGTATGTACACCGATTACGCCGAGATTACTGATCCGATTTACGTGTTTCTTTTTTTGTTCGATGCGGAATAGCTGCCATTTGGTCCCATAAAATTTTTTTCAAAAACAGTTGGGTACTTTGGTTTTAAATTTAAAAAAACTTAAATTACTAAGTCGTCTACATATGCGAAATTGCGAATTTTTGCTTTTCAAATGTCTTTTTAGTGAAACGATACGATAGTAGGACACAATATAAGTTTACGGTCACCCATCTAGCTTCGACCGTAGAAAGTTACCACTAAAAATTGTGAAAAAAAAATTTTAAACAAAAATTAAAACCGACTTCAAAAAACTGAAAAGGATAAAATAATTAAATTTAAGTAGGTATTCATCCCCTAGAAACATATTTTTGGAGTTGGTGCTAAGTGGTTTCCAAAAAACAATAGAAAGTGAAGCACCGACTCCAAAAATATGTTTCTAGGGGATGAATACCTACTTAAATTTAATTATTTTATCCTTTTCAGTTTTTTGAAGTCGGTTTTAATTTTTTTACATATAGATACATAGATTTTTTTTTGCATTACATTATCATAAACAGTACCCACACAGATAAAACCAACACAATATGCCAAAAAGGCTAATTATTTATTGCTAAAAGCGATGTTTACTAAACAGAAGGTAGGTAAAATGAATAAAAGAATACACTAACAAGAAAACAAAACAATAGCACGCCCTTTTTTGATAACACTATAAAACATAGCAAAGGTAAAATTGAAATTTCCTTTGCTTTAATTACAAAGATGTTTTCAAAAATATGTGATGCAGTAATTTATGATTTGAGTGAAGCACAGGATTCAAAATAGGCACCTCACCGTCTTAGAACAATATCATAAGATATCACAAGCTAAATCAATATCAAAGGCGACCGGCTGCTATAAGTTATGACACCGGCTTTCAGATCCGAATCTGGGTGACGGTGTTAAATTTTTTGTGCCCTTAACAATCTCCATATTGATATTTTAGACTCTTCATTCAAAATCACTTTCTGACGGTACGCTTTTGGATTGTGCTGCTTTTCTCTCTGTTACTCGTAAAGAGTTAGAGTGAGATGGTTCTGCTCCGATCGTAAATAGTACTGGAGATGCGATCTACCGCTGATGTTTGGGATACAATGGTTCTCTATAAATTAATTTATTAGTAGTTTCATTATAAAAAAAAACGAACATCCCTAATTTAATTCAACATTTCGTCACTTTACAAGTGTGATGTTCCCACGAGTTCTTATCTATAAACTATTATAAGATTTAGACGCGCTTATTCTCCTGCATGGGATATTTTTTTAATACAAATCTTGGTAAAGACTTTTTCAAACTGTCCAAGCCACATTTTCCAGACACAATTGGCTTTAATTTTCAGTAACATTGAAAAATATATTTAGCCAAACGTTTTTGCTTACATTAGTTATAACCAAAATTTAGCGAGGTGTAATTACAGTTTATTTGATTTGACTAAACGGTGCATCTCTCAGCAACTTTATTTTTGTATAGGTGTTACCCTAAGTTATGTAGTCACTTTTTTGAGCCACAGGCCCACAGGTAAGTAGTCCAAAGTTCAGTTGTCCATGTTTTTTTTATTGTCGTAACCACCCGCTAAAAGTCGATGAAAAATGTTAACTAATTATTCAAATATAATAAGTATTCAATAATAACTGTTGTTATTTATGACATATATTATTCCGAAACATTTTAACTTATGCCTGTAAGTCTAAACAGTATTCATGGTATAATTTTATTAGTTACACTTACATTCATTACCTCGGCGTCAATGTGAAATTGGTTATCGCAGTGATAAATAGCGTACGAAGTGTTTATTTATATTTTACAGTTTTTGAATTAGGTAAGCCTTAATTAGTTCGCTAGATTTATCGACCATCTTACATATTTCGAATAAAATATCTACTTTATAAAAATAATTCTTCAAATAAGCATGTTAGCGGAAAGCCGATGGATGAAGGCAGCGCAAGTTTGTAGGTACAGTCGACAGCACATCAAGCGTAACATTTTGACCTTGACACCGCCTTTACGACACTCGTAATGGAGGCGGCTTTCGTAGTGCAACTGTTACACTTGATGTGCTGTCGTCTGTACATCAAAATTAAAATAAATTTAAACATAAAGCTAGTTGCACCATCAGATAAGGTTTTTAGGTTTAATACAAACAAACAACATGCATTCACTTGTTGACTTCAAAGAAATTTTTCCAGTAGTCAACGCAGATGTATAATTATAGGGTAGGTACGGTATGCTCCGTTGACTTTGAATAAAGAGACAATATGAAAGATACACCTTTTAGATAAGCGTAGAAAGGAGATAAGAACATTAAATTTGATTTTCGTTTTTTTACGCTGTCGTTCCGATATGCTATCGATTATTTTTTATATTTATAATATAACACCAACTGTTGTTAAGAAATTATTACTGTATCTCGAAAAGTTATTGTCTACATTGTCATATCGTTTTTCCGAAATTGACACTTTTATATCAACATATTTATAAATATAAATATGTTTATAAAAACATCTACGCGAACGGAGCCGCGGGCGGACACTATAGATATAAGTTTATCGGTAGAAAGTTTTCGAGTACTTACCATTTTGATACGTCTTCCTTATTTGGTTTTTACAAAGCACGACAAATGACTCAACACCACCTGATGTGAAGCGGTAAGAGTCCACATGCGAAGACAGCTAGTGCAGTTTAGACGCTGCTCTAGCCGCCGCCTTGCCGGCCTAAAAGGTGCTTTTTCACGCCTCTTTTGAAGGAACCCATGTACCCAAGGAAAGAACACATGGGCCGGCAAAGAATTTAAGTTCTGGGAGTACGATAAAGGAACGAGGTACTAAATTTCTTTGTGCGTGATGTTGAGGTGGAGACAGTGAATTGATGACTCCGAAGACCGGCACGCGTGCTTCTGAGTAAGAAGGGGAAAGGTGGGATAAGATCAAAAAGAAAAGTGTGTAACAAAGTAACACTTTAGCCCCATCGCCTTGGTACTGTTTTCTATTACCACAATATCTAATGACATATCATCTGACATTAGGTGTAGACAGTTTATAGCTCAGGGTTTATAGTCACGCTTTCTTGCGGCTAAAAGAAACTGAGTAGTGTCACTGTGTAATTGTTTTTCCAGTCATAAACTGTTTAGCTCTAATGAGTTTGGCTTTTAATACAGTTTAAATAAGGAGGCGGTTCAATATTCATCTCTCTGTATTTTTTCGTCAGAATGGTTTTTTGTATACCTACTACAAGGGCGGAAAACCTGATAGTACCTACAACCTCCTAAAATGGTGCTACCCCGTTTCCAGAAACTATGGAAAGTAAAGCACAATTGAAAGTGTTTGATACAGGCTACTGTCTTACGGATTCCGAATCTTTGGGTCACAGCTCCTAAGGCGGATAGCATGAATGGAAATAAGTTACTTACTTATACAGGCCACAAAAATTCAAGAGGTCGTGGTCGCCACATCGACAGCTAGAAAACCAGGATAATCACTGAGGGGCTTATTAGGTGAGAGCCTTCCACCCCTCTCAGGAGTTGGCGTACCTATAGGCTGGCACAGTCAGCAAGATAATGGTGTATACTGTCTCTTATGTCACCAGAGTAGGGATCAAAATCGTTTACACCTGTTTGTCGCTGATTGTTGTTTCCCCTCAGCGAGAAATAAAGGCCACTCGTTTCGGAATTCGTTGGAAGAGTAGCCCCAACATCCTTGTACGGTGATTTAGGATCAGAGACATTACATCATTAGATTTTCTGAAGTCATACAGAACTTTTTTAGCTTAATTAACATTAAAGCAATACCTACCAGTCATAATATTGATTTATATATTATATTTTTGGGTGAGAACACAACTGAGTCGCCCAGTGTCAAACTCAGCCCAGTTTCTTTGTTTTGTTTTGTTTTTTTTTTTTTGTTTATGCAACGAGATGACAAACAAGCTTAGTTCTATCATATCCAATTGAATTTAGTTGGGAATTTCGTATCGATCGAAAACTGAATTCCCGGTGCAACACTAACTCTGGTACCGGGAAAATCGGAAAATTCAATTCTTTTCGGTACTTAGGAAATCGACGCTTTAGTCACTAAGACTTGTTCTCAAATAGATGTACATAAATCCAGCAAACACACCTCTTTGCTCAAACTCGAGTCAGCGATGTCCAGAGGTCTGACAACAAACTCATTGCAACATCCACAGTCAAAAATTATAAATTTAGTTCACCCATCCCGGGACCGACCATGGCGAAAGTTGCTTTGTTTTCGTAATCGAAACCAGAGCGCCCAAACCATTACGCCACCGAGCTCTTCAAGTAGAAAGATATTCTTCATTCTTCTATGGTTTCCTGAAAATATTTGCTGTTTTTCTAAATGAGTTTCGGTATCAGTATCAGAGGTAGATACTGATACCGAAACTCATTTAGTTCACTACGCGAAAGTGTCGCAAGCGCCTCGCCATCATCTTGTTCAATCGTTTTTCATTTAAGTCGTCAAACTCGGCAGGATCAGCTTTATTTCGTCAATAAACCAATGCAGCTAAAGTTAGTCATCATCTTCTTGACAGTCTGATCATCAATTTGGTCAGCGTCAGCAGTAATGGTGGTTCTTTTGTAAAGGACATCGACCATGGCCTCAGCATGAGCTTTGCATTTCTGATGAAATTACTTGATAAGCTGTCCAGTTTTGGTTATCAAGCTACAGACGTACTAGCTCAGCGTTCGTCTTCGTCTGCTTCAGTTTAACTAACTTCTCGCGCCGTTAATTTATTTTATAATACCTACTTATTTAAAATTTTTACGTAGATGCATACCTACTTAGAATAATCATCATCATCACCAGCCTATATTCGTCCCACTGCTGGGCACAGGCCTTCCTACATGGAAGAAACACATGAGGAGCTTGGGCCATAACACCACCACGCTGGCCCAATGCGGGTTGGTGGGCTAAAGCGGTTGCAGAAACAACCGGGACCAACGGCTTAACGTGCCTTCCGAAGCACGGAGGAGCTCGAGATAACAAACTTTGATTGACCCATCCCAGGATCAACCATGGCGAAAGTTGCTTTGCTTTTCGTATCGAAACCAGAGCGCTCAAACAAATACGCCACCGAGCTCCTCAAATAAATCTCCTTAGAATAATAGTATCTGAAAATATTGTAGGTACTTGTGAGAATAAGCAGTTTTGGAAATAAATAAAAAAAAATTGTTTGTATGTCGAAGATTTGACATTTTAAATCTTATAAACACAATCACGTAATTCGGAGCTTACTTATTTTTTTAATTTATAGTTTTACAAAAGTACTGAAAGTACCAAATTTCCTGTTACTACGAAATTAATTTTCATTACCGTTAGGTACTACGTAAAAAACAAATTTCCGGGAAATACCGGGAAAAATGGGTACCGGTATTTCTCGGGACCATGCCCTAAGTTTATTATGTTAATATTCTCAGAATAAGACGTACACTTATGACAGTGAGTGACTCTTATGGCAAAGAGAATAAAGCACAAGAGATGTAAAAAGTGTATACATCTTTTTGCACGTGACTGTACTTTGCAGATCAAGATGTGTTTGCATATCATTTTTACGATTCTATTTTCGCGGCCCATTAAATATCGAAAATATACATACACTTGTAACTATGATTAAAATTTAACTCATATCATACGTCACCTTGACCGTTAAATTATTATTGGCGAACAGCCAATCTCACGTGCTGAAAGTTTGCTCACGCTTTCACTCGCTTTTTACGAGGTAAATAAATAAGTAATCATTTTTATTTGAGTTGCATAAATATATTTAGTTTCCTAGTAATAAAAATACAGGTAACAATGTGTGGTGTTATACAAATAAATGAAACCTTTTATACTAAAGTAATAATATAGAAACGAAATATAAAAAGAACAACTTCAACACTAAAAAGACAAAAAATAATAGAGTAAAATACCTTCATATTATCATGGACCAAATAATAAGTCACTAATGATAGCGACTTATCTAATATGAAGGTTGTATATAGGCTAGTGATGAAACCAGCCTATGTACGTCCTACTGCTGGGGTACAGCCTTCCTACGTGCAAGAAACACATGAGGAGTTTTGATAACACCAATGGTCGGCGGCTCAAAGTGGTTGCAGTAACAACCGGTACCAAAACGGCTCTGAATCACGGAGCTCGAGATTACAAATTTTTGATTGACCCACCCAACCCAGGATCAACAAGGCTTTCTCACAGTCTACAAACGCTAAGCATAATGGCAGGTTGTACTTTCTTTTATATTACTAAATGACAAACAAGCTGACGGCCCACCTGTTGGTAAGCGATTAGCGCCGCCTATAGACACCTGCAATAACAAGGGAAAATCACTTGATATTGCGGGGCCTTACCACCATCTTTATAAAAGCGATTCATATTCGGCTCGGTTCAGTATTGGTTCCTAAGCTGCATCGCTGTCATAGTCGTAGATAGCGTCTTAGTACGAATTAACGATTCTACTCAGTTTAGGTCCTATACTGGATCGCGATTAAAGATGGTGGCACGGGTGCAGGTGCATTGTCCTGAGGCCTAAGATGAAATGCCGTCCATGCCCAGTAATTACACTGGCTACCATTCCCTTCCATCCGAAAAGCAGCGAACTGTTTCACGGCTGAAATAAGAAAAGCGGTGGTACCTACCCAGACGACCCTCATACGGGCCTCCCACCTCACCTAGTAGGTATATACCACGTAAGAGTATATACTCTTCGCAGCGTATGTATGTGGTCTTTAGTACGGCAACAGAAGTCGATTAACACTTTAGTACCATGTCACATTATTTCATTCATAGTGCTCATACAAATTGTCAATAGTATGCCAATGTGTTACCGTATAGCCTTTCCGGAATCCGGCTTGTTCAGGAAGCTAGAAGTCGTCAAACCTGCGTGCGAGACGATTCGTTATAACCCTCGAAAACAGCTTGTAAACATGACTCAGGAGCGTGATAGGTCTGTAGTTCTTCAATAGGGTCTTGTCGCCCTTTTGAAGAGGAGTCCCACCACGCCCCTGTGCCATTGCTTTGGCGTTGTACCCACGAGCATGATGGAGTTAAATAGCCTCTGAAGGGATTTCAGGACCAGTTGCCGCTGCTTTCAAAGGCTCCGGTGTAACACCATCTTTGCCCGGCGCCTTGTGGCTCTAAATCTATATCAACGAGAATACATACTCACATTATACATGTATAGAGGACACTGTTTGATGTATTCAAAGCAGTTTACGCTCCCGTGGGAGGCTGATGCCCTGGTTGGAGTTGAAAAGAGCGGAAGCAACGACTCGACCTAGACGATATGTGACGTTTTACAGTTAAGTAAGTTAGTTGATTAACACGATTTTTTGGCCGTCCGGAACAAAGAGGTTTAAAAATCTTTGCGTTGCATCAAAATTAGTTGTCGATTATCAGGGATCCGTTTACAAAAATTTTGTTAGGGGCGAGTGACTCAAGAGTAGCCATTTAGCTAGGAGCTGTTTTGAGATAGGTACGTAAAGATAGGTATAAAGTACATATAATTTTATGAACAATGTGAAATTATGGAAAAATATAGGTAATCATGAGATCCATAATAAAACTTGCAATAACGGAACACCACACTGTGCGTAACCTGCCTGACACGCACTTTGGTTTGTATTTCATAATCTGCACTAATTTATATTTTTGATATCTTCTCTAAAGACAATACCAGACCTTAACCCACGTTGCACTTACCTGCTTAATTATACACAAGATCTACAAAATAAACAATAAGTAAGTACGTTACACTATCAGTCGTTGTTTAACTAATAATGTCATAATTTGTAAACCACTCTTTATGACATTTAGCCTATCTTATCGTTTACGTCTATTTAGTTTGAGCATGTGTAGTAAACTGAAAGATTAATGTTCATAACAAGGTATAACGGAGTCACCTCGTGAGATCTGGACTAAACTCTTGAGTACTTTGAATTATGAATCAGATTTGCTTGTTCATTGTCTGTTGTGGAATCCTTATATCATTTAGCAATGATATTGAACTGATGTGTGTGACAAATCATAATTATAATGTATTTGCAGAATATATTGCAATTGATATAGTAGCAGTAATAAATTCGTAATAAGGTTAAGGTCTATATTTAGATTACCACAATATCATTATAGTATAACTAGGTAAATAAAACATGTCAACTATGGTACAAGCCATGGTTGACAATGAGAGGGTATGGGAGGCTGTCGCCTCCTTCTGCGAGAGAGTTCTCACGCAAAAGGAGGTATCGGAGAGGGGACGGGAAGAGGATCCTCTGGCCGCCCCTCTCTGGCGAAGACGGGTGGGCGCGAATAGGCGGGCGGCGATCATCCGTCTGCCTACGGACTAAGTGCGGCCGCGTGCGTCGGGTAGCTCCCACGCGCGCAATACAAAGGCCGCCACGTCTGAGATTGCTCAATGTAACTCTGGGAAAACTCCATCGGCGCAGAACCAGGCAGTAAGGCCGGGTCGCCTGGGGGTGGTCTGGAAAATTTGCTTCGCAGACCCCAGACCACTTCCGCGAAAGGCACGAGAGTTATCCATGAGTTTTAGCGGGTATTCCCAGGGTCAATTTAGACGCTGAGCGAGCCCCGCATACGCCCGCTACTTCGCTAGTGGCGGGTAGGTCCGTCAATGGATTTCTCCTGGTTAAAAAAAAAGTTAAATAAAGCAAGTAACTGAAAATTGTAGCACAGATTAAAGTTTAGTACATCCTTATCTGAATGAAAGTTTGAGGTCAACACCCAAATGATTATTTTAAATATTTTCTATTTTGATGACAGTTAACCAATTTACAACAATCTCCACATATCTACGTACAGCTCTCGTATTTTGGTCACTTTGCCAGAAACTCAGGAGAGAACCTTAAACAAATGTAGGCCCTGAAAAGTTGAAAGGAAATGAGCCGGGAGTAGAAGCTCGAAGAGATGGTCTGGAAAAGTGTCTAACGAGCCGTGAGTGACTCAGCAATAAGTGAACAAAAGTGAAGAGGAAGAAGAACTTATCTTTAGATAACATGATGTCCAGGACTTTTTACGAATACAGGAGGAGTTAGGCCTGTAACAGTACCACTCTAGCCCAATGCGGGATCGTGAATGATAACCGCTTGCAGTAAAATCAATGGCCTAGCGCGCCTTAGAAGCACAAATTTTGGATTAATTGATCCAAAATCAGCCATGGCGGGAGGTTTGTTTTCGTGATCGAGACCATAACGCTCCAACCACTGCCATCAAGATTCACACTTGTTAATTATATCGTATCGTCGTATCGTATCAATTAATACAAGTCAGCCATAAAAGTTCCTATTTCCGGTCCGGTTTTTATCAGCATTGATCTGAACGGACACGTTTCTTTTAATATACATCGTAGTTTATTTATAGCTAAATGCCTTTACACAGCAAGACGTTTTATCATTTAGGTGCGTTATTTACATAAATAGAGTAACCCTGGCAGATCCATTAATTCTACGGAAGCGATGTTACCATGTCATTGCCGTTTCTAAAAATAGGCTGAGTGTATACATGCGGGTGTGTCACCTCACTATACATGTTGCCATTTTTGATTTCTTTGTCCTTTAATTTTGCTAAATTTTTGTTTTGTTTGAATATTATGCCCGGTTGGCCCGCCTGGGGCCTTATCATTAGCACTGGGGACTTGTAGCATTTATAAATTCATTGAAAACTAGAAAAAAAATACCAAAATAATTAATAAAAACATTTATTTATTGCAGACATAGTAATAAGTATCTTATTGGCTAAACATAACAAAAAGAAATATTTTTTTAACTTCACTCATACATAATCAGTAAATATATTTTTTTCTTTAAAATTGCAAAAAACAACAATATAATTTTATGTACCCCTATATTGGATAGTAGGTATCCTTAATATTGGATATATCCAATAACATAACTCAATATTGGATATTGGGTACAACTCAATATAATTTAATATATAAACTAACTCGTGAGACACAGTTAAATTATGAATTAATTGCGTGGTTTAGTTGCCATTAAGTGATTTTCGTTTGACAGCGGTCTGTTTACCAAATAGGACAAGTAAGGATGAACAGACTTTAGTAATCGACGTGTATCCCAATACTGGATATCCAATATTAGGGATAGCAAGGTATCTAGTAATGAGATACCTTGCTATCCCTAATATTGTTTAAGTCCCTACATTTACGAAAATTGTTCACGAACTCTTTACCTACCAAAATTATCAATGAAATGCGTTAAATACGTCTAAATAACTATGACCCTAGATAATACGTATCCTTATAACAACAAATAAATGCACTTACCGTTGTTTAAAACACTTTGGAACACAATATTAAAATTAGTCCGATGAACAAAAACGTTCCTTGAATTTTGACCGCCACTAGATGTGGCGCTGTTGTCATAAAAAGCATTAAGTTTAAACACTAACGAAGTAGTTTTGGAATGTTATGATAGATGGTATTGGTTAAATATTTAGAAATTAATCTATCTAGTATTGCGCACGTATCCAATATTCGGTTCGCTTCCCCTACTTCGTAATTTGGGTCATTGAAAACCCGTCTCGATAATTTATCCTATACAGGACCATTTTTCATTAAAACAAATTTGGATTTATGTGTAAGTCGCCAGAGAATTGCCCGCCATATAAAAGCAAGAGAAAATGTCGTATCAGTAGTCTAGGAGACAAATCCCCTACTCTCAACATAAGGCTGATTTACCACACCACATATTACAGCGCTCTAAATTTGAGTGGTTTATAAGTACACTCTCTAAGCATACCTAATAAAATATATTGAATATGATAATATCATTATTTTTTTGTTTGTCATTTTTCTCATTATAACATAGTAATACCACCATTTCTATTATCATCTACCTTTTGTTCCTTTGTCCATCTTTTATACAACAATAAATTGTGTGTGGTTAGTGAGAACTTTAAAATTCACCAAATTTTTTGATCGATTTATTAATAAGTTCACAATTTCACAAAACCTGTTTCTTTTTGTGCAGTTGTACTAGTTTGGTACATTTCAAATCTTGACGTTTGCTCAATTACTATTCAATTGCAAGGGATCAAAGTGAATTATAGGCCCACTTACTTTATTGGTCTGCCAGTTAATCTTACGTTCATTCCTTCAGTGAACGGCGCGGCGGGCTGTCAGAGATCTCCAAAATAAATACCATAATACCTCAACAACCTTTGAAGTAAATCTTGGGATCAGTAACACCGTTTAACTACTTTGTCTGTCAGTGTGCATTCATCAGATCGACGGAAATAGCTCAATAATCCGGAGTTATGTCAATTGGTGTCTTTATTGTAATCCTTTCTGGTCCCACTGGAGGCGGAATGTGTAGCAATATAAATTTCGAAGATAAGCTATCTTTAGTCGAGGAAACTGCATATCGTAATTTACATAGTTTCAAACCTTTGTAACTCTTAGATGCTTTGCTTTGCATTTCTTGGATTGTTCTCCATTGTATTTCAATGTTCAAAAATAAACTGGTCACTGAGTAGGTAACTATTTTTAAGACACAGTCTATTGCTTTGCTTCATGTTTCAGTTATGATTACTGATAATGTATTATATGTTACGTCTTCATATCTATCATCGCTATCATCATCAGCGGCCTATATTATGCTTCCCGCTGTTTGGGTGAAGTTTGAAGAAGTAGTTTCCAAACCAACTATCGCCATCGAATTAACAATTGATATGTCGAATCGAAGGACCAAATTTCTATATCAAGTTCCTCCGTACTTCGGAAGGCATGTTAAGCCGCTTTGGACAGTGTGACGAACTATCCCCGGACGAATACATCGGACATAGCTGTTAAATTTTTGTACATAATAATATACTATGTATAAATCAAGGTAGGTTCAGGGAACCTATTTGGATTTGAAAAATGTTCAAGAACCCTGGTCTTGCACATTGTTCAAGACAATCTCATAGTGTTAAGTAAATGTCCCATTTTATTTTCAATGAAACTTACTTAGTTGCTTGCAAAGAAAGCGTATAGATCTACTTTGTTATCTGTCAATAGCTAGTCTGGTCTAGTTAATCACTGGTATCCGTACAAAAACACGGGTCGTTGATTCAATAGTTTATGCAATTGATTTGCATGCGAATTAGATTATGAGACTCGTGATGGTAATTGTGATGCGCCGGTTAGAAGCATTTTGCATGATTTGTGAAGTGATTTCTACGTTAATTAAGTATGCAAACGATTAGAAAGTTTGCAACGATGATTTGTCGATTGATAATGATGATGATGATGATGATTCAAATTATTTAATTGTGAGCTCGCTATCAGGAGCCATAAAATTGCAACAATAACAAACATAGCGTTGAGTTGAGTTGTTATGTTACATAAGTAAATATGTTTTCGAATAGCCAATGTAACTTTATCGGTGGGGGGATAAGTTTATTATCTTATAATAATTGTAATAACTAAGTATACACTCGTGAATAGCGTTTTCCATTTGTGATATGTCTTGATGAATAAATGTAAAAAGTATATTATTTACTGGAAAGTAGTTTGAACGATGCTATTGATTGTGTATTCGACTTATTCATCTTAAGATTAAATTAACATGCTCGTACCTATACATATTATCTTAGTAATTTTAAGTTAGAGTAAATCAGAAAGACATCCTAATTTAAATCCACCATCAACCAAATACTTAAATTATGCACACTAATAATTATTTTTAACTCAATGTTAAAAATAATTTCTTTAGAAAAAGTTTAAGTTTCTTTAGAAAAAGTAAAGAGTTTCATTTAATGAGGGTCCTAAATAGTTTTATAACATAATACTGTGTGTGAACCTTCATTTTGAGCAAATAAATCTATTCTATTCTATTTTATCCTACAAGGACTTTACGTGTAACTACGTCAGAGGATAAACTATGCCCTTAAAATAGAATTAGAATATTTGCGCACGCGCAGGTAACAAAGTGTCGCATGTAATTTTCGTCAACAAGCCACACAATAGGACAATGTCAGGAGGATGTTTGATTTTTGAGAACGATTATAATTAGAGCGACGTGCTCGCATCACGTTACAGCACACATCGCAATGAGCGCGTAACGGAGACGTAAGGTACTCTAGATTCTATCGACGATGACTTCTGCTTGCCTTATTAGTCAATCCCTTTCAAGATATCCATCAAGTCTAATAATAAACTTTAAGAGAGTTATCCGTTGATTGATAAGTTGCCAGGCAATAGTCAATTCATTGGAGTGGAGCCCAAATCATGCAAATAGGTCTAATAAAATAAAAACGTGTAAATAAGGTCCTTAAATTTCGTTCTCTTGCATATGATACTCGCACTTTAAAAGTAAACTAAAATAATAACTCCTCGATTAATGCGTGCGCTGTAGCAGATGTCATAATCTGTTTCTTCTATGATTCGAGTATATCGCCTATCCACCTTATTTGGTCATAAGCATTACTTCCTATGCACTTTCTTTGCCTTGTTATTAACACTTCATTAGCCCTCATTTACATTGAACGTGTGAGTCGCGGAAAACTCGTCTTTTTTTTGCTAAACTAAGCTATTTATACTAGGAGAAAAAACGTCCACACACCGAATAGCCAATTAAGATCGTGTGCAAGTAAATCATCATCATATTATCGATTTATTTTGATATTTATTGAAAAATTTGCTGTAAATTTAGTTTTGATTAGAGAGTTCCAAAGGTAATTAGGTTATAAACAAATTCCATAAAGTTTCGCCATGTCAGATTTTTTACCTTAGAAGCTAAAATTTGCCATAAAAACATGTACTGTATTCGTATTGAATACAATACCTCATTGAAGAATTAAAAATTAGCACTCAGAAGAGCGGTTTATTTAGCCGCTTTCTACCTCCTTAGTACGGGCTTCGGGTCACGGTTGGGGTCCGTCATGTGCGTCGCCCGAATTACCCTAGACTGTGGCCTATGCCAGGTGTACCGGGGCGTCGACCATCGACCCTCATCAGCCGAAGCTTCCTTTTACAGCCCTACCAAAAGAGAGAGTAGTTCGTATCGCGGCTGCTTCTCCTGACAGCAAAATGATAGTTAAGCTCGATAACTGCTGTTATGTGTGGGCTGTGCCAGCTATGCGAACCAGAAGATACACGTCAGTGGTAGATCTGAGCCCCACTGACTCCACACTACCCATCTTCTTCCTTCCTTCCTGACATATTAGTGCGTACAGGCGTTTCCCCTTCTATTAAAATAATAATAATTATTATTAAACATTCACACCTATTATCTCTAGTCCAAAGTAAGCATCATTAAGAGCTTGTGTTATTGATTCTAGATAATGAAGAAATATTATAATAATTGGTATGTAAATATTAGAAATATACTAAATAAGTAAACATAGAAACATCCATGACTCATGAACAAGTGCTCGTAGGTACTTATTATACAAACTTCTGCCCCTAGCGAGATTCGAACCCGGGACCCGTGACCGAGTAGCCTGTATAGTAAGAGGTACAGACTACCCGACCAGCCGTTCATCAAGAATAAAAACAAATTTTGAGAGTTCAAAGTCTAAACTAACACGAAGACCCTTCGGGTGGGATATTTTTGATTGTGGCGTCTCAAATTTGTACTATCAATCTAATGAAATATGGATTCGTAATAGAAGATTAACTAACAGTAGAAGCACTAGTTACCATATCGCGTAATTCTAGAGACGACCATAAAAATTGCATAGGCAACTCTAGATTAGACTTGCATAGATTGCGAAACAAAAACTTGCTCTGAAAGTATACTAGTATAGTAACCCAGTTGCGGATTGTGCATGCTTCTGTCAAGGGAGAAAAAGTTGTATAATATGGTCATGTGATTTACATTCCAATGGCTATTTAAACTTGACTATGCTCGCTTTAATCTTTATTTATGTATGACTTTCTAGTAGATGGTACTTGACAGCCGCCTAGCCCAGTGGGCAGTGTCCCTGTCTGTCTGACGTAGTTTGAACCCTGATAACGACAGCTGTTCGTATGACAAGGACGAAGTACCAACATTTGGGCACAAGTAATAATAATACTTACTTAGTTGATGTGTGCATATATTTAATGTATTTCTTATAGGTACATTTAGTATCTTGATTTCTCCGTTATCTAGTATCCATAACACAAACTTATGATGTTTAATTTAAGCTAGATATTTTGGTTGAGTGTAAGAAGTATAAATTATAAATATTAGTAATATAATTATAAAAATATTTTTTCTACGTTGCTATTGGCAAGGCACGCCAATCAAGATAGTGTATTAAAAATATCAATAAAACCTATTGAAAACTACCCAGACAAAACAAATATATATTCTACAATAGACAGTTGCACGAAAACTTTCTTGCAGTTTTGCTATAAGCTGTGTAATTATACTGTCGTAATCCGCTAGATGGTTTGCCACTGGATAATGTCATGTATTGTATGTTGGTTTATGCTTTCTTGGGCATCGACATATTGCTATCTTTAATTACTTTTCCATTGTATATACAGACGAAGATACGTCAGTAACTAACGAACTATAATCTCAGTTATCGAATGTAGGGTGGTGATATTCCGAGCGCGTGCGACCTGACCTTGTCCCATTTATTACAAGGTCCTCAAATTGCAACAACGATACTGTGCGGGGATAGCGGTTTATGCCATCCTTTGTATCATCACTGCCAGTACAGCATCGAGAAAATCCAGAAGACATCTTTGAATACATCGCTAAAGCTATCGAAAGTATCGATATAGTCCATAGTTTTGCAACCAGAATCCTCAAAATGGCTACAACCGTTAAAAATCCACAATTCATTTTATTTAGTTCAAGTTTTATTGCCGACCATGACAAGATAATTTTGACAAAATCTGGATTTAATAATTACACGCTCGGTATCGTTACAAGCCACATTTACAAATTTTATGCGTTTAGCATTAAATTTTTTGCATTAATGTGAATATTTGGTAATAAACACTTATCTTAATAACATCCAACGTGTAGGAGTGGCTCCAGAAATGACCTTTAACGACGTTTAAGGTAATGAAATGGCTACTCCTTTGTCGTTTTAATACATTAAATTACAATGTTTATGTAGCTGGCCAGCCACCACTTATTACCTAAGTCTACCGCCATTATAACTATGCTAACAGCATTGTTGTGGTCAGGTAGTTGGAGGTAAAATAGGTAGCTCTAGGTACTTAGATTTTTCTTCTCACAGGACAAGAGGAATCTGAGTGTAAGTATCTTCCTGCCTCATCTCCTCTGCCATCAACCGAGATGAAAGTCAAGAGTTACCCCGTTGAGATTTTTTTTTCTTGAGATTAGTCAGATAGGTAGAAATTCTTTAAATTTCACATTTACATAAACAACACAGATATAAAGCAAACACAATATGACAAAAAGGTAAGCGTTCTCGACCAGACGACCTTAAGATAGGAACCTGAAATGAATAATGGTGACTGGTGCGAAAAATTAGACAGAAATTATACTGTCAATGCGTGTTTATTTGTACTTTATTTAAATATATTATAATATATGGCAATAAAGTGATTAGGGAAATTTAGGAAGGAAGACCAAAGTGTAAGGAAACGTTCACTATCGATAGACTTTTAAAAAAACTGAAAAGGATGAAATAATTAAATTTAAGTAGGTATTTATCCCCTAGAAACATTTTTAGAGTCGGTGCTTTACTTTCTATTGATTTTGGAAACCACTTAGCACGAACTCCAAAAATATGTATCTAGGGGATAAATACCTACTTAAATTTAATTATTTCATCCTTTTCAGTTTTTTTTTGTTTAAAAATTTTTCTCACAATTTTTAGTGATAACTTTCTACGGTCGAAGCTAGATGAGTGACCGTCAACTTATATTGTTTCCTACTATCGTATTGTTTCACTAAAAAGTCATTGGAAAAGCAAAAATTCGCAATTTCTCTTATGTAGACGATTTCATAATTTCAGTTTTTTTAAATTTAAAACCAAAGTACCCAACTGTTTTTGAAAAAATTTTTATGGGACCAAATGGCAGCTATTCCGCATCGAACAAAAAAAGAATAACGTAAATCGGATCAGTAATCTAGGCGTAATCGGTGTACATACATAGAAAAAAAAAAACATACCGGCCGAATTGAGAACCTCCTCGTTTTTGAAGTCGGTTAAAAAGAAGATTATAGTTTGTGTATGTTGATAAGAAGAGGTACGGAGTACATTGTCAGAAACCAAAATATAAGCGTCGTCCATCTGTGCCACAAATCCTATTTGTTTTAGTGTTTTCAAAGGCAACATGGTGATGGTTACCGTATACCTGTATATACGCAAGTTACCTACTCTGTTGAAATCAAGAGAAACCGTTCGTTGAAATTGTAAGTGCATTGAACACATTCGGTTACCGTCTATTTGCGGTCTGGGCATTATCTCCTTGATAATATGATGATCTATAGCTACTCGTAGCAACATTACAAGCAAAAACTTTTTGTGTTGCCCCCAGATGTGTCTAACGGAGTGGATCAGACTTCGGGACTACAAAGGTCGACCACGAGCAATTCTCACCAGGGAAATCTCACCCTGGGTGTGGGAGGCGTACCGTGTGATTGGTGTGTTCCTCTTTGGATGTGCATGCCAGCAGCTTACGACGGATGTCGCCAAATACACCATCGGAAGACTGAGGCCACATTTCTTTTATGTAAGTACGAGTAACTTATAATTTTTTATTTGTCATACAAAGCACGGCAAATGACTCAACACTACTTACTTGATGTGACGGTAAGAAAAGTCCATATGCGAAGACAGATAGTGCAGCTGGAACACAGAGAAATTGAAAAAAATATTGACATTCTGGTTGATTTGATGAATTTTTAATTAATTTTCATTTAGAACTAGAATTAGACAAAGATTCAAACTTAAGATAAATAATAAGATTACTTTTTTAATTAAAGTACATCACATTTTCTCTTATTGTAGGTAAAAAAAAGGGCAGCTGTAACATATTTTGACTTTAAATTTATAAAATACGCATAAACATATTCTATTGTAAACGAGACGCCCGGCGGGCTGGTAAAGGCTGACGGTTTAATTTTTGGTCATAATGAACGATATAAAGATTTACAATTTTAATATTCTGATGCTGTTCTTTGTGTATCCATGTTGACAAAAAGAGAAGTAAGTCTATCCGGGATCAAGTCTAATAATAAATCAAAGTAATTTTGAACCAGTTCACCAACAAATACCTTTCGCGATTACTAAGGTCTGGTTCACAGAGAGTGTAGTGTTGATGCAATATCAAGGCCTTATTTAGTCGACCGACTGAACACTTATTGCTGAGCTTGCAGCCGTCTGTTATTATTTACCAAGCAATTAAGTTAGAGTAAGGTGAGAACGTCACGCTAGTAATTTGCGTATAGAGTCCGTGAGAAATAGAATCCTATTGTTTGCGCAGTAATTCGCATTATTTATAAACAATTTTCTCGTGCATACAATGTATATCTAAATATAACCCGAGAAAGTAATGGCAAAAAACTAATAAGTATTAACTCTGTGGGTCGTACATAATTACCTGAAGGCTTCTTTCAAGTTAGATTTCTTTTCTAATTTAAACCTAAAAACCGATATGGCAACATCATCAGCCCAGGTCACCGCTCTGGCCATAGGCATTTCTACGTGGGAAAAACACGATGAATTTGGGCCATCATAACACAACCACCCTGGCTCAATATGGGTTGATGGTTGAAAGGGATTGCAGTGACAACCAGGACATAGACTATTAGCTAATCTGTGCCATGATCAACTGCTTAACGTGCCTTCCGAAATACGGAGGAACTCATAAGTTTTGATTGAATTATTTGTGATCTAAAACGGCGGATATGGCCGTGGGATATGTTTCCGTAATCGAAAACCAACCGCTTACACCGCTAACAACCGAAATACTTAATCGTACAGCAAAACCTCGGTAGAATTTACAATTTGCAGGTAAAGGCTGTTTGAATTTGTTACAGAATGAACACTATTGAGTCTATGATCCTACTAACAGCTCAGGTAGCAAAATGAGATGATGTTAGATAATAATATTTGGAACTACACCCGTACATTAGTATTCTGGTCCCCGTGGTAATGTTCAGTAGGCACTTTATAAATATTTCACAGCTTACATAATTGTGGTACCTTTTTCATTTATTTAGAACAAGAAAGACAGTGACAACAGTGTTTAAATAAGTTACTTAAGAATACAATAAGCTGAACACCGCTATCTTTATAAATTACGTTGTGATTTCTCTATGACTAATCTACTTGTTTATCTGAGAAAGAAAGCGAATAAATATTTGCTGTCTACATTTGGATTCCCCTATAATTTTAAGATTATCTGACACCTAATTAGTCAGTGAAAATTTTACTCTTATCTAGTAATAATTTTTCCTATGATATATCTCATCATCATTAGCACTTAATTGGCTATCTCATCATATAATTTTAATGAATATCTCCAGGTAACACGCGTGAAAGCCTTTCGTCACTCCCGAAAGATTTAAAATTGAGTTAATGAATAAAATCAGGATCTTAACTCCAACAATGTTGCTCAAATCGATCAATAATTTCCACTTGGATTTCTCGTAATCCATTTAATTTTGCTTAATTGAATAGCTTACCATTGGTCTTGACTGCGATAGTGAGAATTAATAATTGCTCTAGAACAAGATCAACCTATTGTTTGACCACTGAAAATTGTTATCTTCTCGTGATAATTTAATTTTTAAGTCCAATGATTTTAACTGTGCCACAAAGCCAAATTAAAAGTCAGTATAAATTATATTACTACGGTTACAAAAAAATACATACGCTTACATCAGACAAAACTCTTTTCATTGTTTTTATTCACTTTGTAGTAAATAAATCCTGTGAAAACATTGATTGAATATGGATTTAGGATAATGTTATTCAAGACATTAAACCTTTGATGGTGCATTTGTGTCTTATCGAACCATTAAACCTACTGATAGAGCTTGAATTAAGAGCGTCTGCAAACAGGAGAAAGTTGAAAGAAGACCACCAATGATGAATATTGATGACTCACTTAATTGTCCTTGTTTCATAAGATGAGTGAGAATTCCTTAAATTCTACTATGTGGTTGATGTATCAAGAAATTTAAGCCCATGCTTAAACATAGATCAAACTAAATTGTATATTAAGTATTATTACTAATTAAATATAATAAGAAATACAAATAAAGAAAGAAAACGATGAAAAAATATAATATCAGAAATTAAACGTGACGTTAAAGTTAAAATACTTTTATTTTGCTACTACCACAAAAAATACTAAATTATTTCCTTTGCTCTGAGAGTAATTGTATTAACCTCACTTATTATCTAATTGGTTCCACTTGAGATGTTCTATTATTATGTCAGTCGTTCTTGAGAATAATAAATATGCTACTGCAATCTTCTACTTTATTGCAATCATCTTCGTTCCTAATCAAGAGTGGATATATTTTTTTAATTGATGAAATCCCTATCTTCAGTTGATCAATAGGACTGAAGCCCGTTCAAGATTTACCGATATATCTATTCAATGCAAGCTATCAGTCTCCATGACCAGGTCGCATGAATTCCCAGACTGCGCTCGCGCCTGTCTAACTTTGCACACAAATTCAAATTCTATATTTATCTTCTTCACCTATGTTGTTTTAAGAGACGTTTTGCCGTCTGGGTGGTTCACTTCGGTGTGAAATTGGAAACTCACGGAACATTTCAATGTGCGATATCGTTGCGTTTTACGTTGTAAACTTACGCTTAGTATTCGCTGAGATACATTTAATTACTTACTACCTATAAGTTCGTTTGTATAAAATTAAATTACAATCGTTTTTTTTACAGGCAACTTGATGATTATGATTAAAAAGTTATGATTCGTATTCTCTATTTGTAACTCGTTTTTGGCAAGAATGGGACTCGGTCTTTTTTTACACTTGATAGATTGATGACGTCCATCATAATCGGTCCAATCCCTTTAAGCTCATTCTGGATATATTCAAAAGCTTTATTCAAATTCATTCCCGTAAGTTTTCGCTTAAGTGCAGCCGGTATAAATAATGCAGGGGACACGGTCCGCCGCCGCCCGGCGTCTTATAATTTGACTTATTTGATCAACTGCCACCGTGAGTAAGTACGTCGACATATGGTTCTCGTTGCGACTTTTTTTTATTTTTGTACTGTTTCCTCTCATTGATCTTGATTACAACTGCAAATATTTAGGTGTGTTCTTCTAAAGTTAAATTAAATTAAGTTAAATTTAAAATTACTGTTAAATAAACATTTAGTAACCCCTTTTTTAAGATATCAGAGCTGAAACAGAAAAACTAAAATCGCATTGCTTATGGTGTTGTAATATAAAATGTGTATTACATGCTAAATAAAACGCTGGCACAGAGCCTTATTGAGTTATACAACAGTTTACAATAAAAACGTACTTCATAAAATAATATAAAAAAATATTTGATTTAGAAAAGCCGTGTAACTAATACTGGCTACTTACACACAGCATACGTGCAGGCATGTAAAAAGGCAATTGATTTATTGACTGTCGCCTTAAGCAGAGAATCCGTATCCAAATTATTTTGGGTAATGCAATATGGCATTGATATTGTTAGCATAAAGACCACAGTGAAGGGTGTGGGAGCTGTTTATGGTCTGACAACGACTCGCGACGGCGCGCGGCGTGCTGTCTGCGCAAAAAGATATTTAACGCTCACAATGGCTACCCCGTCCATGTTGTTTTGTTTCGTTTTAGCTTAGCTGTTGACATGTTTAACTAATTTATTGCTATGTTCATTTATACGTCTGTAATTTTATTACAGATGTATATTATGATTCACATTTAATCGGAAGTGTATTTGTACCTTTTGCAGTTTAGTCACAAATTACATTTTGACCTATGCCTCTTCAGTTAGATTCTAAAGCTGTCAACTTTTCAAACTCATCCGTTGTATAAAGAATATAATTTTTAGTATCTTACTTACCCCTGTGGTACCTTCGTCAAACCAAGCGTAAATGAGTAGCTATATTTTTTATTCATATTTCAAACATTGAAGAGGATTTGCTCTTCACTTCTCAAAATACTGTACGTTCATAATAGGGAATGCCTTTGTCATCTCTCCCAACACTTCTATTGCCTCCAATAAGGTCACTCGTCCATATTTTAAAAGACCTTTGATGTGTTATGTATTTACGTGACAATCTATGCTTATATTAAAATGTGTCATATCATCATGAACCTATGACTCATCGTATCTAACCGGGATGAATTTGCAGTTTTACCGTTGTTTAACATCTGCTGGTTTTTTTTTCTGTTTGATTATTTACTATAACACTTACAGCCATTTATAAAACTGACAGGTGTGCCATTATTTGTGTCAGATTTTCTTTTCCACTCAATGTTTATACATTTAGATTTCACACGCGCTTCTGACTTTCAATACATCGTCAAACGATGACGACACTCATGTTTGTCTCTTTTAGTGGCTTTATGCTAAAGACAAAAGTTGTCTCAAAAGACATGAATATCCTAAAATTTCAATTCTAAAAACAGCTATTTTAAAAACGGTTGCTTTCTCACGCAAATCCCAACACCTATTTTCTTCTTTGTAATCATATGTTTTATATCTCTTTCTTTTTAACAAATCTCGTGTTTTGTTCATTATAGCTTCTTCGGTTCAAGTTTTTGGCGCATGATATCTCGTCCTCTTTAGGTTTATCTTAAGGATATTTTAGTCTTGCTGCATTACAAATAAGAACAGCATACATGATTGATTTATCAAACATTTTGTAAGATTAATGACTTTGCATCTGAAACTTATATTAATAGTTTTATTGCTTATCTTTGTACCAAATTACAGTTAGTTATTCCAACTTTAACGATATCTATGTTGTTAATTTCATAAGCTCTTAGAATTTATCTCAGTGGTCATGAACTTACAATGAGGTCTCGCATGTTTTCATTTATTTGAAACATATCTTTTAATATCAGTGTCTTCGCTGGGGATTAAACTGTTGCTGTTAAGACTGTCATGCCAATTTTACATTACTTATGGTTTGCATAAGAGGAAAGTAGGAATATTTTCCGCTTCGTGATTTATTTTTCTGTAAAAAGTTCTATTTATTTGATCTCTTTTTGCATATTTATTATCTTTTTGTATATCAATAACAACTGTTACATACTGAAAGATGTTAGTATGCGTACAATTTTTAGTAAGTTTAGCTTACAAATTTTTTGGTAAGATAATACACCAATGTATTCTTATACAATAGTAAAGCAGTCAAGTCCATCGGCATTGTATCTATTTTAAATCCACCGTTACTAATGAGTACTTATGGTTGTCTTTCGCTCTGATAACAGGCATTTACTCGTCTATCTGGCAATCATTCAGCGGATGAATCTATTAGAGGCAATCATCTCTACGTGTTTGATGGACTATAAATCTTACAACCTCAACCGTGGATTCTATACCTTTTGAATTAATTACCACATCATGTTGACATTTCTGTTTCATTGCAAAGTATTTATTATTTCTTAGAATAGATTGGTGCTTAGTTAGAGTCCGACTTCATGATATCGTTTTCCATTTATTCATTTACTTTATTTATTATTTGAAATATGAATAAATTCTCACTATTAACCGAAAGATTTCCAGCAGCATTCAATGGCAAAACCAATAATGTAAATATGTACCTACCTAATTTTTTTTTACGTTTTCCTTATTATTTTATAATAATCAACTATTTACTCTACATTGACTTGGTTACTTTTGATCTTGAAACAGTGAACTTGAAAAATAATCTCAGGGTCATCGATCTTGTTTCGGATTGATAGCGCAGGCGCATTAGCGGCGCATCAGAAACAACCAATTAACGCTATCTATCGGGTGACGATTGAAACCACATCTATATTCTGTGTATGGCTTCAAATAAAAGCGAAAGCGTACTGTTAACCTCCGTAGGTACAAGGAATGGCGATGTTTATTGGCATTCTAATTTGTCATAGTATAAAAAACCCCCTCCATAATTGAAAAGTGTAGACAATTCGTCCAACTGACGGATACTATTTACTGACCAGCATCTAGATTGAATGGGTTGCTAGTTGGTACCAACTTAGTACTAGCAACCCGCTGTTTAGCACCACCTGTCGGTTTCTAATTAAGATAGCAATCGCAATCCCTATTAATTTGCCATATACTAGCCATATATGCATTTATCTCAACAAAATGTCACTGACATCGTCACAAGGCCTTTGATTTGATTGATGTACAATGAGTGCTTAACATTTTGTTTTTCTATTATTTATGGTGTTTATAAAAATCGAAAAATATTTTTTGTGAAAGATAGTCCTTGCCACTCCTTGCCAACCCCATGCGTGACCAAATAAATCATTATAAAATCTGATCACAATATTAAAACAAACAATACTCGCTCTAGCTTTTAACTTAAGTCCTTTACCATTTTTCTGTATAAATTTGTTTTGTGTCGTACATAAATTAGTAAGAGAAGAAATTAATGACATTATTTTTTAATGTCTATTTTATGTTGATTTGTAGAGTATAAGGCGAAAGCAGAGTAGGTATAATATGTATGCTTGTATCGAGGTACTCTTTAAAAAGCGGATAAAACATTTAGTTGGTGACATCAACTAAATTCTGTCAGTAGTCAAAATCACACGACAGTAAAAAAAATTATATCAACGCATTTCTATTCTAGATCATCATCATCACTAACGGAATAACTTACCCTAGTCGTTATGTCATTTACTTAGGAGGCAATTCCTTTGGTGTCAACGAACCTATTTAATGCATTCACTCATAAAAATGTTTATAGTCGTTTAGCTTTGGTCCATGGCTTGAGACAATTTCCCTTTATTGATGTCCACAGACCGGTACAACAGTTTTACGATGTTTGTTACTTTTTTAAGACGTTACGCTTCATTTAGAAGCATGGAAGATACGAATTTTTATTATACAATACTAGTGGCCGCTCGCGGCTGTACCCGCGTGGAGGTCGGTTATCGCTCCAAATGTAGCCTATGTCCTTCGCAAGGTCTTGAACTATCTCCTTACCAAATTTCATCTAATTCGGATAGTGGTTTAGGCATGAAAGCATTACAGACCAACAAACAAACAAACTCACTTTCGCATTTATAATATTAGTTAGGATACCTACCTCATAAATTAAACTATCAAATCTACATTAAAATTTGTATTAATTATTATGAAAAATATGTAAAACATACAGAAAGACATTATTTTATGGAATAAGAACACTTTAGCTTCTCTCGTACTTATTATAGATTTTTTTCAAACTCACAAGAACTGTGTCCCTAACCATAAAACCACAGTAAAAGTTATAGCTTTCTCAATAACCGAGTTGTGTGTTACTTATATCCCTATGAAAGTAGACACTTAATTACTAATGTGTAACAAAATAATCGATGCAGGTAAGTATAGATGGTTTTAAGTTACAAATTCTTCAAGAATGTTCCTCTCGTATTCTGTTGTAATATTATACTAATATTCTTGTATTAATAAATCGATGACAGTTGCACTTAGTTCTAAATTTATATGCGTAACAACGTTTTCATTATCATTGAATAATTTATTGATTTCCCCATTCTCGATATAAGCCTGCACAATCAATTACACGCCAATAGCCATTGAATGAAAAGCGTCCTCTCTCCCTATTTCTATTTCAACAGTTGCCCCAACTTAATGTTCCATTTTAATTAAAACTTATGACGCATCATCCGACAAAAGTGATTCTATGGCACGAAATAATTCCTTGATTTGTTTGAAGCTCACCCCTAGTCCGACCTTCACTGACGTCCAGTATATGGAGACCTTTATGGACACTAACTTCTGGTGTCCCGAGGAGATCTTTGGTTTGGTTTATTGCAGCAGCATTAACAATATGTGTGTCCACAATACCACATGAATGGATGCCAAGCCTATAACTCTCTCTTTCTCTCCCTTTATATATCGGTGTCACGGTAGGTACCGGATTAGCAGTTTCAAGGTGAAATTGTCATGTTTTGTTACTTTTTTTTTATAAATATTCAAAGATTGTCGTATTGTTTACTTATTCTTCCAGATACCTGGATCATTTTTTTATAATTTTCTCATTGTACAATTTTAGAAATGAAGACGCAACTTTTGTAATAAGGAATTCGGTTTGTTAAGAAGCGTACATCCTTCTTAGTGGGGTTTATGGAGGTCTCGAGTTCAATAGGCAACTTTTGTCAAACAAGGGAGCTGTTTGATGAAAGTCTCGAAACCCGATACAAGACTTGGATTAAAACAAAAGGCGTAAAACATCTGCATCCCCTCGATTGAGCGATCGTCGTGGTTGAAGTTTAAATGGCAACAATTGATCGAGATTACTTAAGCCGAGCAGTTGATTGTCAATCTTAATTCCTTACCATCGAGACATTTTGGACTTAATTAAAAATGACACGAAATTAATTCTATGCTTTTCATATGCGAGTGTAAACCTAAACGTATGGAATTTTACTTTTTGGTTTCATCAGCTCAATTAGTTTTCTGCAAAATGTACGCGCTTTTCTTCCCTTTTCTTTCTTTCCAAATCAACTTGTTTAACTAAACATTAACTGCAGTTAGTAACAAATAGTTTGTAATAGTAATTGCTGTGGTTGTGTCGCCGCGGTTCTAATTGAGTGTGACGGAGCTTGACTGTTCTGTTTGCTTAGCTATGCAGTTCAAATAGAAGGAATTACATGATGAAATTACCCCTAGTTCAAATAATTGTGTTGTAACGCCAGTAAATTGTGGTGCTAATGTTTGGATAGGCAGATAAGACCTTCAAATCTCTTTTAAAGGATACAGTTGCAGGCGGTTGACACTCGTACCATTTGGGTACTCACGAGCTTCCTACCCCTTGAAAATAAGATAAATAAAGCATTATTTTGGCAGCAAAAGATTAAAGTCCGCCCGCTACCAATATAAGGCTTCCCAAATAGGTTTTTTAATTTGATAATATGAGAATAATGTCATTCAATGGCTTACATTATGTTCATGTTAGTTGTTTGGTAGACAGCTCTTAGTTTATACTCCAACTAAATAATACCTAACTAACTCCAAAAGTGCTTAACATTTTTGCATATGCTCAACCAATACATTCGCAACCGTTTAAAGGTGTAAGCTCATTTAAATTCCGACACTTACGCTAGGTAGTAAAGTTTTATTTTAATGTAATTTGAATGCAGGATTGAAGTTGATGGGTGATGAAATTCCCGTTTCAATATTAAATTTTGCAGTTTTGTTAGCGCCACTAGCGATTTCTTGAATCAATCAGTGATCTTACTTATTCACGCACCTCCAATACCAGGTGATTTTTTCCTTGTTATTCCCGGTGTGTACAGGTGTCTGAAGCGGTAGCCATTTACTATCAGGTGCGCCGTCAGCTTGTTTGTCATCTATTTGTTTGAAAAACTGCAATATTTTTTGTCTTTTTCGCTGAAACTTCTCAAGGGTGTTATGTCGAATTTCATCTAAATTGGCGGCAAGATAGGCAAAAATTGCTTTGTCGCGTGCAGTGCTTTATTCTGAATATCATCCCTATCGCACTTGCTGCGTCCATCTTCGGGTATTCTCCAGCCTTGTCTCCAAATTTCCATTCCTGCCTGTCTGCTGCCGCATTCATCCAGTTAACTGCAGCTTGCTGCCGGAGATCATCGTCCACATTTTCACGCTTTTCACGATAATTTGGACGATCGAACTTGGACGAAAATTTGGATAAAGGACGAAAATTTGGACGAGCTCATACACCGCGGGAATTAGCTCGGGGTCATTAATTTATTCCATTCGATATGACACGTGTCATAAATTCATAATGTAATACGATATAGTTAAAATAGTTTACCCAGTTTCAAAATAAATCTTCTGTTATGATTGTTATGAATTTAAACTCTCGTGCACCTAAATGTTTTCAATTTAGACACGTCTCGTATGGTTGTATTTAGATTTTGCTCCAACAATGTGTTGCAGTAATAACAAGATTAGTAACGTAATTTGTCAATTTAGTACCAATATTTGTAGTTGTGTATTTTATAACGTTATTTGTTCGTTATTTTTTTGTTATAAGAGTTCGTTTCTTGGTCATAAGTTGCTACCGTTGACACTTCTAACACCAAGAGTTGATGACGAATTAGATTTTTATATACAAAGCACGGCAAATGACTCAACACAACCCGATTTGAAGCGGTAAGAAGAGTCCATAAGTATACGAAGACAGCTAGTACAGGTTGAATTGAGACCACTGTTCTAGCCGTCTCCACCTTACCGGCCCATAATGCCTTTTCATAGGCAGGAGACATAACAAAATTGTGCCGGTAAATAATTCCATATTTCGGAAGTACGACAAAGAAATGAGTTTCTTTGTGTGTAATATTGAGTGTAGTTTGACTACTTTCTGTAGATCATCTACTTTCTCACGATTTTTTTTTTTTATCTTTCTTTATACTTTTTCTTCTTTCTTTCTCTCACCTTTTTTTTCTTTTTTATGATGACTTTCTGGCATAAAAGAGAAGTAGTTAGTAAGCTTCATCTTCCACCACTATTTCTTTAGCCAACATCCGCTTTCGAGCTCCATATTTGAAGTGATTATCCATTGAAACGTTAATGACTTTGATTCAACACTTGTCTATTGTTTCGTTTACGTCAGACCAACTTACAAGGGTCGCCTTATTACAACTAATTTGAAGTAATACGATCCATCTTTGCTTTTATATTAGCTTTTGTTTTGCTTTGATGAACTAACACGTGTACACTTATGTATCATGTCTTCGTACTGTCAATATTGTGTTACTAATATTTTATAGTAGGGGACATCTCTCCAAAAATGTCAAACTCACCCCAGTTTTTTACAAGCTTTACCACTTTACCAACTTTATTTAAAGTCCTAACTATAAAATAAAATTTCAAACTAAAATTAATTGGTGGGCCAGTTTAGAATCATAAACTTAAAGGTTACCAGGAACAGTTTAGTTTCACACTCCAGAAAAAATATTTGATTCCTTTCTCTTTTATTTGTTTATTTTTAATGCAACTATAAATATGAGTGATCCTCGAATATAGGTTGCTTGGTTACTCATTTGACAAAAAAATATAATGTAAGATATAAAAATTGAAATGAGTAACGAAACAAATTCGTGTACTTACGGTTATCCGTAAATACAGTGCTGTAAGTAACTAACTACATAGTAACTAGGTAAATTATGTCTTATTCAAATTCAAAATATATATATTTTTCTTCACAAAGCTATATTTCTAAAGGGCTATGGAACTATTTAAATTATAAATTTGTGGAAAAACTGATGCCGGAAATAGGTTAATACTTGTACTTAGTGTTCAAAAAGCAAGACTTACTGATTTTCATTTAGACTACGATGAAACAAACAAGCTAAAAAAATACATACAGCAGAACATATAATCTCCTTCTTTTTTTGAAGTCGGTTAAATATAAATTACCTAGTTATAATTAAAAAACTACAATGTAATTCAATAGGTGTTTTGTGTGGTGTGTGTGTATTTTTTTTTAATCCTACCACTAAGGTGGCAATCAAGCATACGGCCCACCTGATGGTACGCGGTTACCGTAGCCTATGGACGCTTGCAACACCAGGGGTATCACTTGCGCGTTGCCGACACAGTAAAAACCTTTTAACGCCTTTTTTGAAGAACCCGATGCTGTACTCATTCGAGAAAACCTCTGCAAGGAGCTCATACCACAACTTGAGCGTACGCGGGAGAAAACCGTACAGTACGCGACCACTTTGGTTCCAATTTGTGAGGATGAACTCCCTGCCGGTGGCGAGTGGTGCGATGATAGAAAGAAGCCGTGGGCATCATGTCAAATAATTCCTCAGAACACGCCCCGTTATACAAACGGTAGAACACACACAAGGAGTGTGTGTCACACAAAATCTCTCCTTAGGCTTAAAGGTTCAATACCGCTTGTGAGTTCAGGATCGTCGACAATTCTCATAGCGTGTCTTTGGAGCACGTCAAATGGTCCAAGCTGGTATCTGGGCGCTCCCGCCCATAAATGGCAGCAGTATTCCATATGGGGCCTGACTTGAGACTCGGTGTCTGTGGTGTGTGAGTGTGTTTGAGTGTGTTTGAGTGTGTGTGAGTGAGTTTGCAATTAATAGGAGAAATCAAAAAGCTCTAAAACGACCTGATACTATTAAATTATGATGAAATAAATAGTTCTATTAGAGTGGATAGTAAAAAAGAACAATGTGAACTTCGAAACTTACAATAAGTTATCTTAAGATTTTTTTACTATTAAAATGTTGCAGTTACGAAATTGAACTTATGAAATTGATTTTATTTTAAATTCTTAACGGGGTGTATTTTGGCCTTCATCTCACCTGATGATGAGTGATGATAAGGGCGAAGATGGATGCGAGCTAAACCCGGATTCCTGAACCACAGAGGAGCTGGGTGTCTTACCTCCAACTGCCGGAACACAACCATACTGTTATTATTATTATTATAGCCGCAGACTTAGGTTTAGTTATTATTGGATCACTGATTTAAACTTCAAATCGGTGCTCACATAAAATATAAGATTTAAAAAAAACTATGGCTGTCTCTCTGTCTGTAAAAAATCTAATCTTAGCACAATCCGGAATGCAAGACTAAAATAAAACTATTAAAGTAATGGCACATTTTTGTGTTTACGACTTCGGTGGTGTAATAAATATCAGAGATAATAATAGTTCAGATAAAAATCAATTGTCAATGGTATTTCCTCTGTTTCACGGTTATTTTAAGGCACTATGGACATTTTAGGGTCTAAATATGACAATAAAATATAAACCTTTTAATTGTTAGTAAAAGAAATAGCGTCATTTTAAAATTAGTTTTCAATTTTTCTATCATTTTCTACCCAATTGAATGCTTTGTAAAGACATTTGTTTTTAAATAGACTTTATTAAAACCTCCTACTATCCAAATAAAATAGAAGTATCTGTCGTCGCTTTATGGCTATCCAGCCAAACCCATTGCCAAGAAGAATTTATCGAGATTAATCAATCTCACAGATATTAGTTAGCAAATGGGTTTAATTAAATACGTACCAAATGTACCTAAATACATTTTGGTGGTTTTTGAAGTCTGCCTGGCTAGCTACCAGCATCTTACCTAACTCTGCCGGTGTGACAATAATGTCCACTGCGTTGTTCTGTTCCGTCGGAGATAGCCAGTTCCTCTTTGGTAGAGGAATCCGGGTGTAGCTGGTTTCGATCTTCGGTCTTCTCATCACTTAGGTACAATCACGTTAGATGAAGCCCAAAAGCTACCCTGTTAAGAATAAAAAAGGTAGAAAAAAAGAAGTGGCATTTTTCAACCGAATTCAAAAAAAGAAGGAGGTTATATGTTACACCGTATGTTTTTTTTGTATGTATGTTCATCGATTTATCGGTCAATTGTGAACCGATTTTAAAAATTCTTTTTTATTCGATAGCGTATACTCCTGAGGTGGTCCCACTGTCACCAAGTCAGGATCTGATGATAGAATCCCAGGGAAATCTAGAGAAAACCTGAAATTTTATAGTCACGTATGACATTTTTTACTTTTTTCCAAAGCTATTTAAGTATTTGCTACTGTGAGTTATCATTTTATGTTGAAGAGCTGGTGATGGATGGTACAACTCCTTAATGGTTAGGAGCTGGAAGATAATTATTTAATAAATATTATAGGTACGTATTAACGAATAACCTAATGGAGTCTCCATTAGGTTATTAACTGAACTGAACTGGTCTTCATAAATTATAGCTAACAACTATCCTAGTCACGTCAGCTTTCAAACAAAAAAAACAAAGCAAAATCGGTCCATTCGTTAAGCAGCTGCGATGCCACAGACAGACAGACACACAGATACACAGACACGTGAAACTTATAACACCCCTCTTTTTTCGTCGGGGGTTAAAAATTGAGTTAATTAGACTACATACAAACTAATCAATAAGGACACATGCTATAACTCTGTACGAGTAAATATACAATGAAACTTTAACGATGATTAGTTGGATATAATAATAAAAACGATTCTCATCTACTTATATTAGAAAGCGACAGAAGTAATTTCTCTAAACGCTAAAACTCATTAGCTGCGTAAGTGTAAATTTTATTTTTTAACAAATAAACGTTTTGACACTTACAACACATGATTTAATACGCAGTGAAGCAAATAAATTGGCTAAAGATAAAATCGTTCTCAGATAGACTCGGTGGAGTGTAAATATGAAACATGACTTAAAATGGTGCAAGGCAGTGTGTGTAAGGTAGCGAAGAGACAGTAGGACAATTTTATTATTGACTTTACGTTTAAATTAACCTGTTAAGCCACAAATTAAAACATGATTAGTTTTGGAATATAATAAACTGAGCAACTTAGATACTAAGTTATATAACGATTTTTCGCCGAAATCAAATTTAGTCGCTCACTTTCGTTGTTTAGGTTACTAAAAAAAGTTAGTATGATGCTCGGTTGAATACAAGCCATTAGTTTTTACTACGTAGTAGTAAATCATAAGACACCCGGGAGTTCTACGCGGCTTGACAAATTAAAAGCGGCATTGTACGGTCAGCAACAGAAGTCGATTAACACTTTAGCACCATGTCACACTAAGTCATTCGCAGTGGTCATACAAATTGTCAAGAGCATGCCAATAATTATTATGAAAAGGTACCGGCGACAGCACATCAAGCCTAACATTGACCTTGACGCCGCCCTTATCCTGTTGTAATGAGGCGGCTTTCATAGTGCAAATGTTACACTTGATGTGCTGTACAAAAGTGTTGATCGACTTTTGTTGCTAACTGTACTATTTTACCACTCGAGCCTATAGCGCTTACAGAAGCTCGTATTGAAAAACATACCATAGTAAACAGTGCACTATTTCGTAAACTGGTAAAAATATTTAGGCGAACTACTCCGGTTATATTAGTTATAAAATTTAACGAGATATCATTACAGTTTATTTGATTTAAAGGTGCATCTCTATGCAACTTTATTGGCTAGGTGTTACCATAAGTTATGTAGTCACTTTTTTACATAAGATAAGATATTTTATATAAAAGTACTATAATGCCCAAGGTGTTATGCGTGAGTAGTGCCCAAGGTGCTACGCGTGTGTAGTGCCCAATGTGCTACGAACATCTATTGGCGATCTCCTTGTCGATATCTTGCCCCTTGTCGTATAAAATAATTGACAAGAAAGTATTTTAAATTATTATGAAAATTTATCTTAAAATGTGTTTCTTACTAATTCAGTTAGATAATAACTAAAATTTTAATATCGTTTTAATGGTTAATCTTAACTGGTAGGTTTGTGTAAACTCAGGAAATTGCGATGCTTGTAAATGCAAATAAGTCTGAAATGCACAAGTATCATAATATCCTAACATGTATATATCCCTATATAAGTCTAATAAATAGGCAACTTGTTTCTTAAGCAAGTTTTAATGTAATAGGTGTTTACTGAAGTTGTTTTTTTTTCGACATTTTATTCTTATTGTAACTTTTAGGTTACAAAAAGAACCTTATTTTCTACTGTGTCAATAGTTAAATTATGTATTTTATAGCATTTAAAACATTGTATAGCTAGAGCTTATTAGGTACAGACGACAACACATCAAAGGTAACAGTTGCACTACGAAAGCCGTCTCTATTACAAATGGAGTAAGGACTGCTGTGTGCTGTCGACTATACCTAAAAGGAAATTATGTAAAACCCCAAAGTTTCGTCGGTTTAAAAAGGTATATTTTTTTATAATAGACTCTCGATTTTGAGGCACAGTTTGCATTATGATCAGAATCTCATCAGAGATTTTCAAGGAACATTAAAAATTGTATGGAAAAAATTATTTTGTTCATCCGAATCTGCAATTTTATATGTAAAGACCTGTTATATTTAATTGTCTTAAAAGATACAACACTGCCCACACTTGCTATGGAAATAACCTGTTGAAGATGTTCAGATAAATGCAATTACAGAAACATAACAGTCGGCGAAGTTTAAACAGGAGATGCTATCTCGGGTGTTAATTATACGTGTATTGGATACTAAATGAATTGATATTAATAAAGATAAAGTTAATAAAATGAATCTGAATTTTAAATCTTCAAAGATTCTCGAATGATTCTTTTGAAATCTTCTTGTAAAAAAACTCTATTATGGTCTAGTATAGTCTGGTGGTTTAGTTATTGGTTAATTTTCGTAGTCTGAATAGCCAACATATGACTGAAGATCTATAAAAACTGTAGTAAATGCTAAGTGCACCAAGAAACACGTACTGGAGCCTTATACATAATAAGTAACCTTAAAGTTTGTTTTATATGTATTCTGGTATGTCGAACGGCAGTGCAGTAAGAATCAAATCAATTAAAACCGACTTCAAAAAACTGAAAAGAATAAAATAAATAAATTTAAGTAGGTACTCATCCCCTAGAAACATATTTTTCGAGTCGGTGCTTCACTTTCTATTGTCCAACCACCAACACCAACTCCAAAAATATGTTTCTAGGGCATGAGTACATACTTAAATTTAATTATTTTATTCTTTTCAGTTTTTTGAAGTCGGTTTTAATTTTTGTTTAAATTTTTTTTCACAATTTTTAGTGATAACTTTCTAAGGTCGAAGCTAGATGGGTGACCGTCAACTTATATTGTTTCCTACTATCGTATCGTTTCACTAAAAAGTCATAGGAAAGCAAAAATTCGCAATTTCGCATACGTAGACGACTTAATAATTTCAGTTTTTTTATTTAAAACCAAACTACCCAACAGATTTTGAAAAAAAATTTATGGGACCAAATGGCAGCTATTCCGCATCGAACAAAAAAAGAATCACGTAAATCGGATCAGTAATCTCAGCGTAATCGGTGTACATACATAGAAAAAAAAACATACCGGCCGAATTGAGAACCTCCTCGTTTTTGAAGTCGGCTAAAAATGTATTAAAACACTCAAGCAGTGTAAACCGCTGCTTTTTAGTTGATAACGGAACTGCAAGCTTCAACTGAGTGTCGCAAACTTGCAATTGGTCTCTAAAGTTGCAATTTTAAATTTACGAGAAACTCCACCGCAGTAGGTAAGTACTGCCATGGACCAAATAATACATACTGATTGAATTGATGAAAATTATGTTTTCTCGTTTATACGACTATGCTAACGCTATCTCATTCCGATAACAGGATGGTGAAAACAATAAATTTTACCTTCTATAATAACTGTGGGTCCTAGAATACAGTTTGTCTACCTACCCGTATAGTCAACCATCCCCGGCCTCCCCTAAGTACCCGTGGTTAAAACCGCACGAAAATCCATCTAGTAATTTATAAGATAGACTAACGTAGCATTCATTATGTATAGAGACATTCAGTTTTACAGATCCCATCGCTTTCAATTAAGTATTACTTAAGTTAGAATGCAAAAATATCTTTGACACTAAGTATGCCACAAGAGTTCTACATTAACTTGTCTAGTCTAATCATAATATGCGTTCAACTGAGTGTGGATGAAAATTGCATCTATTTCGTATTTTATCTCGAACCTGTCCTGCTTCGCTGATGTGCGTTGGTCACTAAGTGCAGGGCTGCAGGTGATCATTGTAAATTAACCAATACAGGTACTTACTTTTTAGATAATAATATTTTTTTGCAGAATACAAGCATCTCTTATCTTAACTCTTTCTCTGTCTGCTACTTTGTCACCTCAGATAGGTTATACTACATGCAGATAGGTTATATCTTAAGGACATAGGCTATCTTATGGCGACATCCACGTAGGAAAGCCATTTACGGTTTTTGATATATCTTTAGAATAGGTACCTATGCATCTTTTTTCCTTCATTAATGTAAATAATCTTTTACCAAATGTTTTCAGTCAATTGAAAAACTTTTTTTTCATTTAATTTCTTTATTTTACTAGGTGGCAGGCCCGTATGTAGGGTCGTCCGCCTGCGTAGGTTTCACCGCCTTTCTTATTTCAGAGGTGAAACAGTTCGCTGTGTTTCGGATTGCCGGAAAGGTATTAGCCAGTGTAATTACTGGGCATGGACGGCATTTCATCTTAGGCCTCAGGATGACAATGCACCTGCAAAGTAAGTGATTTTGCCTTGTTATTGCAGGTGTCTATAGGCGGTGGCGGTTACCGCTTACCATCAGGTGGGCCGTCAGCTTGTTTGACATCTAGTTGTATGAAAAAAAACCTGACTAAAGCTAAGTTTGGACTTAAATTATCGAGAGAAGGTAACCCTTCCTTTATAACATACAGGATCATGATTTCTGCACTCATAATATCCACTATCTATAGTCTATGGTATCCACCGCGATTCTGTATCTTTGTAAATCAATTTAGCACGCTGAATGCAAGCGAGATTACAGATAAATCCTATTGCATGAATATATTTATTTCATATTACTCTGTTTTATACAATCAACATCTTTGGACATATACACATTTTCTACTAACAATATAAATTACCATCTTAGTTTGTAGGGAAAAATGGCAAAGTTATATTTTATTTGTTTTTTTGTTCTTTGGTTCCGATAAATATCATCTTACCTACATCCCCTTCAGTGAAATTATCTAAAAAAAATCTATCGCTTACTTTAATTTGTAGAATTATTGAAAATAATTTTTATTTCAAAATTTTGGATGTAATTTAGCTATGCCTCAGTTCCGTTTCAGATTCACATTGATCCTATTGCTATTGTCAGATGTGAACTCGGGGAAACTTACGGCGGTTGCCAGATTATTTTGTATGATCGTATCGAAATCGTGGCATTATTTTTATTTATTTATACTTGGAAACATTAACTCTTATCATTAACCACAGATTCTTTGACACACTTTATTTTATGGCATTTCTCCAAAATCTCGCGAAGGGTTTTAGAGACAAAAATGAAGAAAATATTTTCTGGATGCTTCAAACGTCGAAACCACGTCCACTATCACGTCAAATTTACACGCACCAAAGCCTTACGACTTTATAATCAAGATTACTACTATCGCGATGATCGGTAAATCGATTACGCTCGTATCCGAGCAAATTGGACGATTACATTCAATGAACGTGCGCGGGCGCAGCGTTCGTGACCGATGGCCAATATTGCGGCGCATGACCGCGCAAGTCAAACATTTTTTCCGATTATATCGTCTAGTGTTGGACTTAATCGAGCTTCGATGCAATAGAGTATGTCTGTATGAGTTTTTTATTCATGATTGCAGATATTTCATTTTTCCCTTATTCACTAACTCGAATCATTAGTGCTGATGGATAAAATCATGAGTGTTTTACGTACATTGATATTTCACAAAGAAATGTTACGTTTCATTGTATTATGAAACAGCAATGTTTATGTATACAAGGTGGTAGGCATAGTAACTTGCCATGCGAATAAACCCCCTGGTGAAGGTTGCACGTAGCCGCTGGATGTCTACAGTCCAATCATCACGGATCGTCTTTTGTCTGGAAGTGGATGTCGTTTGGCTGAAATGATGATGATGATGATGATGATTGAAGATCCATTATACAAAGTAAAATACTATAACTATTAGTGCTTGATTTACTTCCCCAAAAATATTAATCACTCCAATCACACACAACCTCTTTACAAAAATCTTTTAACAGTAGTATTGAATAATTTCATACACTGCACTACGGAAACAATACATCAAAGGGAACAATCGATTTGATATATAAAAATAAAGCGTGTGTACAGTACAACTCTTTAAACAAATATTTTGTCGTGTGGAATATTAAAAATCACTTCAATGTAATCTGTTATTTCTAAGAACTTAAAATATACATTCTAAATATGCTACGCTTTATTGTTGTAGTTTTAGATGCTCCGTAGCAGTAATTTACAACTTTTACTATTTTTAAAGTCCGTTAAAGATAAGAGATTTATTGAATTGACACCAAACGAATCAGTGTACGTACTTACAGAAGGATAGGAAGGTGATTCAAAGACTATCATGACAGTAAATATTGGTGAAGTGTTTACTTCACACTTGAAATTATAATAATAATACTCTTTATTGCACTTTAAAAAAATTACAATAACATAAGTTAGCAAAGGTGGCTAAGGTGGACTTATCTCTATAAGAGATCTCCTACAGCCAACCCATAAATGTGTGAGACATACTAGTGAAACAGGCACTCAATTATGGTTGAGTTTTATCTTCCACTCTCGAGCCCTTTTTCGATACACAAGCTGTCTTTGTGCCACGTCTATACTTTCCAATTTACGACTTCCGCTTTACTGTCGAAAGTATCTTGCTTGATTTTTCAGTCCTGGCAATTTGTGAAATTAAATCATTAAATTGACAAGTCGTTGGGTTTGCAATTTTTATTACGAGGTTGGTAAGTAAATCGATGAAAAAATTTATGCAGCGATAACCTTCAGAGGAGTGTTACGGTGGGAGATTGTCGGTTAATTTATTATGAACCCTTACAGTAGGATGTCCAAATGACACAGGTTTACAGATAATAGACAATGTTAATTTATTATGAACCCTTACAGTAGGATGTCCAAATGACACAGGTTTACAGATAATAGACAATGTTAATTTATTATGAACCCTTACAGTAGGATGCCCAAATGACACAGGTTTACAGATAATAGACAATGTTTATTTATTATGAACCCTTACAGTAGGATGTCCAAATGACACAGGTTTACAGATAATAGACAATGTTAATTTATTATTAACCCTTACAGTAGGATGTCCAAATGACACAGGTTTACAGATAATAGACAATGTTAATGGTTATCTTAGCATTACAATTGTAAAAAGGTCGCTGTGTAGTGTCCTTAGAATAGAGGAGACAGGAGAGAACTAGATAGAGGACTAATAGTTTCACCATTTCATCCTTTTAGATAGAAAAGTGTGCAATATAGTAAAATTAAATTAAATTTAAAAATATTTTAAGATGACATTAACATTTACAAAAATAATATTCCAGTTTACCAGTCACATATCTAAATCTATCGACTTTTCATTCTATCGACAGATTGGCAAACGTAGATAATTTATTTATTACTTTCAATTAAACAGACAGATAAAAATTATTATTTTATCCATTTTTACAAGTACATTGCATATTGTCGTTTCCACTCATCCGGTTGTCATAATATAAAACTTATTACTTTAATTTTGACTTAGATATGTAAGTATCTTATTTTAGAAATAATATGAAATGTTTAGTGCTCGCATATTATAAGACAATACTATTATAATTTTCAATAAAAAAAGAAACCAAACTTAGTCCTATAAAAATCAAACCTTTTGTCACCTTACAAAATAAATGCTCACGCCGAAAGCGAAAGTCCTATGTAACAAGGTGCTGCTGCGCATAAACTATACGTAATGTGCAAGATTAACATTTTCACGGCTCCATCGATCGATCGAGATTATAGGTTAACAAATCGATAAGTGTAACTTGGGGCCCTACTGATTTGTAAATTATTATGTCGCACATAGTGAAATAAGGTGGTAGCATATCGTTAAGTAAAACAGAAATAAAACATAAACTTCAGAAACTGTTATGTATCAAACCATTGGTTTTGTAGGACCATAATTGTCATGAGTGAGAGAGTGAGATTTCACCAGCACGCGTAACACAAGGAACACGAGAAGCTCGAGAAACGGTTTAGTCTACACCGTAATGACATTTTTCTCGGGTTAAGGTAAGGTACTCGTAAGGCCCGACAAAAATGACATTACGGTGTAGACAAAACGGTTTCTCGAGCTTCTCGTGTTCCTTGTACTACGCGTGCAGAGGACTACCAGACGTACGGCACCACCCACACCTGGTTTATATACCAAATATCCGCTCTAGGCGCTTTTCGTCATCATCAGTGGAATCATGAAATGCACCGCCAGCCTCAGTGTTCCCTACTGCTTACAACCTAAGTTCCTTCAAGAATGGATTAAACAGGCACCTTCTGGGTAAGCTCGCTACATAGAAGACCGTTGATCGTTGTTGTTGAACTTCTCTCTGAGCAAGAGTGGGACCAAAGTCCAATTTAATTTAAAAAGAAATCATAATTATCATCACCCCGACCAACTCTTTGTTGCCCGGTTTTTTACCATCAACATTTCCAGTAATTTCAAAATTTTCAAAGGTTTTATTCGGATTTCTGATCTAGGTGCAATGTTCCGAAAGCATCTGAGAGTCCCAGAAAAGGTTTCTGATATCGAAACAACGCTGTCTTGGTGATAGCGATATTTATACTTAGTTATTTTTATTTCAATATCCTAAGCCGTCAACCAACTCCTAGTTTGAACTGAAGAATTACACTTCGCCTATTTTAAGCTAAAATTCTTCCATGGCTAGTAAAATAGGCAAAAGAGTTTGACATGGAGCTTATTTTTACACAATTAGGTACCTATTTATCGCAATTCATAGTAGAAGAAAACATTACCTTTTCACTTCTTACCGGTAGAAATCCAATACCGGCACATTGACATTTCTGTCAACTTTCCAAATCTGATACTGTCTGATAATGTATTCTGTGAGGCTCGATAAAGTTTCCAACCAGTGATTTTACAGCTGTTAGTGCCAATTTCGCACGACCTCTTTCTTACGTAGGTAAAGTCTGCAAAAAATTAGTAAACACTTTACGGGTTTTCTTTGTTAGCACATGGTTTGTTTATTTTACTATATCAAAGTTAGGGCAACGGAAAAGCTCGGATGCCTGTTGCTGCCTAAAATACAGGTAAATTACTGCCTAGTTTAGACTCCGGTCTCTACGCTAAGTATAATAGCTGAAGTTTGTGTATTACTATTATATTATTTTAATTAAAATTTATGTTGCTGCCTAAAATACAAGTAAATTACTGCCTAGTTTAGACTCCAGTCTCTACGCTAAGTATAATAGCTAGAGTTTGTGTATTACTATTATATTATTTTAATTAAAATTTAAATTACTCTAATTTTAGTGAAATATGATAAGTATTATTACAAGTACAGTGTTACGGCAATTAAGACAAAATAACCGTTAGCTAGATACAACATATATCATATAATAATAGGAAAAACACAAAATTACATGGATTCTTTAAAATAACTCTCTCCTAAACAACAGTTAATCACAAACCTGAGGAGTTCTCCGCCCCTGATGCAAAAGCTCTCAGAGCTGGTTTCCATAATCACTAAATTACCGAGCTCCTTTTGTATGCAAAACACGAAAAATAAATACTTAGCCTCATATGGCGGGCTTGTTAATACGGCAGTCGCCGCGAGGAGACGGGAAATTAAGGAGCAGATAATTTGGAAGGACGGGGAAGAAATACTTAATAGTTTAAACTGCGAATTTTGTATAATATTCTCAGACTAACATTAATTATCTAGCTCTAACTAAGCATCATAAACAGTTAAATCATTATAATAGACGAGAACTTCTAAAGTTATTTCTACCATCTGTTATAGCACAGTAGTTTGAAGTGTTCTGTCATACTTAATTTTGTGTTACTCAAATCCGTTCATTTTCGCCTCTGTGTTCAGTGTTTTCTTTTTATTGCATTGCATTATATTATTTTGAGCAATGTTGTATATACCAATAATTAGTGCATAGATCAGCATCATGATTTCATAAGTGTTTCTTTGTATAACTACATATGTGTACTGTTGGTGTATAGAAAACACGGAGTTGATAGAAAATAAATAAATAAATAATATAAAATTAAAATTTTAAGTAACCCCCGGCCTCGATCTTCTATCTTACACTTTCTCATGGAGACCATTCCTAAAAGCTCAAACACGCTGTCTGTAGTATTAATTTTCTGAAGAATGGAGTATCCCGCAGACAATTAGATGCTTCAGCATTAGCTAAAGGTTGGCATTTCTAGAAATACCACTGACGCAACCATACACCAAATCTTAAATCAATCGGGTATGTGAAAGCTAGTAAGACTCTTTTGTCAAGTGGGAAATGAGCTGTCATCAAACGCCTGAACAGATCACATCGCTTTTTCAAACTTTAAAAAAATAGTATCTAAATCGGTTCATACGTTTAGGAGCTACGATGCCACAGACAGACACACGGATACGCAGACAGCACGTCAAACTTATAACACCCCTCTTTTTTCGTCGCGGGCTAATTACTAAAGAACACCAAAACCAACCTAAACTAAATGTATTAAATTTATTTTACCTAATGTTAGGGAAGTGGATACAAACAATAAATTAAATAATCAGTCGCTAAATTTAATTCAATCCACCACGTTTTTAGGCATTACAATCGATGCGAAACTCCAGTGGAACCCTCACATCACAACACTTTGTAGTAGACTTAGCTCCGCGGCTTATGCTATTAGAAAAATAAGGCAATATACTGATATTGCCACGGCGCGCTTGGTTTACTTTAGTTACTTCCATAGTATTATGTCGTATGGTATTCTTCTGTGGGGTAAAGCAGCAGACATTGAAACAGTATTTATCTTGCAAAAACGTGCAATTAGAGCAATCTACTGCCTTGCTGCTCGAACATCTCTTAGAGACTTATTTAAAGAAATAGATATACTAACAGTGGCTTCTCAATATATTTATGCTTGCATAATTTTTGTACGTCAAAATTTAAATTCCTACTTAAGACACAGCGATGTACATGCATTAAATACAAGAAATAAAAATAAGTTGATCTTACCGTCTCTAAGACTGCATAAAGTTTTTAATACTTTTATGGGTCAAAGCATACTTTACTATAACAAGATTCCTAATAACGTACTAGACTTGCCATTTGACAAATTTAAAATTCACATTAAGAAAATTCTAATGTCCAAAGGTTACTATACTATTAACGATTATATAAATGACAAAAATGCTTGGTTGTAACTTATAATGTCATATAGTTATTTCCACCAATAGCATTTCATTGATTTTGTGGTTGCTGGAAGATGTCATGCTCTCTATAAGTTTCTGCGGTGGTGGCGTCGTGTGCCGGGTCGCTCCGTTCCCTATGATATGGTTGAGCGGAGCGATGGCTGGCACATGCGTCATACTTGTGAACAGGTGCCACTAGTGGAAATGGTCATCTCTAAGCTTCCTTGATTTTGTAATAATTTACCTACATATTCATCAATAGTATAATTTTTGAGGGATTTTTGAGGTATATGGCATTATAGGATATTATATATAAAACAATACAATTATTATTGTAATGACGTGGTCAGACAAGTGTTTAAAATTAATGAAAGATGTTTAGCTTTATTAGGTCTTTGTATATTAATTGTTGACCTTTGTGTATTGTAATACCTATATTGTGATGGTGCATTGTCGGACAGCCTTTAAATACAGTAAATATTCTTATCATTAGGTACTTATTGGTACTTTAATATACCTTTTTTATACTCTGTGCGACACTGCGCTGCTAAATACCATTACTGTGTAATTAAACATTGTAACTTAATGATTGAAAAGAGTGACTACACGAGTTTGTTGCCGGAATCTTCTCGGTAGTTCAACTTTTGGAACCGGTGTAAATTCAGACAGACTGACAGACAGACTGACTGACAGACAGACTGACTGACGGACAGACAGACAGACTGACTGACGGACAGACGGACCGACAGACAGACCGATAGACAGACTGACATAACATTCTTAGCTTACGTAGATGCAGATAAGACAGAGAGACAAACATTATGAAATTGTTAGTTAGTTAATATTATTTTTATGTGATAGACTTAAGGGTTTTTTTGTTGACGATTCAAAAGTGCTTCTTGGGGGCCTAATTGAATAAAGATATTTTCATTTTCATTTTCAAAGACTTATTCATTTAGTAATTTATCTCTGTAGTGACACACGCCCCTAATTATGTAGCTCCAAATACCACTGGTAATCCTAATAGACTTAATGTGACTTTAAATGTTCTATCGAAACATGGGCTATATTAGTTCATAGAAATGGTTTTCCACTCTTAAAAACATCTTATTCATTTGATAATTTCATGACATACATTCCTATGAAATAATATAACATTGGCTGCATTATTTCATAGCAATGTCGTGAAATTATCAAATGAATAAGATGTTTTTAAAAGTGGCAAACTATTTCTATTAACTAATATAGTCCATGTTTTAATTTATTCTCGTATTAACACCCTGTATAAGATACATTGAAACATATGGTAGGTAGATAAATTAGGTAAGTAAGTGTTTATTTAATTAAAGTACTAAACGAGTTATCTGCAGGTGACTCCAACGGTAGCCACTTACCACCAGATGGGCCGGCTTGCTTTTCATCTAGTTGTATGAAAATTAACAAATAAATAGGCTTCACTATCATCACCATATCAGCCTATGGAGTCGACTGCGGAGCAAAGGTGGAAACATTCCATTTTAAAACGGATCGGTTTGGTTTTAGCAAAAAATATTTATTAGCGGTTAAAGACTAGCCCTTAATAAATTTTATTGGAATCGCAACAACGGCGGATCACGAGAGGGCGCCACCGCTTGATTGGATGATTGACGACGTATAAGGCAAAAAGTATCCGCGCGCTATGCAATTACACGTTATCGAGATTGTAAACAAAATTATAAGCCACTTAGCACCGGTTTAAGCTAAAGCTGCGTTCACTCTCGCCGTCTGCTGAATGCGCTTGCAATAATATTGACTTTTCAATTATTGCACCTTTAGCAATGGGCGCCTATCTAAGATCCAGTCCCTTTCTAAATAATTGGCTACAGCACAGGCTAAAGTTTATCAGTGTCGGAAATATTGTTGTTATTTCTGTAAATGTATTATGTAAGTAAGTAATATATCTCCAGGTGTTACAGAATTCCGAGTCCCGGCTATGAGTATGTACAGTGGTTTTTAAGTTAGGGAAATGGAAATAAAATATTATATTTCCATTCATTTTCATTAGTTTTTTGTTGTTATCCCGTACAAAATACTTTCCGATGATAAGTGATAGTTTTAAAATTATGTCAAACTTCTATAATAATAATTATGCCACTCAAAATATACAGAAGAAAGCAAAAAACTTTATTGATCTGTCTATCAGACTACTGAGTCCATAATTCCGTATTCCTAGATTAAAAACGAACGTTTTTCTAAACGTTTTAAAAATATGGCCACTGATTATAGAGATTTTGTCTTAATAATAATATGGCCTCCTATATTGCCCTATTTGGTTTTTTATAGCTGCTTTAAAATATTTTTCTACGTGGTTTAACGGCCGAAAATATCACGCAACATAAATAATAACAAAACTGAAAAATATAATCCGAAAAATTTATTTTCTGAGAAATGTGTAAATAAAAATTCTTCATAGTTAGCACAGTGATGATATAATTCGACAGACAATAGTGACGTAACAAAAAATACTATATAAACAGAAAAATATAGATCTATATCACAAAGCAGCCAGGACGTTTTATAATAAAAAACTATTTAAAAAAGGTGTAAAGAACAGTTTTCATTAAAAAATAATTGTGCCATGTCTATAGATGCTTAAAGCTCTACTGCCTCGCTCTTGCTAAAACTGGCCAAGAGTGAACATAATTGAATATGCAAAAGAGATATTCAAAAGAATCGAAACCTGTATGTGAGCGGTTTTCTGAAGTATTGCTTTGAGCGAAAAAAATATTAATTGACTGACAATTTATGTCTGGACCGATTAAGGATAATTGGTTTATTTTAGATCGCCCGCGGTCACTTGTGTATTATTGGAGATTTGCTTACTAAAGTGGTCTATTAACTGGGCCCTACTTTAACAGTGAATACTAGTTCAAGAATTCCATCTAAATTTAGTACAACACAAATAAAATAACACTAATTTCTTAGGATTCTTCTTTGAGTCTATGCTTTTGTCGGTTTTATGATATGCAATTTAAGTAATATTAGCGACGAGTAAATGGAATTATAGAACCCGACAAAAACGAGCGTAGATTATGACGTTTTCAGGTAATATTTTTCTTGGACTTGCTTCATCGGTAATCAACTATTATCATTATCAAACGAAACCCTTAAAGAAAATAAGAAAGTATCTCGTTTCTTTGTCGTTCATCCAAAACATCGAATTAATTACTAACACAAACTGGGTTCCATCAAATAATGCGTGAAAAGGCACCGTATGTGCCGGCAAGGGTAGGCGCAGATTGTTCAATGCTACACCAGCTGTCTTCGAAAATATACTCCTCTTACAGGTTTTTATCAGATTTTGCGTCATTCGCCGAAGTATAAAAAATATCAACCCATATGGTAATTAACCTTTTGTCCCTCATCTTATCTTAGATTACATGGTATGGTATTGAAAATCACCATTTCCGCACAAGCAGTTCTTTATTTTATGTAGTTTTTTTACATTTGGGTCTTGAAATCAAATCGCAGTCCCAACTAGCCCCTACAGAATAACAGGATATTTTGAAATGGAATTACAAACAATATCTTACAATGATCCATTATTACTCCAATTTTAATGTTACTTCAGCAAAAAGCAAATTATGGATTAAATTGTGCAAAATTTCAGTCATATTATCTGATTCTATGAGTACTTGTCGTCACTCCAACTGTTTGAATTGAACTAAAGAGGTAATCCTTTATTTCCAGGTATGTAAGCCAAATATTGACTGCTCGCTGACAGAGAACAGATGGCGTTACATTGAAGTCTTCGATTGTCTTGGTGATGAGCCGAAACTGCTGAAAGAAATGCGGCTGTCATTTCCTAGCGGGCACTCCTCATTCTCGGCGTACACCATGTTTTATTTTGCGGTAAGAACTTAACAAAGCCTTCCAAGCCTCCATAAAGTGGTGGCCTTGCTTGTATTGATGAATTGTTAGTCCGGGACTTAAAATATTCTACTGCTATTTTCTTGCTGGCATCAAAAATGAAAATATCTTCTTTTTTTACGAGATTTTATGAACCACCATCTCTTACCTCTTAACTGACAACATACTCGTTTTTTCTTGTTATAAATGTTACGAATTATATTCTTCCAGATGTACATTCAAAAGCGATTTACGTGGAATGGGTCGAAGCTGTTCAAGCATGCCATCCAATTGGTGCTTATTTTGATGACTTGGTACACCATCATGACCAGGGTATCTGACTACAAGCACCATTGGAGTGATGTGCTGGCTGGTTTCAGTATCGGCACGCTGTATGCTATTGTCGTGGTCAGTATTACATATTAATAACTCGGCGAGTAAGCATAATTATAACTAAACTTATTTCAATATTTACATTTTTTCAAACAAAAGCTAATAATGATAGAATAGTATATAATTTATAATTATTCGGCATCAGAATATAAAAAGGTTAAATCATAATACAGATCACAGAATGGAATCAGGAAAGTGTGATTAAGCTGAAAGGTGTCCACTCAGCACGTGTGACAGCTGTTACCAGCGAAGAAGCTTTAAGAGCATGTCTAGGAGCCTTTATGGAATGTGATAGGATATTTTAATGGGTTAATTTATAGAACTTTGGTACCAAGGGTGTAAAAAGTCCCCAAAATCATATCGCTTTTACTAGGTGGTAGACCCATATGTAGGGTCGCCTGGGTAGGTACCACCGCCTTTCTTATTTCAGCCGTGAAACAGTTCGCTGTGTTTCGGATTGAAGGGAAAGGTAGCCAGTGTAATTACTGGGCATGGACGGCATTTCATCTTAGGTCTCAGGATGACAACGCACCTGCAATATCAAGTGCTATTCTTTGTTATTGCAGGTGTCTATAGGCGGCGGTAACCGCTTACCACCAGGTGGGCCGTCAGCTTGTTTGTCATCTAGTTGTATAAAAAATAAAAAATAAAAATCGCTTACGTACTATTCAGATCTTCTTTTAAGCAGTAGCCTGCAACTGAAATTGTGCCGTGAATCTCCTCTTGATCCTTGGATACGCAAAATGAGCATTAAATGTTTTAAGAGGCAGACACCAGCAGATATTGGTGCTTTCCCTTCGAAATTGATACCTACCTCTCTACTGGGAAAGCACTTCCACTTTTTTTGTCTTCTGTAAGGTGCATCATAGATCGCAGACAAATTATACTATTTTTGAAGAGGCGGGTTACTCCAAAAAGTATCAGGTCTACTATTTTGTGAACATAACACTCTCTGTAGACTTTTACAGTGTGGGCAAGGATGATATATTATTTGGTCCATTGTGTGGGTAATGGGTGACGTGAAGACCTTGTTCACCTCAAATACCGATCACGACGAGTACTTACCAAAAAATGGGCACAGTGAAGAAAGGGCTCTTTAGTGACGTTATTTATTATTGTTTAAGAGTCCTGAAATATATGTTGTCAAATATTTAGTAAAATATACTAGACTCGGATCATAAAACGAACCCGCAACCATGACCATTCACAATCCGGGTGACTGTACTGACGACTGATCTACCGAGGACAAAAATATATCACCGTTTTTCGTAAATTTTTACAGTTCCTCTTCGTATCCAACCTCCGCAAGACACCTCGAGCGCGGCAACCGCTCAACCACCACGACGCTGAGCTGCATGCCACCAACGGAAATACCAGGGCCGCGACGAGAGTCCAGGTTTGACACCCCACCCCCACCAGCTCCCAGACAGTCAGCGAGGAGGAGCTATGACACGAGTCCCCCAATGTAACCATCTCGTGGATATCTCACGAGTATATCGACAGGTAAAGTGGCGGCATAATGTTTAGCCAATGGACTGTTTTACTCAAGCCTAAATACAAAATAAAGCCTAAGCTTGTATCATTAGGACTAAATAACGCGCCAGAGGCGGTGCGGTGTTAAAATTTGGTAACAATATTTTTTCTAAGTGATTTAGAAAATTATCCCTTGTCATTTGTAATTAAGAGTCTAAATCTTGTTGTGAATATGGCAACTATCATAGTTTTAATCATTGATATTAGAAGTTATTCTGATAAGTCGTCCCGTATTAGACCTCCTTATACGGGACGCTTTTTAGTAGTGCAATCGTCAACGTGGAAATACCCACTGACTGTTTCCTAGTAGGAAATTCAGTCGAGTATTAGTAGTACTATTACTAAAATTATCGCAGCGTTCCTAGTGGTAAATTGAATAGTTGCAACTAGAGGACATTTTAGGATGATTAGGAGAATTTTAGAACTTTCAAGATCTTAAAAGATACCCTTATAATAAAAGAGTATAGGAATGCAATCTTAGTTATTTTAGGTAGCTGTATTTTAATTGCTTTTACACAAATGTTGAATGTTGTTTCATAATTAAGTTTTCTGATTCTTCTATCTACTTAATTTCTTTTCCTCTATTAATGCGAGTATTGTTCTATTAGACATACATATTATTATATTGACGTGTGCAGAAAAAATAGTACAATTACTGTAGTAGTTTTTAGTACATTTTTTTGTTTTAATTTCATTTTAGGGTAATTTTGAGAATTTATATTTTTTAATGCATTTAAGTTCGGTTTCATCACAGTGTGCTGCGTTTATTTATTTTAAATTAACACTTTCGGAGTCTGGGAGACGACCGAATATGTATTTTATACTGTGATATAGCGTTTAAATTTAATGAAACGGTTTACCATTTTCACACACATCTGAGGTATATAATTCAAGATATTTTGATCTTTCAACACACGACAAACAGTCAAAATTGATTGAATTACATACTTTAGATCCAATAATTTTTAAGATCCAGTTCATAGGTGCTAGATAAGTGTAACTTATGATGTAAAAATAATTATTCTTAGTCTTAAAATAGTTTTATAAAGTTTTATTGCTAAAATATGGATGTTAAAAGTAACGAAAATAAAGACGTTATGGTTGATTGATAGATATTACTGTTTCAATGAAATTTGTCAAATTTAGGCATTAGGTTGTAAAAGCCATAACTTTGGACCTGTTGGTTGTTTTTACATAAAGTTGTAAATAGAAAAGTTAAAAATTTGCAATGAAATCGTGTTTTATGTAAATTAGAAGAGTATTGTGAAATGTTCGGTTTTAATTATATTATATTTATAACTTTACATATATTACACTAGCTTTAGAACGTGTTTGTTGTAAGTGAAGAGATGTTCGTGAAATATAAAAAATATTATATTTTAGGTCAAACACAAGAATATATTTTCCCTAGCAAAGAAATCTCCTTAGCTTAGCTAGAGCATTTTCATTTCGAGAACATTTTTATAAAGAGGACTTTCAATGCCGTGGTTTTGTGACAGTGGAATAATACTTGAGCACTCGTAGAAAGTTGAAGAACGAATGCTACTTCCTAATGTCATAGATATGAATATCTATGATATGAATATCTATGACATTAGGAAGTGAGCATTCGTGATTACATTGGTTATTTTCAGCTCCCATTTAAATGTATTACGAAACAGAGCTTACTTTAATGATCGTCAAAATATCCGATACAAAATGTGCTGCCGTCTGTACATTATAAATTAATATAGATATAGGTAGCGGATAATAAGCAGGTTTAATTCTAACATCTTTATGATCCAGTCAATCTAAAGATGATCCGTACGATTTGTTGTTTCATATACCTACAATTAGTACATATCTGTTGTTGTATATTTAGCATTATATCAAGGCTTATTGCACTGCCTTCTCATAGAAAATATGGCAACTATATTTATTTACACTATTTATGTTGTTAAACTAGATAAAACTATTAAAAGCATAATAAATACTGGTCTGAATTTAAATTGTGTTTATGTTCCTCAATATGTCCTATAATGACTAGGCTACGTACTACGTAGCGTAGTCTTTTACCAAAAAAATTTATCGGGGCGGTTGAGTTCCTTGTGAGTTGCCTCGGAAAGTTTCGTCAACTTTCAGCCGACTTTTATTTTACGATTAAAATAATAAAAACATTGTCCTGCTCGTGACAACCCTAAAAAATGCGTAATATCGTGCGACACACTTTATATTACCACACACACAGACAGAAACAGAACCCACTTACATTCTATGATGTAAACCCCCCGCAACCCCAGAATTCTTAAATGCTTTTTCGGAATTCTGTAACAGTCTGTAGAGAAAACTTTGCGAAGACATCATCTCAATTCAGTACAACTAGCGACATCTATTGGCTGCGATGAGAACACTATAATTATAATCTACAGATCGCAAACAATCGGTGAAAAGATTGAATTAAATAGATTAGTTAATATTTGAACTATTAATGTCTATAGAAAAAAAACCAAGACCGTTTTTCCTATATAATTTAATGTCTAAAGCATTTAACAGATGGCGCTTTTAGGACTTATTGTTCGTAACGTATTTCACTTAGTCACCATCTGCAGTCTGGCACCTTACAGCCATCAAGTCTACAGGAAAATATCGCAATAATGCCTGAGTGCTTTCTGGTTAGTACGTAAGACACCTTCTGCGAATATTGCCATTTGAACACTCGAACTCTTATCAATTCATTCGAATGTATCGCGATAAAATTCGTCCAGATATATTTCTAATATATTTACATAGTGATAACTCGCCTATCACTGATTATAATACTGATGAGTTAGTAATCTACCCACTAGATTTTGTGTCATTCTTATGTGTCTCACAGGTGGTACGGCTGTAAAAGTTTAGAATTATTGTTCTAATGACAGTGCAGTGCAAATATGGCAGTAGACAAAGTCATTTGGAAAATTGTGTTGGATATTATCGTTTTGGCTTGCGGTAAGTAAACATTTCAGTGTATGATAAATCTAAGTTATCGTGGCCTCGCTCGGCGGATTAACAGTGAATGAAGCGGTGTCTAATAATAGTTTAATTGACATGATGAACAGTTTTTTAATGCCTAGTATAAATGCTATGTATAGAGGATATCTGAAAAACCTGTCTGTCTTCCTTCGCTAATTTTCTTTCAGTCTAGCAAGTTATTGTATTATTATACGAAGTCTTAGGTATTTTAATTGTCTATGTCATAGATTTATTATGACGTCTGGGCGTAAAAAGGATTAAATTTACTTAGTAAGTATTCAACGTAATATTAAGAGAGGTAAGCCATAGGGATATTCACTTGAATTTTGAACCTATGCACCGGCCGGGTAAGCACCAGGATCCTGAACGACACAATAAAATTTGTGCTGTTCCGGCGGTGAGTAAGGTCGCCAGAGCTAAATGAGCTAGAAAGCTTTATGTCCGGCAGGAGGACTGTTCTCCTAAGCCACCCCATGCTGCCAATGAATGCTTTGTATTCCGCAATGGGATTTGGGCTACTTTGTGACCACCATTTTGTCGTAGGTACATTTTTTTTGTAAGAATCCATCTATATTATTTGGTCCATGATCTTACCTTATCATTTTCATAAATCCTATCCGAATTATTTTAATTTGCTGAAACACATCACAGAGGTCGCCATTTTAAAGAAAACACAATGTTAATATAGAATACAATATTTTTTTACGACTTCACATTGTATACTGTCGTTGTGTCAAACAATTTTAAATAACAACAAAAACACGTCAAGCACATCCAAAACATTCACGGTTATTCCCACGAAATATCAATTCTATAAAATGTCAATATGGCATTAAGGTTAACTTTTTAACAGCTTATTGTGGCTGTGGACTATGCACTTTTGGGCACATTTATGACTTCTATGTGGGCATGTGATACAATACTTATTACAATATTATTATTTAGTTATTTTGTGCAATAAAATAATAGAGTTTTGTGTTAGGTACTTAATGATTTAAATGGAAACCATGTTATTCAGTACATTATTGTCTACAATCTGAAATGGCGCTCATGGTGACTCAAAATGTTACCACCTCCTTTGAGTAGTCCCCAAGGTGTTTTAGATAGTGTAACAAGAGCCACTATCATAATCTGTGACAGACATATAATCTATGGTCTCGTGCTCATATAAAAAACTACAACTAAAATTCATGTTAACCATTTTTATTACTTCTATCATTCGTTTTGTTCTGATTATAAAATACAATATGATGTCCATTCCATAAATATCTTTTATTGAATATACTACATCACATGGTGCCGAAACCCGGGACAAGAAATAGTCTAGGATTACACTCACGGGAAGTAGAAGAGAAATAGAAATAAAATGGAAACCGGAGCGGCAGGAGTAAGGCCGCCAAAATATTTTGTGTTAAATGCCGGAGAGAATGTGGCGATAGCTTGGAAATTATGGCTACAACAATTTGACTGGTATGCAGTAGCAACCAATCTAATCAGCAAACCAAATGAAGTGCAAGTTGCAACTTTGATGACCACAATAGGCCCCGAGGCTGCCATTATTTATAACACATTTAACCTTACAATAGAGGAGTCAAAAGACTTAAAATTAATCACAAGAAAATTTACAGAACACTTTACTCCTAAACTAAACATTACTTACGAAAGGTACATTTTTAACCAAATGGTACAAAATGAAGAATCAATTGACGAATTTATAACTATGCTAAAAAGTAAAGTAAAATACTGTTGTTTTGGAGAGTTAGAAGAATCATTAATATGTGATAGAATAGTAATCGGTATTAAAAACGATACAACTAGGGAAAAGTTATTAGCGGAAGAAAATTTAACATTGCAGCGTGCTATATCAATATGCCAATCAATAGAACAAGTAAGCAAACAAATAAATAACATGAAAATAACAACAACTGAAAAAATAGATACCATTCAGAAAAATGCTATATATAAAAAAGGTTACAAGAAAACCCGTCAAGAAAAACTTAAACAAAATACTTACCCTTGTGAACGGTGTGGAACAGAACATTCTCAAAGATCCTGTCCTGCTTATGGTAAAACATGCAAACAGTGTAATAAGAAAAATCACTTCACTAAGTACTGCAAGTCTAAGAAAATAGAAACAGTGATACAAGAAAGTGATGAAAGCTCAGGTGAAAGTGATATGTTTGTGGGATCAATTAAATGTGAAGAAGACCAAAAAGACTGGTTTGAGGTTGGTTTATTACCTAATAGCACGGAAGTAAAATTTAAACTTGACTCTGGTAGCCAATGCAATGTGATACCATTGAAAATAGCCAGTGCTGTGCAAGCCAAGTTGCAAACCACTAAGACAAAGTATCTCATGTCTTTTTCTGGTCACAAGATGACAGTAAGAGGTGAAACAAATATTCTAACTGTAATAAAAGGAATAAAAAGTTTGATAAAAATTCTTGTAATTGATAAAAATGTCACACCAATATTAGGAAAAAAGACATGTGTAAAATTGAAACTTATAAAAAAAATTGACACAATTTTGAGTGATGATATCTATGATGGAATGGGTTGTCTCAAAAACTTCAAATATGATATTGACTTGGTAGAACACCCAAAGTTGCCTATTTGCCCAGCCAGGAAAGTACCCCACATAATAAGAGATCAAGTTAAAGAAGAGTTGGATAACATGGTCAAACAAAAAATAATAAAACCAGTCACAAAACCCACTCCAGCAGTATCTCCTATGGTGGTAGTAAGAAAAAATAATAAGATTCGTTTGTGCATTGATCCATCAGCTATAAATAAAAATTTAAAAAGAAGGCACTACCCACTAACTACTGTAGAGGAAATTACTGCTAGAATTAATGGTTCAAAGTGGTTTACCTTACTAGATTGTAAACGAGGATTCTGGCAATTGATGGTCACTAAAAGAACCTCTGACTATTTAACCTTTGGCACACCATTTGGAAGATATTCCTGCTTAAGGACGCCATTTGGCTTAGCTTCCGCACCAGAGGTTTTTCAGCAGATCATGAGTACACTGCTAAGAGACATAAAAAATACCGAAGTCTCAATGGATGACATCTTGATACATGCTGAAAGTAAAGAACAGCTGCAGGAAATCACAAATCAGGTAGTGAAAAAATTAAAAAATTCTGGTCTGAAACTAAACAAAGATAAATGTGTGTTTAACACCCAAGAAGTCAAATTTTTAGGTCATCTTGTGTCTAATGAAGGTTTAAAACCAGACCCCGAAAAGCTAGAGACAATCAAGAAAATCAAGCAACCTGAAAATATCAAGGAGTTGCAGAGATTTTTAGGGATGGTGACATATTTGTCAAAATTCATTAATAACATGGCAGAAATAACTGCACCTTTAAGATTCTTATTACAGAAAAATACTGAATTCTATTGGGATATAGATCAAAATAATGCATTTATGAAATTAAAAGAATTGCTTCAAAACCCACCAGTACTTGGTTTTTATATCCCCAGAATTCCAATTACACTATCAGTAGATGCGAGCAGTTATGCCTGTGGGGGAGTACTAATACAAGAAGGAAAACCTATTGCATATTGTGCCAAATCCTTCACTAAGACTGAGATCGGGTACAGTCAACTTGAAAAAGAAGCAAATGCTATTTTAGTAGCCTGCAAAAAATTTCATACTTATATATGGGGCTGTAAAAACCTTACCATCGAATCGGACCATAAACCACTGGAAACGATCTTTAAAAAGCCACTCGTAGATGCGCCACCGAGACTACAAAGAATGCTTTACCAAATACTACCCTATAACCCCACAGTCATATATAAAAAAGGTACTGAAATGTATGTTGCCGACACACTCAGCAGAGATTGTAGAGACCTCAATAGTGAAATAATTGACAATGATACATTGCAAATATGTGCAATAATCCCATTCTCCAAGACGCGCCGTGAGCAACTAAAAATAGAAACAGAAAAAAGCAATGAACTAAGAAACCTTAAAAATATTATTCTAAAAGGATGGCCAGAAAAAATAGAAGAAGTGCAGGATAATTTAAAAAAATATTGGACATACAGGGAAACACTTGGTGTTTACTCAAACATTATATTCAAAAACAATAGGGTACTAGTACCTGACTCAATGATCCCTGTAGTCATAAAACATTGCCACCTTAGCCACAAGGGCATACAAGGGACATTACGGTTTGCAAGAGATCATGTTTTCTGGCCAACAATGACTGAAGATTTAACCAACTATGTACGTTCATGTAAATCCTGTATAAAAATTCAAAAAGATAATCCAATGGAACCAATAATAAAGCAGGAGGTACCTGAACGCCCTTGGAGTACTGTAGCGTCTGATTTATTTCACCTGAAAGGAAAAGACTACTTGCTTATTGCAGATGCATATTCAGGTTATTTTGACTTCCAAGAACTTACAACTATGAGCAGCTTGACAGTAATTAAAGCATTAAAATCATGGTTTGCTACCTTCGGAATTCCTGACATCCTCCTATCAGATGGAGGGAAACAATTTGACTGTCTGGAATTTCAAAATTTCAAAAGAGACTGGCATTTTGAACATCGGATTTCTAGTCCACACTTTGCAAGATCGAACGGCCTCGCTGAACGCTATGTACAAGAAGCAAAAACATTACTTAAAAAATGTAAAGAAGATAACACTGACATTCACCTAGCACTTCTTCACCACAGGAATACCCCTAGATTAGATTTAGGTTCCCCAGTGCAACGACTAATGAACAAAAGGACTAAAACCCTGCTTCCTACAAACAGCAGTTTACTGAAACCTAAAATAATTAAGAAAGTGACAAAGGTTTTAAAATCTATAAAAGAAAAGGAAAAAGAAGTTGCAGACAGAAACAAAAAAGCAATTAAAGAATTTAGGACTGGCGAAAATGTCTACCTCAGGCAGGAGAAACAAAATTGGATTCCTGCCACAATCTTATCAACAGCATCAGATGCACCCAGGTCTTATCTGTTGAAAACTACTGATGGAGCTGTATACAGAAGGAATGCATGGCATCTCAAGCATGCTCTGATGACCCCTGAGCCATCATCAGGAAAATTGAGCTTGCCAGAAGACGAGCATTGCCTGATTGCAGGTCCAGAGCAGTCCACAATACGGGATCAAGTCCAGATGGCTACACCATCAATAACTGATGAAGCCCCACTACCGATAACCATACCTACAGAAACTTTAAGCCCAACAGGTCCAACATGTGCAAGAACTACACGCAGTGGACGAGTAATTACCCTACCCAAAAGGTACCTTTGAAGAAGAGGGATGTAACAAGAGCCACTATCATAATCTGTGACAGACATATAATCTATGGTCTCGTGCTCATATAAAAAACTACAACTAAAATTCATGTTAACCAGTTTTATTACTTCTGTCATTCGTTTTGTTCTGATTATAAAATACAATATGATGTCCATTCCATAAATATCTTTTATTGAATATACTACATCACAGATAGGTTAGTAATCGCTTACATCTGGTAGACTGTATGCTTGTATAGAGTGGATGCTAAGGGTGGCCCCGTGTCGTATAAATGAAATAAAAATACTAGAAAATAAATAAATAATTTCAATAAAAGAATCTATAGGTAGGTACTAGCGTTTCGACGACGAGCAGGGCGGCGTGAGCCGGAACTAAAAAGTTGTTTAATTTTTATATCTTTATGTAGAAGTCAATCAAATATTAAATGAAGTCATAATGATACTTTTAAACACAATAAAAACTAATTCGAAAAATATCGATCCTTCATGTCGTATATCCAAAACAGCTACAATCAAAAACAGCCATGGGATCGACGTAGAGATTAGTGAATACGCTCACGCGCAGCGCCGTGCTCAAACGTCAAAATCAATGGCAGCTCGTCGTCTTGTGGATTGTGAAAGGTCTCAGGTTCAGCTCCGCCCCAGGTTAGAAAATCAAGTTTCTATAGTTTAGTTACTTTACTAAAACTTTATTAAATCAATCTAGTTGTTCTCTCATCAAGGCTTCAGACCGGAAGTAACTTATGAAGTTATTTATGTGACAATAAGTTAAACTATTTTTTGCATAATATCACTAGGTACCTACCTACTACCTAAGTTCAATACATTATTACAAAATAGTTTTTGCTTATTGTTGCTGCTAAAAACTGGCCTTGTGTAAACAGGAAAGTAATTCAAATGCAAACAATGCCACAGTGATATTTTTTCTTTAAATTAGTAATTTTTCTTGTTAACATTAAAATAATTACCTACGAAACCTTAATGCCTTTAGGTAACTCTACTGGTAATGGTAATAGGGATGTCGACTTTTGGGAAAGTGTCTCATGCCGTGTACCTGGAAGTATCTATTAATTGCATTTTGTTTATTGATTAGTATTTAAATTCCCTAATTATTCAGTAAACTATTTTTTTTCTGACATTTATTGTACAGGTAGATAATCATTGAGTGCTTACTTTGAATATTTTGTATAGGTACTTACTTACCTATCTAATTAAATGAATGACAAAAGATTTAAATTACGATTACGAGTACTTGATAATGATTATCATAATAATGAGCCACGTCATCACCACTAGGTAATACTCAGAATTATTTTCCTAATTCATTTCAAGTACACCGTTTTTTCCGAAACACATAGGAACGAGATGATGTTTGACCAATCGTCCATCTGAAATCCTAAAATACCCCCTAGTCATGAGCCCATAAAACATTCATAAAATAAAGTTATTTCTGGTTTATAATAAACACCATTTTGTAGTATGGTGAATTTAATCTTGCTGTTTTGTTGTTGTTGTGTTTTAGTGGCCTGGCTACAAGTCCTTTAGGCCATGTCATCACTATCTTCTGACCACAGATTCCAGACACAATTGGTTTTTAACTGTCATAAGCCCTCCGAGGGTATTCTGCGGCTTGATAGATACCAATACAACTATTGCTGTGAGTCATGTCATGACCCTGACGGCGACACTTTGCTTTTGGGCACGTCATGTGACACACCAACGCGGAGGATACTCCGTAGTTGCTAGTTTTATCCCTTTTCGAAATTTCACTTTATTTGTGAAATAATAAACGAATAAGATGTACATAATTTTGAAAGTTGCAAAACTGAATCTCTAAGAACTAATATAGCCCACGGTTTAATGTATTGGCGTCACCACCTGTATTTATTATTGGAAAATATCTCTTATTTATTATAACATAGGTACAGTTTTTGTAGTGCGTCCATTCTTAGCTGCTGCATAAGCTAGTATATTTAACAAGTCAAATAAAGTCATCATTTCCAGCCTATATGCGTCCCACTGCTGGACCCAAGCCTTCCTACATGGGAGAAACACATGAGTAGTTCGGGCCGTAACACCACCACGCTGGCCAAATGCGGGTTGGTGGGTTAAAGCAGTTGCAGGAACAACCGGGACCAACAGCTTAACGTGCCTTCCGAAGCACGGAGGAGTTCAATATTGCAAATTTTGGTTGACCCATCCCCCCGCAAGCAACCTATCGGGATCGACCATGGCGAAACTTGCTTTGTTTTCGGTAACGAAACCTGAGCGCTGAAACCATTACCAGCGAGTTCTATATTAACCAAGTACAAAATTTCTAATTTCAGTTGGCTTCCCTCTTCTGGCCATAGTGCTGTGGGTTGAACCGTACCATCGTGGATACTTTGAGAGTGACGAGTCTATCAAACTGCCCTTTAAAGAGCAGACGATATCAGAAGCTCTACTCGGGGCCTTGGGTTTTGCTGTCGTCGTTGTTACAGTGAGTATTCAAAGCTATCTATTTGCAAAAACATCTAGACTAGAAAAAATCATGTTTTATGGCGAGAATCGAAACCACCACCTATCACAATCCCAACGAGGACATACATTGGGCCTGATTCTGAAGACACACTCTAATTTTAAATTTCAGTATTTCTTCTCGCAATATGTAATAGGAAAAAGATAGCAAGAATTTGTTTAAAACTGTCAATTAAATTTAGATAGATTTCAAAGAAACCATAGACGATTTTAGACGGCATGTACGGAGGTGCCTCCTAAACACTGCATTTTATCGCCTAAGTTCAATAAGGTCCAAAATTGATCGTACGATTCTAAATGTGGACCTTTTGAGAGAAAGAAATGCACTAAACTTAAATTTAGACAGCTTGTGTTCTCCAGAATTAGGGCCATTATAATAAATGTGGTAAAACATTGGTACTTAGTGCTTAAACCTATTTACCCATACTGTAATAGAATGCAAATTTTTAAAAATTATCAAAATCTGTTTGTATCAAATTTGTAATAAAATGTGTCGAATCACATCATAAAATATTCAACATTATCTTTTATTAAAATTTATGGAATACTTAAATATTGGCCCTAATTCTGGAAAACACACGCTAAATCTAAATTTTAGTTCAGTGCATCTTTTTCTCTCAATATGAATACAAAAAGGATGGTAGTCATATAATTTTGTCATTTAGAAACGTACCATGTTCAATTTTCGACCTTATTATACGTGATAAAATTCAGTTAATTTTTATATCTACCACTAAGGTGGCAATCAAGCATACGGCCCACCTGATGGTAAGCAGTTACCGTAGCCTATGTACGCTTGCAACACCAGGGGTATCACTTACGAAGCACCTCCGTACGTACATGCCGTCTGAAATTCTTTACGGGTTTTTTGAAATCTATCTTAATTTAGTTGACAGCTGTAAACAAATTCTTGCTATCTTTTTCCTATTACATATTGCGAAAAAGAAATATACTGTACTTAAATTTGTGACGTGTCTTTAGAATTAGCAGTGTAATTATGTAATCAGCAGGGAACTTCATAAAGTCTACTGCTGAAAAAAGGCCTACCCCATCGATTTCCAAACGGATTGGTTTTGCGCAGTCTGCATCCAACGACTTCCCGCAACCCTGACCAGATCGTCTGTCCATCTAGTGGAGGCCTTCCTACGAAGCCGTCCTACTTTGCGCTTTGCTATACGTGGTCACTATCTAGAACTTTTACGCCCCATCAGCCGTCCGTTCTGCGTATCATATGCCCTGCCAGTGGGCCACTTCAACTTGCTAATCCTATGAGCTATGTCAGTGACTTTGGTTCCCTTACCTCATTTCTGATTCTATATCGCAAGAAAACACCTAATACAGCTTGCTCAATAGCTCGCTGGGTGACTGTAAACTTGTACTTACACAAGGCTCTTTTTAAGTTGAGGCACTGAGGAATTTTGGGCGAGAAGATCATACGCAATTTCCCGAACTTGGACGTTTCCCGACGTTGGTTCTTTCTAGGTGACCCCAAAGATGGTGACTTCATGATCCATTGAACAAATGGGAACTATGCATATACCTAGTTACCTACCCAATGAATTTATCAAAATTATTCCCTTATTCAATCCAATTTTATATTGCTCCCGATCCCGCCTAAGTAGGTAAGTATACGCGGAGGGTGCATAAGGTCAAGGTAAGCCCGATTGATTTTTTGCTGACAAACGAATGTAGGGGCTATACAACGTACCTTTTAGTACCTACCTACTTTACAGAAATCCATTTGCAGGTATTCATTCTATTTTTTTTCTTTTATAAAAAGGTTTTAACTCAATTTGCGGGCATTTACAACCGATATTAATTATAATTTATATCAATTCTGATACACTTGTCTAAACTTGTATTCATTAGGTTGAGTAGTCTCTCTCATCAGATCATGGTCATCATTAACCTTCCAGCCGAAATATGCCGATTTCTGGACAAAGATTTCCCTTTTTATTTCTTTCTTCACATAATTAGTTAGAAATAAAGAACGAGGTCGCCGGTTTGCACTCCGCAACAGGACATGAATCATGAAACATGCGTCTGCCGAACCGTAGCGCCACCACTGTAGAACCTTTCCGCTCCAACGGTCACCGGTTCTGCGAGCGATGACAGTTCAAGGTGGACAAATACTAATTGCTTTATTCTTTTTGCTCGCAGGTGCTAATAGTCGAGATAGCACGTGACAAGGGCGGTAAAGGTAGTGGTGAGAAGTTTATGTGCGGTTCGCTGTACCCAGGTTGGTTGTGGGAAGCGTACAGCACTATAGGAGTGCTGGTCTTCGGCGCTGGATGCCAGCAGCTTACCGTCAACCTTGGAAAAAATGTTCTGGGAAGACTGAGGCCGAATTTCTTTGATGTAAGTTTCTCTGATGCAGTCACATTTTGATAGATTACAAAAAATATTATTATTATTGATTCCTAATGATAAAGTAAAATATGAATAACTTGACAGGAAGATGACACATTCTGTTTGTATCAAATTTGTAATAAATTAAGCCTACATGTAGGTACTTACTTAAAATATTAAATAACGCGTCAAATTAATTATAGGTCTGACGGATGAATACTCAAACCTAAACCTACTCTTTGCGTCTCTCACTATACGAGTAATTAATAGGTCTTATGAATATACCTACATATACATATACTCAAACGCTTCTTAAATTTGAGGCGTTTAAATATTTTATAAGTAAATTCAGGTCAAAATTTGTGTGGCCAAAAAAAATTAATGAATCTTGGTTTGTCTCTTTTTTCAGGTGTGCCGTCCGGTACCGAACTATGACCCAGTTCTGAATCAGTACGGCTACATCCAGAACTACACTTGCACCGGCGACAATGCGAGCCTCATTATGGACTCGAGGCTCTCCTTCCCCAGCGCGCACTCCAGCTTCTCCATGTATATGGCTGTTTTCTTCATTGTGAGTCTATCATACCTATCTTAAAAATATAATATTGGAAATTTTAACTCAATCGTCTATCTAAAACCATCTCATTGAGACTACTTATTCTTATGAGCCTAAACACGCTATATCTGCTGTAAGTTTCTGAAGAATTAAGCATCCCGCAGGCTTTTAGATGGAATAGGATTAGCTCAAGGTTAGTATGTCATGGGATGGGAATATCAATGCAGTGCCAGTACACGAAATTTCAAACCAATCAGATCCGTGAAAGTTAGTAAAACTCTTTTATCATGTAGTAAATGAGCTGATAGTCATCAAACGCCTGAAGTGATCTTCATAAATTACAGCTAAGAACCATCCTAGTCATGTCAGCTTTAAAACAAAAAGAAACAATTCAAAATCGGTCCAATCGTTTCGGAGCCACGGTGACACGTCATACTTATAGCACCCCTTTTTTCGTCGGGGGTTGAAAATGGTTTTACAGCCTTTAGTAACTTATATATATAGCCCATGTTTTAATTTACTGGCGTATTGTTGTCAGCCATCTGTATAATTACTGGGTATGGAAGGCATTTCATCTTAGGCCTCAGGATGACAACGCACCTGCAATACAAAGTCATTATAGCAGGTGTCTATAGGCGACGGTAACCATTTATCACTAGGTGGGCCATCTAGTTGTATGTCAAAAAATAAAAAGATACCTAGGTACCTATAAAACTAAAATAAAATAAAATATCGGAAAATTGTATGTCCTGCTAGAATTCTATACAGTTTTCCCTCTAATCATTTCTAGTGTTACCTCCAAGTAAAAGCGAAATGGCGAGGCTCGAAGCTGCTGCGGCACGGCATCCAGTTTGCCGCGCTGATGAGCGCCTGGTACGTGGGGCTGTCGCGCGTGGTCGAGCACAAGCACCACTGGAGCGACGTCGCCGCAGGCTTCGCCATCGGGGCAGCTTATGCTGTTGTTGTTGTGAGTATCATCAACGAATTTGGTGTCAGTTCGGCCATCAGCTCGATCGCCCAGGGGATTCTCGTGAATTCTTTAGTTCAGCAGGACTTTTTGATAGCAATAGTGATACAGTAGGGCTCGTTAATCCGGAGAGGCAAAAACAAGACCCTCTCCGGATAATCGAGGCGTCCGGATTATAGTAACTATGTATGTCATATATAATGGTAATAAATCACATGTTTAACCTTAGTTTCTTTAATCAATTTTTTATTTTAAAGCTTAAAGACCTGCCTATACTAAACTTCCACCACCTAGGTAGTTGCCACCTTTATGTAACATTTCTATAATCCGCAATTGGCTCATGGCAGCCCGCACCTATGCGGCTCCCCCGCGAAGCTTGCCCGGCCGGATTACAGCGATCACCGAACTAGCGGGAGTCCGGATTACCGAGGTCCTACTGTATATCCGTGTGTTGTGTTGGTGCTTGAGCGATAAAGGCTTCGCTACACAGAAAGCGGGACCAGGCGTGAAGTTCGCGTCGCGTGTTGATCGCGTGTTCTCGGCGTGCTCATTACTGTGGCAATAATTATGGGAGACGCCACACAGCGAACGTGCTGGCGTCCACCTCCGCGTCCAGTTTTACGCCCCGCTTATCTTATCTTTTAATGGGGCCGTGATCACGCCACGATGCACTTCGACCCTTCGGGATCTTTTGTGCTTCCCCTACTTTTACTCTTCCCGTGTCCCGAATATAGCTACCATAAGCTTCACTATACTACTAGGGTGAAAGAGCCTATAGTCATCTGGCCTTGGATATGACACCCCCAGAAGACCCACTCTGATCCTAGCCAAGGCATGACATTGACCTATAAGATGTTCCATTGATTCTTGTCCTTCACCACATGCGCGACAAAGTTGTGTTGGAGATAGTTGCATTTGTAAAGCATGTGGTTGGTGGCAAAGTGCCCTGTGAGCGCTCCAGTCAAGAAACGCCCCGCTTCACGCCCCACTTTCTGTATTGCAAGGTCTCTTTAGCCTTTAGACGCAAGCAGCTTGGCACAGAATAACTAATAGTCTAATAGAAGGTTATCTCGAACCAAAGTCAGGTTTAGGTATAAAAATTTGCCTACTCTTACGATCGTTACCTGCTTGCACGCGAAATTGAAACTTATTATGTGACACGAGCGTTCATATTACTCTGGGCACCGCTGACTAGAAACCGGTTTGGCGGCAACAGGGTTCTCGCACGTCGATTTATATATATGTTTAATAACGCGCGACACGCGGCGAGCCGTGAGCCAAACGGTAACCTACTGCCATACACCTGCCGGAGAGGTGCGCCGGCCAAACATGATTTTTTCCTAGCTTAGATATTTTTCAAAATTAATTATTTTAGGTTTTTAAAAACATTTCAGACGTCATAATTGTTTTAAGGCATTTCATAAAAATATCTAAGTTAGAAGAAAAATGTGATGACGATATGAATTTGTTCCAGTCTATCTGTATTTGCGCTTTACAACGTCTACACTCACAATGTCGAAACTATTCTAGGACTAAGAGAATCAAAAATTACTCAAATAGTTTTTATTTATTTTCCAGTTCGTGTTCGTTTTACGACCAAAGAGTTTCCACGGACCACGAACGTGGCAACAGCCAGGCTCAGCAGACCAGCTCCCAAGGCCGATTTAGTCTACTTTTAGTTTAGGAACTTATGTCAAAACATGCTTTAAAATTGCAAATTCACGAACGAGCTGCGAACGAACACAGCGAACGCTAATGTGTGAGTCAACCGAGGTACCAACTCCTGTGATACGTGAAATATTTACCAAGATATTATAATTGAATTTTTTATACATCTAAATAAAAAGTAAGCTGACGGCCCACCTGGTAGTACGGTCGACCATAGAAGTAGCTGAACACTTTAGTACCATGTCACAACGACTCTAGCGTCAATATAGTACGGTAGCAACTATGAAGTACGTGCACAGGATCGGTGTGACATGCTACTAAAGTGTTCAGCTACTTCTGTGGTCGACTGTACCTGTGGCTACCGTCTCTTAGCCACCTGCAATAGCAAGGTATCACTTGGTAGTGCGTTGTCATATTGAGGCCTAAGAAGAATTGCATTCCATGCAAAGTAATTACACTGGCTTTCGAACCCTTCACTCAGAAACACAGCGATCAGTCGCTTAACTAGACGCCTATCCCGTTGATCCAAGCCAAGTCATTTAGCGCAACGTTTAACAAGAGGGCTGAACGTCATGTCAGCCATCTGGCTTAAATTAGCCATTCAATTGGACGTCTAGGCAGGTCGTTTGAATCAAAGAGCTTTTGTGTGACTGTTTGAGTGATTGTTAGGTTCAAGGCTACTTTTTTATGACCACTTAGAACCAAAACGATGTCGGGTATAAGTGGTCATAAAAAATAATCTTGAACCTACCAATCAAACCAAAACTTTTCAGTACGAGACGATCCATGCAATACGCCAAGTCGTTAAACGTTAAGTGAGTCTAGTTCAATCAACTATCCGGCTAGGCATTCAATTGGATGCCGGCGTTTAATCAACGGGCTAGGCATCCAAAAGCGGCAAATTAAACCAGATGGCGGTGACATATACTTATAGTAAATTAACTTAAACACTCACTACGCATAGCTTAATCTAGAAACATGTATTTGTTACATAGGTTAGCTATGTAAATCATATATTGTAAAATCCTTAGGTATTTTACAATATATGAGTAATTGACTGCAAAAAAAATTTATATATTTATTTAAATTACTTGGAAAAATAATGCAAAATTTGAAGAATGCGATGGGACATGAAACAATGAAACATTATGTACCCATACTTACACCATGTTTCTTTATTTATTACTTATCTTGTCTTAACATATTATCTTAAAGATGATAATAATAAAATAAATTATTATACTGTGATATAACTAAGTACTGAATTTCGTGACTGTGCGGTTTGACCGGATAGCGGATTGAGAGGAACATAGTCCTTAGAGCCTGTAACATTAACATGTCCTGCTGTTCGTGACTCTTATTATATTTACAATAAGAGTTAAGAACGGCAAGAAGAATGTAGAGCTTGCTCCAAACTTTTTAAAATTTATTTTTTTACACAAAGCACTGCAAACGACTCAACACCAAGCGATAAGAAGAGTCCATATGCGAAGAGAGCCAGTGCATCACCTCTCTAATCTGCTCTAGCCGCCTCCACATCGGCGGCCCAAAAGGTGCTTTGATGCTTTCACGCCTTATTTGAAGGAACCCATGTTATAGGAAGGAGGGAACACAGGAAAGGCGGAAACTTATAGTTTGCTCTGAACACGAGAAAGTTCACTGCACACTATCAAAATATGATGGAACGGTAGAATAACATAGTATGGACGGTGGCTGTTCAGCTACGCAATGTACAGCGCGATGCAACTTTAGATTTTGGGTTTTCAAGCGAACTAGATATTTGGCGCAAGCTCTACATGTTATTGCTCCTGACTCTACTGTTATGTATATATCAAAGAGGCTTCCTCTATTCGTTCATTCCAATAGTGTTCTTAATTTTATTTTTAACATAATAATAAGTGTTTAAAAGATTAGAAAAGTATCTAAGCTGAAAAAATGAAGTCCTGGGTCTGGGATCGATTATCTTTCACAATCCAAGTGACTGCTCTAACCATTTGAGCTACCAATGACTTGGTATGGTATGGTATAATCCTGTGAATTTCTTCTAGTCTATTTGTATTTGCGTCATAAGCCAACGTATTCCCCACAGTGTCGAAATATTCTATACAAAATTCAATGTCTGGGTTTGGTTCGGTCCCCGTCCTAGGATATGGTTTTTTCTAGGTTAGATACATTTAAAATGAATCATAAATCTACTTTTTACCGTAGGTTTCATTCCACTGGGTGATGACAAGTTCGAAAAACCCACAACTCACAAAGTTATTTATTTACATTTGTAGCCAGGCAACTGATGTGAATAAATAAATTCGTGTTATTATAAAGAAAGAGAATAAAATGAAATTGAAATTGAGGTGAATAGGATGAGTGGGGTAGTTTTAAACGTGTTAATTTTGAATGTGGCCGTTTATATCAGAGATAGAAGAATAAAGAGCCAAAGTCAGTCCATGACCTTCTCGTCCAGATGAAATAGCGAAAAAACATAAAACTTTTCAAAAAGTTTCGGTCTTGGTCAAAATTACCCCGCGTTCGAAAAAAAAAAAATAAAAAAATAAAAAAAAAAAGATCGACAAAGATTCTATTCTATTCTATTCTATTCTATTCGGTATTGCCCCACTCTTCCCTACAGTCCCAACTCAAAGCGTTATCGTGCTATCGTGAAAAAATGAAAAATTTAAGTTTAAAAGCCTTGGTGCTTGAATTGCCAAATGACCACTGAGAACATTGTACAGGGAACGTTTTTAAGTCAATTAGTAAGTGTAGCAAAAACATTTTTTTTAAAATCTGCGGTGTTTTCGGTCACAACTCAAAACTTTTTTCGTTTACGTAAGTTATTTTATATTTTATTTTTGCAAATAAACGAGAGATTAAATTGAAATGAATGAGTTAAAAATATTTTCTATGAAGCTTAATCAGGTTTTGACTGCGTTTTACAATTGTAGTAGGTATGTCATGCTGGTAACCAAGTACAATTATATTAATAAAAAATATTTTTATACGACTTATTGTTTTTTTTTATATTTACTCCTGCAAAATGAAAGATTTTACAAATGGGGTTTGAATTCTTTCTGATCATCTGTGTTAAGTAGCGTGGACCAGGAATTTATGGAGTTTCTGTTATTCGATGTAATGCCCTGGCTAGAGCCGGAATGAGTTTTCTGGAAGTGGAAGTTAGAAGACTACAGGTATATTAACTTAAATGCAGAGTAGATTATGCTCTGTATATACAGGTTGGTGCTGTCAATATAGCCCATGTTTCAATTTATTGTCGTATTGATAGCACCACTCTGTATAACGGTGTGTCCGCAATCCGCATGCATGCGTATACCTGCGTCACTACAGCTATTTATCAAAATTATCATGCGATGATGCACAAAAACTGCAATTTTCTCAAGATTTTTATCTAAAGATTGAAGCATCGGGTTGATTATGTAGGTATTATTATTCAGTTTCTAATTTAAGTCATGTTGACGTAATGTCCTGATTCAACAAACCAAACGTTATCAGTTGTTGCTTGATCTGTGGACGTTTGCTTACGCATTATCGTCACATGGACGTGCACCACCGGACCACGCCTCCCAGAGATAATAGAAAGATATGAGCGGAATGACGCAACAGTAAAGTTAAAGTTCATTCCGAAAATTACCGTGTGAAGTGACGGTTCCTGTTTATAGTCGATCATTTTGAGCCCCGTACATGTTCCCTAAAATTAAATGAGCGTTTTTTTATACCACTAAGGTGGCAATCAAGCATACGGCCTATCTGATGGTAAGCAGTTACCGTAGCCTATGGATGCAACACCAGGGGTATCACTTGCGCGTTGCCGATCCTGTAAAAACCTTTTCACGCTTTTTTGCTGTAGGTACTTGTTCGAGTAAACCGCTGCAGAGAGCTCATTCCACAGCTTAAACGTACGAGGAGAAAGTTTATCTGAACGGTTACAGTACACGACCACTTTGGTTCCAATTTGTGAGGATAATCTCCCTGCCGGTGGCGAGCGGTGCTATGATAGAAAGAGGCCGTGGACATCACGTCAGATAATGCCTCAGAAGAACACACCCGTTATACAAACGGTAGAACACGCACAAGGAGTCAAAAGCTCTCCTTAGGCTTATAGGTTCAATACCGCTTCTGAGCTCAGGATCGTCTACAATTCTCATAGCGCGTCTTTGGAGCACGCCAAATGGTCCAAGCTGGTATTTGGGTGCTTCCGCCCATAAATGGCGGTATTAATCTTTATGGGGCCTCACTTGAGACTTATACAGTAACAGTCTTTGACCCGAAGTGTAATACCCCTGCTCTATTGAGCACACCAGGCTTCTTGGATGCCAGCTTGATTTTATCCTCTAAATGACTGCGGAACGCACGTCACTAGAGATATCAACACCCCGATCCGAAGGATCCCGATACTCGCGGTGTGTCAAGGAATTGTGTCAGTGTATCGGTTGCGTCAGTAAAAAACTATTTACTTTTTTACTGTTACCTGACGGCACTAATGGCCGATGAACGTTTGACCGAAAAACGTTTTTCTTTACAGCAGCTATTGGAATGAACTGTAGACCGTCATATTTTGTCTTAATTGACATTTAGTAATTATTCTACATTTGATCGATTGAATAGTTAGGCTACAGTTTTTGAATACCTACTATGTTAATGCTTTTCGGAGAGTTGCTGTAAAGTAAAACGTTTTTCGGTCAAACGTTCATCGTCCGATGAACGTTTGACGCGAAACGCGCGCGCGTGTTTGACGTTTTCGCGAAAGTTTGCGCGAAACATATCATACAATAGAGGATTTCTTATGTGTGTAGTGTGAGGCGAGCTTGTAAGGTTGAATCACGGAATAGATTAATTCGCACTGTTCTGTGGGTTGAATATTTAACTTTTTGATTCAAAGCCTTTTTTTGATCAGCGTTTTGAAATGTGACAATGTCACAGACACACAATCAGTTATTATATCGGTGGCGTTTGCCCTAATACATATATCATTAATCTGTGTTTGCCTACAGTGGCAGCGGCACCGGAGGGCGCCGGAGCGCGCCGGAGCGCGTTGCGTCTCAGAGGCGCCTGAATGATAATATCTTAATTAACGGTCTCAATTATATTTATCCCTTATGGATAAACACAATAGACAGCAATGACCGCCTATCGGTTTAATATTAGGTACCTACTTAGAGCTATTGAACTATTGAGATCATATCTCAATAGTTCAATAGCTATACTAACAAATTAAAACAATGCTCGGCCAGGGTAACGCAGAGGGGATTCACATTTTTTTGTTTTTTTTTTAAACCAAAACGTTAATATTTAAACTACGTTGCGGAAAAACATATCCATCTTTTTCTTCAAAAAAGTAAAAAAGAGTATGGGAAAAATATAAAAATATTGACGAAAAAATTATTACCGATAACCCTTATTTTTTTGGTCTCATTCAATTTATGACATCTCTATTTAATGTCCTAAATATAAACTTTAATAAACTTTTTATCTAAAAAACATCTTCACCGAGTTAGAGAGAGTTAGAAAAAATTGGGATTTTTATTCAACAATATTTATTTATTGATGATTGAAAACTCCTAGTGGTCTCCTTTTAAGGTGTTTGTGTTATCGTTCACAATTCAAATAACATACCCCGTGCTCGCAGTTTTGGAAGAAATCAAAAAATAAGAAAAAAAATTGAATAGTTCGAAGAGCATCAACCACAGGAAAAAAAATTGTTTTGGTCTAAAGACTAAAGTAAAATCATGTAACCTTCATTTCGACAACCACTCTTAGGAAGTCGCGGGCACAGCTAGTGTATAATAAAGTATGTACTAGTAAAAGATGTTGCTGTTTTGTAACTACTTATCAGTTTATTATTGCTCTAATGCAATTTATATATTTATAGGTGATGCGTCGATTGTTATCGACGTAGGACTAAAATAATAATTGAAAATAATATTCTTAAGTTTATTTACTCGCGCCACGTCAATGACTTTTGATAATGTTTTGAAAAATTGTGTAAATCGCTTTTTGTTTTCAAAACATTGTCACAAGTCGAGCGATAATAGGTCGATGCGCAATAGTTATTTACATAACATAGTTCAATATAGTAAAACGTCAAAATTTACTTTGTGGTGAAGTTTACTGCACACGCATCTGTGACGCCATTGCAGTGTCCTCGCAGATACTTATGGTCTTTTTATTCATATACGCCTTTATACACAATTAAATATACCCCTACGTATAAGGCTTGTAAGGGGAACTACTTTAAATCCTTTAGTTAGCTCATTTTACTGAAAAGAAACATTCCTTTATTTTAAAAAAAAACAAAACTGCATCTGCAACTCTTCTAAAATTCGCTTGTCTCACCCGGGAATCGAACCGACGAAAAATTTGCTTGCTATTTTATTAAACGAATCGGTAGGATTATTTTGCAGGATAAAATTCTGGTCTCAATTTTCCGGTTGACGACTGGTAGAGAATGGATATTATCATTAAGTCCGCCAAATTGTACCTTATTTTCTGTAATATTTTTTTAAATAAATAAATATTTTTTTACAAGAAAACTGCTCTACCAAAGCTATTATAGCAAGATCATTCTTTTACCAGCTGTTCACCACGTGACCACATAATGTCTTATACGCTCAAGTATTATACAGCTCTATAAACCAATTTCAAACTGTTTATCTTTTGATATATGTGTTTGTTAAGTGTGGTATCACCAAAGAGGGTCGTGGTGGAAAACTTATCGATTCGCTCCTAATGTTCGATAAATACAGAGTGTTTCTTTTTACCTTCAGTTTCATAGAGGTGTAAGTCACCCTGTATTACTGAGTCTTGGGTTGGAATCCTGACAGAAGCAGATAGTAATGTATAAATACAATGCAATAAAAAAAGATAAATTAATGTTCTCTTATACTACAGCACGACAACAATGATCTGAAGAAAAATAATGGAGATAAAGTGTCAAGATTACTTTTATCATGAGATTTTATATCATTCCTAAATTGATCATCATCATCATCATCACCAGCCTATTACGTTCCAACCGGAACCAACAGCTTAACGTGCCTTCCGAAGCACGGAGGAGCTCTAGATTATAAACTTTGATTGACCCATCCTAGGATCGACCATGGCGAAAGTTGATTTGTTTCCCCTATTCTCAGTAGTTTTACTGAGTAGTCTTACCAGTTGAACTACTGGGAGGTTCCTTCCCAATAGACTTACTGATAGTAAGACTTCGCTGGTGTTATTTTTTCCCCATTAGTTTTACTTTATCAAAATTTATAAAACATAGACCTCGTAATTGATAGACAGTCGCTCTATTAAGTCTAAGAGAAAAAAAAATGCATTTTGTTTCAAATGAACAAAAACAATAGGGAACTAAATGATGAATAATTAGTTCAAATGAAAAAATAATCCATTTCACCAACGTAACTTCAAAAAATGTCCAACGCTTATATCCCTGTTAATTAATTGCATTTGGGCATTCTGAATAAACCGGTCGCGTTCAATATAAACACTGGGCCTAATTCTGGGAACACACTTCAATTCTAAATTTAAGTACAGTATATCTCTTTATCGCAATAAGTAATAGGAAAAATATAGCAAGAATCTGTTTAGAGCTGTCACTTAAATTTAGATAGATTTCAAAGAAACCATAGACCATTTTAGACGGCATGTACGGAGGTGCCTCCTAAACACTGCATTTTAGCACGTTCAATAAGCTCGAAAATTGAATGCACGTTTCTAAATGTCAAATTATATGACAGCCATCCTTTTCGTATTCCTTTTGATAGAAAGAAATGCACTGAACTTAAATTTAGAATAAGCATGTGTTTACCAGAATTAGGGCCATTGTCTCTTTTATTCAAATTGTTGTAGACTTGTATACTACGCACCTTGTGATACGATGCGTCAGAAATTAAAATGTTCACCAATTGGTGTAGGTTGCTCTTTTTCTTACCAACTTCACCATTAAATACAACATGCCACGATTCCAAATAATTGGTTGTGCGATGCCGTTGGCCAAATACGCACATCCTCTCCATATTTTTTGATAGATTAGATTCAAGTTCACTGTGTAGGTTGTCTATCAATTACCTAGGTCTACATTCGAGTAGGGCCATTGGGAGTTTTGTTTTACTGGTAAGTTTACTTGGTGCAAAGCTCCCAGTGGTCTTACTAGTAAGTCTATTGGGAACAAAATTCCCAGTAGTTCGACTGGTAAGACTACTCGGTAAAACTACTGGGAACAGGGGCTTTGTTTTTCCTATCGAAACCAGAGCGCTCAAACCAATACGCCACCTAGCTCCTCAAAATGATCACAACTGCGCAATCTTGCTTATGAATAAACTGACCTAGTTGTTATCATTCGTACGGACGGTTCAAGGGGACTTACTGACGGTTAAGGGGGATTAAGGGACAGGAGGTAGTAATACAATCACATCAATGAAGTCATTTCAAACTTAATGGGATTTATTGTTACCATAATAGTTTTTCCTGCACATAAAATAGTCAAATATCGGAACAATGAGTATCATGATCATCGTCATTTCAGCCGAGCGACGACAACTCCTGGGCATATGCCTCCTCCAAGGATCTGATCCGATCGATCTTGCGCTGCCCGAATCCCTCGGCTTTCCGCGACTCTCACCGATAAGTATAAGTATTTATATTTAGGTATTTCTATTTTAACACTGAAAAAATATTGAAAGATATTAAGAATAAAATAACCTCTACGTTTTTAATATTAATATAAAATTAAAAATTTAAGTAACCTCCGGTCTCATTAATCATCAATCCAACACCATCTCATTGAGACTATTCTTATGGTGCCAAACACGCTTTTTCTGCTGTAAGTTTCTGAAGAATTGAGCATCTCGCAGACTATTGATGGTACATGATCAGCTCAAGGTTAGCATCTCTTGAATATACCACCGAAGTAACACTAAATCAAATTTCAAGTCAATCGCATATGTGGAAGTTAGTAAAGCCCTTTTGCCAAGTAGGAAATGAGCTGATAGTCATCAAACGCTTGAACAGATCTTCATAAAGTACCTATACCTAAGAACCATCCTAATCCCGTCAGCTTTCAAACAAAAATTTCCTCATATCGGACCATTGGTTTAGAAGCTAAGATGCCACAGACAGTCACACAGATACACAGACAGATAGATTACAGAAGATCGCAGCGAAATAAAACGTCTTTGTAGTGTTGTGTCCTGCAGTGAGTAGTAGCGAGTAGCAGTGAGTATCCAGAGCTGACTAAGAAAGTACCTCTACCTTACCTTACAGAAGATAGTAGCCAGATAACAATACATTGAAGTGTTGTGTTCCTGCAGTGATTAGTAGCGAATAGCAGCGAGTAGTAGCGAATAGCAGCGAGTAGCAGCGAATAGCCAGATCTGATTGAGAAAGAAGCTCTACCTTACAGAAGATCGCAACCAAATAACAATAGTTTACAGTGTTATGTTCCTGCAGTGAGTAGTAGCGAGTAACCAGACCACACTGAGAAAGCATTATATCGGGAGCAGGGGTTAGCCCCACTGTGGTCTAGTGGTTGAGGCCCTTATCACTTCTTTATACATACGTCTATCAAGATACTTTTTCTCGGTAAGGCGTGAAATTAATTTAAAATAGCTACAGCTATTTTAATATTTAAAAATATATTTTTTTAAAACCGTTTATTTAAACCGTTTTTTTTTCATTTACTTCTATAGAGTGCAAAAATTACGGCCCATATGCCGCATATTTTGACTCAGGATAAGATCCTTATGCTATAGTTTAATCACATATAAAGAATTGTGATATAATATTTGCAGTAGCAGAACTGACCTGACTGTGCACCTATATCGAAGTATTGGAGAACATTTTTGGTGCATAGTTTTTGATTCGTTGGAATTTTAATTTTACTTGAGATCGAAATTTTCTCCTAATACAAGTGATAAGCTAAAACAACGCCGAAGACGGAAAAAAATGGTGATAAAACGGTCCAGAAATCTGCGACACCCAATTCCCGTGCTGAATGAAATCTACATAAAAGTTGGTACGGAACCGTCGATGTGCGAATCAGACTCGGTATTTTTCATTTTATTTTTCGTAAAAAACTTCTATTTTTCGTTATTGTTTTAGTGTTTTCTTTTTTGTTTGTGTTTTAATTTTTGTTAGCTGCAAGAAAATCAATTTTAGAGATAAGCACCCTTTTAACACGTGTTTTCTAAAGTGTATTTTTGTGTGCAAATATATATAATAATATTACTAATATACACAACCAACAACAAGGACTTACAGATACAACTACACCACGCACCAGACACCGACGTACACACACACACACACACACACACACACACACACAATTACCCATTTCTCTTATTATGATGATAATAACGTGTGTGCGTTTGTGTATGTGTTTGTGTGCGTGCGGTATGCGTGCGTTCATATGTAGTTATGTATTTGTTTTTAATTAGTTTATTGTTGAAGCTAAAGTTTATTTGCCTACTTTGAGATTGATGAAAATTAGTTTAACCTCTTGTTAACTGAACAATATAAAACCTATTGCGTAAGGTTGGGGTACTTAAGAAATTAGTGTGTTCCCTCCTTCTTATAGCATGGGTTCGTTCAAAAGAGGTGTGAAGAGGCACCTTTAATAGGTGGTAGGCCCGTAGGGTCGTCTGGGTAGGTACCACCGCTTTTCTTATTTCAGCCGTGAATCAGTTCGGATTTCGGATTGAAAGAAAAGGTAGCCAATGTAATTACTGGGCATAGAAGGCATTTTATCTATAGGCGGTGTCTATAGGCGGCGGTAACCGCTTACCAGCAGGTGGGCCGTCAGCTTGTTTATCATCTAATAGTATAAAAAAAAACCTTGTAGACCGATAAGATAGAACATTGTGCTCAGTGCTCACATGCAGCACCAGCTATGTTCACATATGGACTGCAGGTGTTCTTTCTTACCGCTGTTGAAGCATTTGCCATACTTTGTATAATAATAACGATTCATTATAAACCAAAAGAATTCGAACGTAATAAACTTTACAAGCATATCCGATCTTTTAAACATTTTAGATAATTTAGTTAATCTATTCAGACCCATTTAAATCAAGCGATTAAAGAATAAAGATAAAATCATTATTAGAAAACTTGGGCAACATACCAATAAAAAAAATATCGTTCCTATTGGTGATTACCGCTCACACCCCATCCACGCAACATTTTCATGGAGATTAGATAGTTAACAAGCTTATTAATATCATTTATTCGTTATCTCTTTTCTTCAACATAGTTCGGAATGGTCATCGTTCTTGGAGTGATTATAAATAAAATAGATTGGATGTGGTATAATTTGTTTAAAAGATGCGTAAAAATTGAAAAATTAAAAATTGACGACCGGCTGGCCGAGTGGTCTGTACCCCAGGCTACTCGGTCAAGAGGTCCCGGGTTCGAATCCCGGTAGGAACAATTGTTTGTATGATGAGTACGAGCATTTGTTTACGAGTCATGGATGTTTATATGTTTATTTAGTATATTTCTAATATTTATATACATATTATTATCATTATTTCTCCGTTATCTAGTACCCATAACACAAGCTCTTAATGATGCTTACTTTGGGCTAGGTAATAGGTGTGAGTGTATAAATATTATTATTATTATTATTATTAATGTTATACCGGTGTTTGGAATTCTGGGGTTGCCGGGAATCGATATCATAGTATGTCCGCGGGGGTGTGGTTTATTTGTAGTGTGTTTTCAGGGTTGCCGCGAGCAGGTGTGACTTTTTTTTATTAATTTAATCGGAAAATAAAACGTGTTAAACTTTCAGAGGTAACTTTTTACAAGAAACATAGCCACCCCCTAAATTATATTCCGGATTATTGTAAAATATTGTATATAGGAAGGAGGAAACACTTGATATGCTGGCAAATAATTCCAAGTTTTAAAAGTATTACAAAGAAATTAGTTACTAAATTTCCTTGTGCATATTTATTTACGTAAAAATAAGTCGTTTGTCTTCGATTTGCTTCTAACAAAATGCAAAAAGAAACTATAATGTAAACCATGTTGACCAACATAAAATTAAGCTATGAGAATTCACGCGTTGGCTAATATAAAGTGAAGAAAAACCAAATTATTTGTAGCTTTAATTTTAATTTGAAATGCCCTTTCGCATCGCATACGAATGAAAAAAAGGTACTGAACACAAGTTTAGTCAGTCATTAGTAAATTTATGTCTTGCTAACATATTATATGACATTGATGTTGAAGCGAACGTCACTTCTTCATTGTACGCACGTTTCAAGACGTGACAGTGAAACGTCAATTCTTCCATTATTCGTGCCTACGTAACATGGCGTGACAGAGAAACGTATTGAACTTACGTATTACGTGGTTAATTAAATCGTACGTTACTTCAAATGTTCAATTCAACTTCATAAATGGCATATCCATTTCTTGTGCATCAGCGGTGCACGATAGAAAACCATACATTTATAAGCCGGCAGTGTGTCCACGCCTTACGTCAGATCTGAGACAGCCACTAACACGGTCAGACATTATATTCAATACAACACTAGTGGGCCAAATTTTTAATCCATAGAGGAAGTAACGGATATTAAGTGGTATAGGCTACGGCACCATGTCCAGGGACGACATCTCTATACACATCCTGAGGAAGGTGGTGGTAGATGGACTCCTTATTATCAGCCGTAAGTACATTTTTGTGTTAAATTCCATAAAATAGAAAAAATAAAAAAATATCTAAAAAAGATCTAATTTGTTCTTAATCTTGTTTTGTATTTTAATTTATTTAAAAGGGGTTTTTTCCCAATAAAAATGTAGTCTTTAATGTGTTACCTATTTAAAAAAAAATATGTTGTATATTGAGTTTTTAAGTTTTAAAATTATTTTATAATCAGTAGGGGTACGAAACTCTCTTCAATAACTTTAATTTGGGTTTTAATTATTCGTCCGTTTGCATAGAAAACGGGAAAAAGAGAATGAGAAAGATGAGACCTTTGGATTTTTTTTCTATTGAAAAAAATGTTTCGTCCTTTGTACAGTCGACAACACATCAAGTGTAACAGTAGCACTACAAAAGCCGCCTCTATTACTAGAGTAGTAAAGGCGGTCAAGGTCAAACTATTGTGCTTAATATGCTGTCGTCTATCTACTTAATTGATTTTTCAACTTCTTATAAAGTAAAACAAGAACAGGAATGGGACAAAATAGAATTAAATGGCTACTGACTCTACATATGATACCGACATAAAATAGTTACGAAGCAAAGTATTTTCTAAGTAAATCAACTCTTTATTGTATCGATCAAGATGTAAATACATTGTTAACATGATGACGTATCAATTTAACTTAAAAACAAAATTAAAAATTTTAAGTAACCCGCGGCGTCAATAATCATCGATCTAACACCATCTCACTGAGACTATTCATAAGAGCCCAAACACGCTATATCTGCTGTAAGTTTCTGAAGAATTAAAAATTTCGCAGACATTTCGATGGTATAGGATCAGCTCAAGGATAGTATGTCATGGGAATGTCACTGAAGTGACAGTACACCAAATTTCACATTAATCGGATGTGTAAAAGTTAGTGAAACCCTTTTATGAGGTAGAAAATGAGCTGATAGTCATCAAACGCCTGAACTGATCTTCATAAATTACAGCTAAGAACCATCGTAGGCACATTAGCTTTCAAACAAAAAAAACCGAATCAAAATCGGTCTCTTCGTTTAGGCGCTACGATGCCACAGACAGACATACAGATACACAGACAGACACGTCAAACTTATAACACCCCTATTTTTTCGTCGGGGGTTAATTAGTTAGAGCGAGTGTACAGTCACGAACAATAATATGTAGTACCCATACCCACTTATTAATGTCTTATATTTTCGCAAGCAGTATATTTGAAGTAAAATCGTTTTACTGGATTTAACTCGCGTTTAATTAGATGTTACAATATTATTATACACCCATCGCTTTCACCCGATATGTGCCAACTTTTGAAAAGTTGACTCGATTTTGAAAAGTCAAGTCAACTCACTTCTCAAAAGTGAATTCATATTGCCCTATACTGCACCGTGCAGAATAAGCCCATTGTTGAATAATATAAGCTTAAATTGGTTGGCCGGTCTGTCCCGGTTATCAATATGATATACCTAACACGATCAATCGTTATACAAAAGTACAATAGTGTTCTGGTTTTTTCATCATCTGTGTAACATAATTGGATTAGATTATCGATTGTAATTGAAATTAAAATCTCCCTATACTCGAGTAGTAGCGATTAATCCCGAGAAACAGGAAATAAAGGCGAAATAATACAGGTATATTATTCCGCCTTTATTGCCTCTAAGAATAAAGTATATGTATTGTACCTATATCATAAAATATTTTTAAAGAGCTTTAAAAGCGAAACTTATTATTTATCTTTAAGTACTAAAACGCTCTACATTTTTCTTGTCATATTCAAGCTGATTACAAGTGTGCTAACATATCCGTAGAAATATTCATTAATTTTTCATGAATTCATCAGCAGTGTAAAAATAATAATATTGTAGAAATTTTGACGTATTATTATATACTTTATATTGTAACATAAAGAAAACTAAACAAAGACTGATTTAGGATAAGTTTAAATTAAACAGAGATTTACTCTTTATTTTTTTTACTTTTTCTCTTTTTTCCTCTTTTTTTATTTACCCTTTAGTTCTATCGCGGTCGTCAATATTAGTGACAAATATCGTGATGGTCGTCTGTCTGCCGCTGTAAACAATAAAATATCGATTTTTTGATTGCGCGTTTCATTGAAAGTTAACCTACCATGAGATTCGGGCATCCTAAGGCATACTTAGGTGTGAGTCAGATACAATCAATTCTACAAAAATATTTGTGTGTTAAAACTGTATTTTTAAACAACTAGTAGATGACAAGCAAGCACCTGGTGGTAAGTGGCTACTAGTCCGTCGCCTACAGACACCTGCAATAACAAGGAAAATATCTCTTAGTATTGCATGTTTGTTCGGTCATCTAGAGGCCTAAGATGAAATGCCGTCCATGCCCAGTAATCACACTGGCTACCTTTCCTTTCAATCCGAAACACAGCGAAATGTTCCCCATAGATCCCTCACAATTTGACTGAGGCTCATCAAACCACAGACTGCGTCACTTGGTGCAATGCCATGCTTACTAGTTATTTATACAGACTCTAAGGAGGATGCTCTCGAAAAATAAAGGCAGATGGAAGGCAGAGCATCCCCTTACACCCAGTATAATTCAAACTCGAATTTTGTTATTAAATAGTTAAATAATATCCTAATATTCTGAATGCAAAAGTGAGTTTGTTTGTTACGCTTTCATGCCTGAACTTCTGAACCACTAACTTAACCGATTTAGATGAAATTTGGTAAGGAGATAGTTTAAGAGCCTGTTAAGAACACAGGATACTTTTTGGGGTTTCCAAACCTGTTTCCAATTGGTCCGACATCGCCGGACGGAGCCGCGGGCATAAGCTAGCACTTTATATCTCTATTCCTAGATAACAAAGTAGAAACACGTGTAACGAGTAAATCGTATTCAATTACAACAATCGATTAATTGTTTTAATCATGAATCGATGTGTTTAATTGCTTTGTATCACTGTTTTAGCGAGTGATACTAAATGGCGATCGAGCTGCATACGATTATTATGAATGTAAAGAAAGTACAGTTAAGAATATTAATAGAGTACTTACTAAGTTAATTTTCTTTACAAAAACCCTAAAATAACAATTAAATTGTTATAGTTTAAGAAACAAAATATTTAACGGAAAATTTTACAAACACAATTTATTCAATTATTTTTTAAAATCTATTTTTTTCGCGCAAACGTCTTTTCGCCCAAATGTCCTTTCGCGCATCTGTCCATTCGCGCAAATGGCTTTTCGCGCAAATGTCCTTTTGCGCAAATGGCTTTTCACGCAAATGGCTTTTCGCGCAAATAGCTTCGCGAAAGTGTCTTTCGCGCAAGTGTAATACCATATTAAGTTGATTTTTACTAGGTGGTAGGTCCGTATGTAGGGTCGTCTGGGTAGGTACCACCGCCTTTCTTGTTTCAGCCGTGAAACAGTTCGCTATGTTTCAGGTTGAAGGGAAAGGTAGCCAGTGTAATTACTGGGCATGGACGGCATTTTATCTTAGGCCCCAGGATGACAACGCACCTGCAATATCAAGTGATTTTCCTTTGTTATTGCAGGTGTCTATAGGCGGCGGTAACCGCTTACCATTAGGTGGGCCGTCAGCTTGTTTGTTGTTATCTAGTAGTATAAAAAAAAATCTCAAATTATTTAACGCACCGAACTATTTAACGCACGAAGACGCACCATGGTTAGGCCTCCAACAAAGTTAACCGGCGATCTGGTGATGTGTGCAGCGTTGTACCGTAGTGAAAATTATTAGGGGAGGCCTTTGTCCCGCAGTAGACGTTTTTCAATTGAAATGATGATGAGGACGATTGTTTTCAAGCTTTACTAAAGCTATGAGTTATTCATTTTTTTTATAACCTTAAATCAACATTTTTATTTATTTTAATAGACTTAAAGTAAGTTCTTTCCACCGCGTTAACGAATACTTCCTATAGCTGTGAACTAGACCATCTAAAAATACATTTTATGACCCAAATGTCAACTCCACTGCACTTCTGCCCTACTCCAATCCACCCCGCTCCGTGAACGCAGTCTTGAGCTCCATAATGATTTTGTTCTTTTCAACACGACTGAAACATTTTTTAAAGACATTTCTTGTTATTTCTTTGCTTTTAGTGGTATTATGTATGCTGGCCATACGGTTCTTCGTGGAGCCGTTCCAGCGGGGGTTCTTCTGCGGCGACGAGAGCCTCATGTTTCCGTACAGAGATGACACCGTCACCGTACCCATGCTGAGGCTGGTGGGGTTGCTGTTGCCTGCTTTCGCTGTAAGTACTATCCTATTTTTAAAATAGCTGGTTTGCCTTCGCCTTATTACAAAAGAACTTATTGCCCTCCAACTTATAACAAAATTACTAGTTCTCCCTCTGCTTTACAAAATGTGGCTTAAAATAAGACCAGGAGCCTTTATATTATCAGGGAAAGAGGTAGGTGGCTGCTAATTGAAAATAAGATAAAGTTTAGCCCACTAAGACTAAACACTGAGAGCTGGTTTTAATTTATCAAACAACATGCCATACTAAGTATAGATTGAGACGTGATAGAGGGTTTACGTCGCTTAGCTTTTTATACAAACTCTAGAAAACAAACAAACCAAATCTAACAAAACTGTCAATGCATAAGCAAGTCAGACTAGTCTAGAAAGTAATCAGAGGATTTTTCGAAAAGTCTAATAATAAAGAAATTATTGACGATTTTGGATTTGTAGGTACAAAAAGCTAATATTTGCTCTTACTCAACTATAACATTGTTTCTCGAAAAATCTTCTGACTACTATTTTAGACTAGCCGGAGTTGAAAGCTTGTAAAGTCTCATTAGAATCGGTTTGTTCATTTCCAATATTTTCGACTTGAAAGCTTGTATGAAAATTCGTGCGACGTAAACGCTCTTCACTTAACATAGACTTAAACTTAGTTTATCTTATACTTAATATAACGAAGTAATGGTATTTGCATACTAATGAAATTGTAACTCGTATGTGAATGTGATTTCATATTAAAGTAATGTTCCTACGGCTAAAGTTACTCAGTTGCACTTCCGTATCACATATCACCCGAGATGTAAACGCTCGAGATAAACAAATTAAGCCCATTACTGATATAACTACAAATAATAATCCCAGAATAGATATCAGCAAATTATAATAATTATCATTTAATAGTCTCAGTCTCATTCAAGGTTGATAGTTAAACCTTATTGCGTGATAAGAACTACAAATTTCTTCCCGCTAGCCGTACATGCGGTTATTTCCCGACATTTAATTTATTGACCTGATTGTAGGAATTAGTCCAAAAACTCTTAAAATCCGTGAACATACATACATAAAAAATGCATAAAGTGAAACATAGACCCTCCTCCTTTTTTGAAGTCAGTTAATGAAACTGAAGCAGGATTTCTGCACGAAATTAAGAAAATGTATTCTAATGTGGACATATCTAGAATCATCGTGAGAATGCAATTCTAAACTTTGCGATCTATTGCCTATTGAAGACGCTGATAAACGAAAAAAAAATGAATTATGCTACCTCCAGAAAACTCATTCTGGCTTCCACGGATGTACCTACTATTCTAATCAATAAAAACAATCAAAGTAACTTTAAAATTCGTTTGAAATACAAAAGTTACATTCGCTAAATCCAGTATACAAGAGTTGCTTAACTCTGATGAGCTAGAGTGTTGTCTGTCGAAGAATATCATGCTGCCGTTGTAGGCTCTTATTTATCTGTTATTACTTTTTATAGTTTCTAATCTGTGAGTGGGCACTCCTACGGAATGAAAAAGATGATCAGCGTTGCTTCGGCGTGCGTATCCCTGCTTGGGTCCGAGGCTTCTACTGCACCCTGGCGTCCTTCTGCCTGGGATACTGCTTCGTGGAGCTGACCACTGATATTGCTAAGATCACAATTGGGAGGCCAAGGCCGCATTTCTTTGATGTAAGTCTTAAATACATTATCCTCTTTTTGGATTTCGTGACATATTTTGTATTATATTCTACTACTCCACCCGTCCGCGACTTCACCCGCATGGATGATGGATGGATATATCACACCAGAAAGTACCCTTTCTCGTGATATAATCTATTTTCGTGTATTTTGGGGCATAGGAGGGAAAACGTAACAGACAGAGAGACGGTGTTATTTTGTATTTATATTAGTATGGATTAATGATGAGATGCCGCCGGCGGTTTGGTAAGGGCTATTAAGAAATAGCTATTACCAGATTTTTGGAGTATAATACCATATTTATCAAAATAAATTTTGCAAAATAGGTATTAGTTTCATTTGGTGGTATTCTACAATATTACTTGCCAACGAGTGCTTTTAATTTTTAAACATAGCATGTTAAACTCAAATTTACCTGATGAAAAAGAATCCATACACAAACCAGCTAGTGTGGAATGAATACTTACTGCCCTAATAAAATAAAATAAAACAAATTACTACTAAATTTATTTATTGTTGAGTTGCACTGTCCAATGTTATTATAACTTGTATAGTGCAAAGGTCTCGTGTTATAACTAGCAAAATTCTTTTTGTATTGATGTCATTCGAATTATCAACATCAATTCTGTAATGCGGGGGGTGTCAGTCGGTATCTGAGACTGACCAAATCAGTTCGTTATCAATCGGAGCCAACGACGGGTCAACTATGTGTGATTTCCCTAAACCACCGGCTTCAGATATTTAAGTAATTATCACCAACCCTTGAACTTATTTCACAATTTACCTACAAATTGCGAACTGTGGAGATACAATTTTTTTAAATAAAATATGACAGGTATACAGTACCTTGTGAAGTATGTTGTTTGCGTAACTCCAAAACCTAGCGCAAAATACAGCTCTACGCTCTCATAAAAGTCTGACCTGACCATTCAAAGTTGCTATTTCTCTCTTCTCTGGCGTAGCGATGAAGTTTATAACAGCTTTTCAATCCCAGGTGTGCCAGCCGTCTATCGACTGCGACTCCCCCACGTGGCAGGGGCGATACATCCAATCCCACGAGTATACGTGCACTGGATCTCTCACACAGAAGTTCAAAGACATGCGCCTATCCTTCCTCAGCGGTCACTCGTCTATGTCTGCCTACGCTATGGTTTATTTAGCAGTGAGTATAGATAGATATGCTTTTGTGTCATCATCAACAACCTATTTACTGCTTCTTTTAACTTTTTAAGCGATATGAATGTTTCATATTTCCATGAATCGTTAAAGACTGTAAGAAAATAAAAGCTCTTGAAGCGCCAACTCAGCCTTTTTAACCGCCTTCAAAAACGAGGAGGTTCTCAATTCGGCCGGTTTCTTTTTTTTATGTATGTACACCGATTACGCCGAGATTACTGATCCGATTTACGTGATTCTTTTTTTTTTCGATGCGGAATAGCTGCTATTTGGTCCCATAAATTTTTTTTTTTAAAACAATTGGGTACTTTGGTTTTAAATTAAAAAAACAGAAATTATGAAATCGTCTACATAAGCGAAATTGCGAATTTTTGCTTTTCCAATGACTTTTTAGTAAAACGATACGATAGTAGGAAACAATATAAGTTGACGGTCACCCATCTAGCTTCGACCGTAGAAAGTTATCACTAAAAATTGTGAAAAAAAATTTTTAAACAAAAATTAAAACCGACTTCAAAAAACTGAAAAGGATGAAATAATTAAATTTAAGTAGGTATTCATCCCCTAGAAACATATTTTTAGAGTTGGTGCTAAGTGGTTTCCAAAAACAATAGAAAGTAAATAATATTTATTTGAAAGGAATAAAACAGAGCTTCGATTGTCTCTAAAACTCTATTACCGTGTTTCGATTGTTTGATAATAAAAAGATCTTGACTGGTACTTTTTTTTAGTAAAAACAATAAAATAACATTCAGAATTGCGTTTGAAAACACCCGACGGGTTCATACACTAACTTATTTTTAAATCCACTACTACTTTACATAACCGTAATTGTGATATCTTGAATTGTAACGCAGCAGATGCATGGACCCTTGACTTGGTGATTATTATATGAACTGTCATGTCATACTAAAGCTAATAAACTCGCTGATCACCGAACAAAAGTATTAACTGTTACTACCACACAGTTCATAGTAAAATTATCCATACTTTTCGAATAATTAAGAAGTTTTATATCAAACTTTCCAGTTATACCTCCAATCGCGTATGTCATGGCAAGGCACAAGAGTCCTACGCCACACGCTGCAGTTCCTCGTACTGATGCTGAGCTGGTTCACGGCGCTATCCAGGGTGTCGGATTACAAGCACCATTGGAGCGATGTGCTAGCTGGCTACTCTCTTGGGTTTTGTGGAGCCGTTGTTATGGTGAGTTGGTTTTATAAGACTTGCAAATTCCATCAATCTCGAAGGGCTGATTGGTAACCTACCAAATTCAGTGATTACCTATAAGTAACTAATTTGTATATAATTTTCTCCTATAGTCACATTGTGCTGATTTTGGTCTTATGCATATTAACTTGCGATTAATGTTCTTAATACTTTGGATCATACTGGGTGTTTTAAGATTTCACACTGCAAAATAGGTCTGGAGTAGGGTGTCATATAAACCCACATATATACTTGCCTCTAACCTACCTCTTTTATTTCCTTGGTGTTTCGGCTAGGTTTCACTAGCCGTGGTTACAATTGGCTTGGGGCGCGCAATCACTAACTGTCCGGTGATTTCTTGAATTGTTCTTCGTGCGCTCTCAAATGTTTTACTACACTAAACTACACGACCGAATTGTATGTTTTGTATTGTATTGTACTTTACGACCCGTCATTCTATTAACCACTGTATTGAGTTAGATTTGCTAGACTTTGTCAAAAGCAAGAATATTGTGACATTGCTTGCAGGAATTAAGTTGTTTTTGGTTTTGGGGTTGACTTTCGTAGTTTGTTTTTTATCAATGAAATCATTGACCATTGACGCTGTGTAATAATACCTTCCTGAAAAAGCGCATTTTTTACAACTACGATAATGGTGGCATATAAGCGTACAGTCCACCTGGTAGTAAGCTGTCACCGTAGCTCATAGATGCTCGTAGCACATCAGGGACACTCAAACACAAAAAAATCTCTCAGATGATTCACTTTTGTCAACGACTTGTACCCATTATCGCTATGTGAGGACTGCACAATCATGCACAATTTTGTTTTTAAAGATTACACTTTATCATGTGCTTATTAACGTGTTTGCTTAGTGGGTTATCACAACGAGATACCTTATTGAGGAAGGCAGTTAAGGTGTATTTTTATTGACCTGTGTTATCATATCACATGTAAGTCACGCTTCTATTAAAAATAGAAACTAGAGATTATTGCTTCACTTATTTACTGGTATCAGTTAATTAGTGACTATTTTGCTAACGCTTTTGTAGAAAAACAAGAATCGTAGCTGATGTTATTATCGGAGTTCAACATCCGTTGCTCAAGTTGTCTTTTGTTTTTTATGTTAAATGACGTCTTGTTGTTTGAGGAGCTAGGTGGCGTAGTGGTTTGGGCGCTCTGGTTTGATTACGGGAACAAAACATATTTCGCCATGTCGATTCCGTGATGGATCAATGAAAATTTGTGATCTCGAGCTCCTCCGTACTTCGGAAGGCACGTTAAGCCGTTGGTCCCGGTTGTTGCAACCGCTTTAACCTACCAACCTGCATTGGGCAAGTGTGTGGGTGCTATGGCCCAAAACTCCTCATGTGTTTTCCCCATGTAGAAAGACCTGTACCCAGCAGTGGGATGTATATAGGTTGGTGATGTGACGATGACGGTTGGTGACGATGTGGCATATGTTTTTCTCTTCTTTACCTATTAACATTATGCTGTCCATGTATCCCTTCAATTTTAATTTACTGATTAGCTACCAAAGTTTCACTGTAAAGTTAAATATTTGGTGAAATTTTGGTAAACTTAGAAATTTCAAGATTGCTAGGGATTTAGAGTGCTCGACTGGGAAACTACCTTTTTTATACAAAGCACGGCAAATTACTCAGCACCACCTGATGTGAAGCGGTGGAAAGAGTCCATATGCGAAGACAGCTAGTGCAGCTTGTTCTAGCCACTTCCACCTTGCCGTAAGGTGTCCATGGGATAGGAGATCCCAGCGAAATAACGCTAAGATCGCCAGAGCTCATGGAGAAGTCGTTGTGAGACATTATACCTCCTATCTAACATTTTAGATTAACCTTACAATGAGTGCTACACGAAAACCCAACGCCCCGCCTGATACTGGTATCACGATTATAATACACTGTTTTTTTTTACAGTGGTTGTTCTGCACCGACTTGGTTCATAAGAAAAGAAAGCATGCTGCTATTCCTCAACATGAAGTTCTTATGGATTGTCGGCAGGGGGCGCTTTCGGCATAGTTATTATTAATTTTGAGTATGTAAAAGTACCTTAGAATCTATTTGTAGGCTAAATAATTAATTCGAAAAAAAAACACTGTATTGATACTTACATAGAATGCTTAAATAAATGTTTATTAATAAGGCCCTCTATCGATAGCCTAGCTAGATAGTAGATGTGAAAACATAAAAGAAAATAGAAAATTCAATACCTAATACCTACCTACTGGTAATCTAAAAATTATTACTATTATTGATTTCATACTTAACATCAAAAAGAATATAACACACTTCGATCATCTTGATCGAAGATTACTTGTAATATTAGACATTGTGTTCTATTTTCAAAATTTATACTAAAATGATTACCAAACCTAAAATGTGTGTTCATTATTAAATAATATTTTAACCTAAATTTAAGTGAACTAAGCAACCGTAAAATTATTTATTAGAAAATACATTTCAACGGAAAGATTCAGAATACGAAAACTGATTGATGAAATAATTTAAAGTTTTACTTAGGATTACTTTAAAAAGTATTTGAACTAAGTTTGTTGTTTTTTCAAATAAATTAAAAACTTGCCGTGTTTTATAAATAAATAACCAAAGCAAATCTAATTGTAAGTAGTAATTAATTTATAATTGTAAGTAATTGTGTATTTATATTAGATGACGCTAGTCGAGCTGGCACGTTGTATCAACGTGTCTATACAATTTGTAACTGTAAACATGTATTAAAAATAAATAAATAATTTAAATATATATGTTGTTTGCGTTTAATCTAATTATGATCAGACGAAAGTACAAACGACAGCGCATCAAGTATAACAGTTGCACTACGAAAGACCTCTTTTTACGAACTAAATAAGATGATCATCGTCATATTATTATCAATATTTATCCGTTATCTAGTATCCATAACACAAGCTCTTAATGATGCTTAACTACTTTGGGCTAGATAATAGGTGTAAGTGTATAAATATTATTTTTATTATTATTAAAGTGCTACCACTTTCCTCGGTGCTGTATCGCTTGATGTGCTGTCCTATTACCTACCTATTAGAAGTAATTAACTGAAAAATTACTATACATGGTCCTTAAGTATATGTTGTCGCAGCCATCTGGTTAAATCAGCCGCTTAACTGGACGCCTAGCGCGTTGATTGAACGCCGGCATCCAATCAAACAGCTGAAGTAACACTCTTTGAGCGCAAAGTTTAACCAGATGGCTGAACGTCATGTCAGCCGTCTGGTTTAAATTAGCCATTCAATTGGACGCCTAGGCAGGTCGTTAAATCGAAGAGTTTTTTTGTGACTATTTGAGTGATTGGTAGGTTAAAGGTTATTCTTTTTATTACCACTTAGAACTAAAACGATATCGGTTATAACTGGTTTTAAAAAATAACCTTAAACCTATTAATAAAACCAAAACATTGCAGTATAAGACGATCCATTCAATACACCAAGGTCGCCAAGTCGTTAAACGTTAAGTGAGTCTAGTTCAATTAACTATAGAGCTAGGCATTCTATTAGATGCCGGCGTTTAATCAACGGGCTAGGCATCCAATCAAGCGGCGTCATCGAAATAAAATTCATGAAACAAATAGGTAGTAAAATTAATGTGTATGGAACAACAGAAAATAAATATTAATATTAAAAATGGGGATGCTATTGACCGCCCGCGGCTTTGCCCGTGTGGATGTCTGCTATCACGCTAAAAGTAACCTACATGTCACAAACTAACTCAATCCCAAATTACATTTAAATTGGTTTAGGGATTAGCGTGAAAAGGTAACAGAGAAACAGAGTTCCTTTCGCATTTATAGTATTTCTAGCGACCCGCCCCGGCTTTGCACGGGTGTAATGCTTATGTAAATATTTTGCAGGTATTATACATATAAACCTTCCTTAAGAATCACTCTATCTATTAAAAAAAACCGCATCAAAATCGGTTGCGTAGTTTTAAAGGATCTAAGCATATATAGGGACAGACAGACGGCGGGTAGCGACTTTGTTTTATACTATGTAGTGATTATGACTAGTTTTTTTGACATAAAAAATGAGAAAAGTTTTTTTTTTACTTAAACAACCGAGAAAAGTTTTCGTTTCAATTCGATGGTAACTTACACTAGGGACACAGAATCCCAAACCATGTGCCGCCATTAGCGCGCGGAACGAATAGCACGCTCGTGAATGCCCCAAGAGACTGCGAACTGACCGCTTGAAAGGCATATTATTTTTGTAAATTATTTTACAAAAACGCAACTTAAGGGCATATGAAATGCTGGTTTGTATCAACGTTTCCTTTATTTGAGGATCAGAAGATAGGCTCTAGCGTAAAAAAAGAGAATACCTAGTTCCTAAGCTTTAAATACTAGCAAAGTGTTCTTTGCGCACAAAGTTCCTTAATAAGCCGTAAGGGAATAATAGATAAGCTTACATTACAAAATAACATTCTTATTTTATTTATTTTAATAACGCTTATTAAAGAAACCTATAAATAATATTTAGGAAATATTTGATGAACCTTTCGGCTGGTAGACGCCCGGTGGGCCGCAGTGGTCCGTATATTTTCAACAATATAAACCTATATTATGTAATAGTATATATGTAGTATACAGGGTGGAAAAAATCAATGGGCCCTGGAGGGGAACTTCTTTAAATCTTTAAGTTAGCTCATTTTATTGAAAAGAAAAATTCCTTTATTTTTATAAAGAAACAAAACTGCATTCAAAGATCTTCTAAAATTCGCTTGTCTCACCGGGGAATCGAACTAACGAAAAATTTAAAAAATAAACCCTCACTATTTTATTAAACGAATCGATAGGATTATTGTGCAGGATAAAATTTGCCTTACAAACATTTGCTCTTACTTTAATCTGTTGTACGAGATACCTATGAAATTGAATATTTATTACAAGTTTTTTAACAATACTTAGTACTGTAATGGTCATTTAACAAGTAATTCATACGTTAATTTTCTTATCTCTCTAACATCCAAAGATATTGTATGTAGTACAGGTTTGCTAATATTATTTATCTCTAAGTAGTAAGTACCTTACTGAAGTCTACGATAAGAAAATCATTAAATTGTAATAATTAATTTATACACAATTCGTCTGGCGAAAAGTTAAAAATGGAACGCATTTTTTATTGCAATGCGGGGCAACAATTTGAAATTAGAACGACAACTTTCAACATTATTAAAATCGATAAACATATTGAAAGTATTCGTTTGTTAATTAATATTAGTTTTTACGTCTTTTATTTCAAATACCAAATGTTTATTAAACAAATTTTATCCTGAACAATAACCTACCGATTCGTATAAAAAATAGCGAGAGTTTACTTTTTAAATTTTTAGTTGGTTCGATTCCCGGGTGAGACAAGCGAATTTTAGAAGATCTTTGAATGCAGTTTTGTTTCTTCTCAAAAATAAAGGAATGTTTCCTTTTCATAAAATGAGCTAACTAAAGGATTTAAAGTAGTTCCCCTCCAGGGCCCATAGATTTTTTCCACTCTGTATAGTACCTATTCAATTATCTTTTGAGTCTAATAATTACGTGGATGACTCCTTCCATTTAAACAATAATGGTTTATCTTTTTAGTGTTAATTTGGTTTCATTTTATGTATTTTATTTATTTTCACAATTTATTGAAACAAATTTAAAGATCTGACCTTCGGGTGACCAATTGCGTTATTGACTTGTGTGTCTGTCAGTCATTGGTTACATGAAAATACATGATATTTTAACAAATAAAAATAGGACCCATCCACCCACCCATTTAAAGAAAAAGGAACAAACGGATTCACGGTAATTTGACGGAGATACAAAATATATCGCGTAATTAGTAAACACATAAAAAAGTACTCACCTAAAGTCCGAGAGTACACTCAATTGAAGACCTTTTTTGTCAATGTCATTGTGCGTGAAATGCGAATTCGCGTGTATCTAAAAGTTGTTTAAAAAAGCTATTACAAATTAGGTGAAAAAAGAATTACTTACTTAGAGTCTGAATGAGCTTAAACCTTTTTTGAGTAGGTACTACCAACATAATTACATTTTATTTGAGCAAAGCTATGTTAACGTGTATGGTAAAAATGAAGCCTGTGGATACTTTACATACTCTTCTTAAAATAATGGAACATTTATTTGAATAAAATTTTGTAAACAAATCGCTCAAATTATAATATTTAAATTCGATTTATTTATCCATTTCTCACTAAGACAAGTCACAATACAATCAACAACCGATTTAGAAGAATATTTGAGAATTATCTAAACTAGAAAACCAAACATTTCCTGGGGACCAGACCCTCGACCTGGACATGTTTTTTTTTCTTGTCTACATATATTGTTTTACTTTTAAATTCGTGAAAATAAAAGTTGTTACGTTAAAATATGCATGGCAATGTAGAGCTGTGTCGTTGATGTCTTTTGTATCGTGAAGTGAAGGAAAATGGAAAATTGAGTGTTTATGGAGAAAATAAATCTAAAAACGATTTCTTGTGATTACTACTATTGTATTATGTCATAAAATAATATTGTTAGAATACTAATTACCCACCTAATAACTCATAATTTATGTAGGTATCTATCTATTTATTTTAAAAATTCAATAAAGACAGTTAACGTCTTAAATTGGAAAATGTACTTTTGTCTGAGTGAAGTTTTTTTTTGGCATAAGTAGTCAAGTTTATTTATCATTAATGGGGGAAATTGGACATACGGCTTGCCTTAATAGTAGTCGGTACTTTACTGTAGATTACTTGTATACCAGCGTAGCTTTCACACCATCTCATGCACTGCCTACTCTTAAAGAAAATTTGAAGAAAAACTAAAAATTGACTTTAAAACACTAAGAAGAAAAACATAAATAAATTCAAGTAGGTATCCCTTAGAAAGTTAATTATTTTTTGTAGTCGGTGTTTGATGGCTTTCTATTGTTTCTTGGAAACAACTTAGAACAAATTCCAAAAAATATTTATTCCGATTTAGTATTTTAAAGTCGGTTTTTTTTTTCACATATTTTAGTGATAACATACTAAGGTCAAAGTTGGATGGGTGACCGACAGCATGTATTGTTTTTTACTATCGTCTCACAGGTACCACTAAAAAGTCACTGGAAAGCAAAATCGGCAATTTTGTGTACATTGACTTTAATTATTCCAGTTTTTTATTTTAAAAACAAACTACCAAATCGATTTTGATAAAATTTCTACTAGACCAATCTCAAAACCTACTTTTTTGATTAAAAAAATATTTTTCCTAATCAATTCATAAATGACGGAGTGCTGAGGTAACAACTATAAAAAAAGCCAAGTAAGTTCCAACTGTTTACCGTTAGACCGTGTGCTTGTTTACCATTGCCATCCTTAATATACAAGGCGGTGACGACAGTACTACAATAATTTAAACATGGGCTATATTAGGTCATAGATTTTTTTTGCAACTGTCAATTACAATTTGTTTGATAATTTAACAACATTTTTATGAAATAATGCAGCTAATGTTATATGATTGCATAGAAATGTCATGACTTAATTATCAAATGAATAAGTATTCTTATTCATTTGAAAGTTGAAAACATTTTTATGATTTCCTAATTTTTGATTTTAACATTATTGTAAATGTTTGAAAAATTACTTAGTAATTAAAATAGAATAAAACTAGAAAAATTTCACGTCCTGAGGCAGGAATCGAACCCGCGACCTTTCGCAATCCGGGCGACTTGGGATATCCCTGTGAAATTCTTCTAGTCAATCTGTATTTGCGCTTATGAGCTAACGTCCACCCTACAATATCAAAATATTCTATTTCAACATCCGAAATGAGTATTTTTACAAATACCGACGATTCGGTTAAGTTGGGGCACAACTTAACCGAATTACCTTTATACTACCTTTATTCTATTTTAATTACTAAGTAATTTTTATGATTTATTTTATACAAAGCACGCCAAATATGTTGCGCGAAGCTTTTAATAAAACAGCAACTTATATTAGGAAGTATATGTTGGTTTGGTTTTTATCAAGAATAATCAGTAATTAAAGGTTATGATAAAACACATTGCCAATTGACAAATCGAAGCGAGTAGGCTTGACAGATGACATTATGGTTTTAGCGGTAAACTCAACCATAGATAATTAAAGAACTTAATATATTGTCTATTTCAACAAAATGACTCAACACCACCTGATGTGAAGAGGGAAGAAGAGTCCATATGTGTAAACAGCTAATGCAGCTTGAAACACACTGTTCTAGCCGCCACCTTGCCGGCCCATAAGGTGCCTTTTCACGCCTCTTTTGAAGGAAACTATGTTATGAAGGAGGACACATGTGCTGGCAAAGAATTCCAAGTTTTGGAAGTCCAACAAAGAAACGAGTTACTAAACTTCTTTTCTTTTTTGTACGTGATGTTGAGGTGGAGATAGTAAATTGATGACTCTGAAGACCGGCACGCATGCTCCTGAGAGGAAGGGGGGAAGGTGTAGAAATATAGCTCATGTTTCGTAGTAGGTGGTAAGCCCGTATGTAGGGTCGTCTGGGTAGGTACTCCACCGCCTTTCTTATTTCAGCTGTGCTGTCTGAGGCTTTAGGATGACAACGCACCTGCAATACCAAGTTATTTTTTCCTTGTTATTGCAGGTGTCTATAGGCGGCGGTAACCGCTTACCACCAGGTATAGTATAAAAATAAAAATAAAAAAAAAAAGTTTTAATTTATTGTCACGATCCTGTATATAAAAATCGGCTACTGCTATCCATTGATATTTGTTTATATCAATGCCGCTATCCTGTAAGTCAACTCAACTCAAGTAGGTACTCTAACAGTTCTAGTTAGTGCTGTACTCTACCAATGCTGTCTACATTGCTATAGTTAGTACGCTTCAATGCTACTCTACAATTTGCTTTTCCCGTGTACAGCAGACTCTACCATCTAAAATAATATAAGCAGTGTTGCTTATTATCGAAGTGATGACATTAAAATAGTCGCTAGAATTCTCAGCCGGTTATTATAATAATTATATATCGTTACGTTACACACATAAATACCGTGTCATAATATTAATTATGTATAAATTACTGTAGCAGTGTCCTTATATAGCCAAAGTCCGCAAGGTTATTACAAAGGCCGTTTAAAACAGAATTCTTCGTTTCATTTCTTGATGCAAAAAGACCACCATAAGACGCTTACTCTTAGGCTATTTTAAGTCTTATTTAGCACAGATAAAGCCTGTCTTCGTTGTGCCGTGTCCAGAGGTGGTGTTACAGTGGTAAAGTTTACTTTCTCCGGCGTATTTCGTCCGGAATGCCCCGATGTGCCGACTGGCCGCACTGCCTTGTCTACCGCTGGTGTAGGCAACGATTATGTTGCGGTGTAGATCCGGCGACACTAATAAAACCGGTTGAAATCATTTTTGTTCTGATAAACAAAAGTAAGGGTGTAAAAGCTTCCCGAAACTGTGCCACAAAATTGATCTTTTTTATACTGTTAGAAAGGCAAACAGGCATGAGTCATATGCCTACGGCATACATAATGGAAAGCGGCGGTTACCGTAGACTTATACTGTACGTTTGTATTATAGCAGTCCATAGCACTAAAGGTTGTTCCACATTAAAATTGGGGGGCAGCGTTATAAAAAAATGACAGTGTAACTTTACCTTAAAATTAGTCATCACTCATTTCACGTAAAATTTTTCTAGTTTTATTATATTTTAATTAATTAGTCATCAGTTAGCTGTCAGTCTGGCTCTGGCGACCTAACTCTCATCGGGTTTTGAAAGTATGATAGTAAAATTAGTTACGAAATTTCTTTGAGTCAGTTACGAAAGATGTTTAGGAAGAGACAGTAAAATGATGACTCATAACCGATAGAAGGCGCAAAGCGACGCCGTCGCTATTGCAGAGACTAAAGGCTGTTCAGGACCTCTATATTGCCTATTCAACATGTCATATACGAACACCACGAAGCTGCAATGTGTCTAATATATCTAAGAGGGTCTTAGTGAATGTATCCCATAATTATGTGCAAGCAATATCCTAAGCAAGAGCGGACCTGTAAGTTGAAGGTTCTCCCCTCAAAATTTGATAATACTACTATTTGCTAACTTATTGAGTACCTTGATGTATATTGTGTTAAACTAGGTTGTATTAAATTACAGCCTGTTGGTTTGAAATGTTTTGATCAGTTTTGGGAATGGTATAGGTAATTCTGCCGTTTTTTTTATCTCAATCTTAAAGTAATGGAAGTAACGAGCAACTTTTTTTTTTTATAACTATACTATTTGAAATCAGCTAGAACCTCATTTTCCTCTCAGATGTCTGACGTAACTACGAACAAAAGCAGATGCGAAAACAATTTTCCAACATCATATTCTATGTAGAGCCGACGCGCGCCGACCGTAAACAATCGCGAGCAGTCCTCAGTCGGCCCCCACGAGCGGCGCGCGTCCGACCGCGAATGACCGCACCTGTTCACTGCCTTTGCCTACAAATAAAAATACAAACGACAAGGTTCGTCCGTGTTCCATTTTCAAATTAGTAAAGTGTTAAAACGGTATAATATTTGCCGTTAACGCGTGTGTAGTGGCATTGTGTTGTGTGAGATGGGATGGGCCGTTCATGGAAATGTTAACTGCACAGATTATGATAGAAAAAGTATATTCGCACAGATGAAACGAAGGAGGTTTGAATGAACCCCTGTAGAGTTCAAGACTCTAGTTAGACGACGACGTTACTCCTTGGTTATGCAATAAAAACTCTAATGTATTTATTTCAAATTTGCGTCGGCTTAGTCGGTTTTGTAAAGCTAAAACAGATCAATATACTTTGATTATTATTATAGTTTTATGTATCGGAATATATTTAAAACAGGTATAAGATAAAGTCATGGATTTCCGAAAACCTGCTTATCATCACTGACTAGACTTCCGAAACCTTCAATCTAAGGTTACGGTGGAATAAAAACACGAACATTCGAAATACAAAATTATTACATTTAAGTGAGCTACTTACCATTATTAATATCAATGAAAGTTTATGAATCTAAAAGCTTAAATGTTTATCTTATTTTTTATGTTTTTTTTTTATTTTTGTCTAAGAAGCATAGAGTAGGTATATCATTTGTAATAGATGTAGTTCAAAAGCTGACTCTAATACGACTTAAGAAGGTATAAACACAGTAGAAACATACATGTATATATTACAAACAAAATGTCCATCCACGACACGACTCTCATGAGCCAAGATCCGAGTCATTAGATACCTATCGGTGCTCTCAGGTCTGTTTCTCCTCCCTCACGGCTCAAGCTCCCAGGAGACTAAGCAACAGCGGGACACCTCCCCGGAACGTGATGTCTGTCGATTAGAAATCTTCCAGAGACGATTCGCCCCTAAGGCTTAAGGACTCACCAAGGTTCTCGCCTACTTAAACCCCGGTAAATGCAATGAAAAAGCAATAAAAACTTTGTCTGATTGAAAACTCCGGTAAATGCAATGCAAAAACAATAAAAAATTTGTCTATTCAAATAAATATTTTCTACCCGAAAACCTAAAAAATATACCTCTTAATTTTTACATATTCGGCAACTTACCACATATATCTCCATCAGAAATTAAGAGGGTATCTTCTCAGTAAACTTATGGAATTACCTCCTGGCCAGGCCAGTCCTTAAAAAGACACAAACGCGTTGCGTCGAAAAATACATAACATTAAAACGATAATAACGGGCACGTAACTCTGGAAATCGCACATCCTTGGTTACCATCGCTTTACCATACGGAGTAGTTGGGTTATACGGCGCGTCTGCAGTTAGGGAAATGAGGAATATCATTCAGTTCATTTCAAATTCTTCTCTGATGGCTTTCTGTTATGATATAGCCAGTATCAAGTTTCGGAGTATGACTTTTATTCTTAGAGTATCAAGGGCAAAACCTCTACCTTTTTGTAGAGTAGTTACCCCTAACTCTATTCTTGTCACTTCTTCTTTACGTATTGCATCTTACAATATCTTTTTTACGTTTTGTTATTAATCTTTTCCTCCTTAATTCCACCTTTTCTCTTGCTGTCCCCGATATAGACGTTTGTCAACAACTTTGATTAACATGCAGACAGGCGTTGTGCAAGTCCAAGGGCGAAGTATGCTTGACGAGCGATGTCAGCTCGGTTTGAAGTTCTTCTTTATCCCGGTGAAGAAAAAGGTTTTTCCGGCAGCCATATAGATCAATGTAATGATCACAAATAAATACTCATTTCTATAACCAAGCGGAGGCAAGTCAACTGGTCCCCAGTCGACCTTTTCATAGCATATCTGAAACTACTCCAAAGATATGTGTCTACTGGAGAAATCTAAAGTAAAATAGACAATGATATTTCATTGACACTTTTCAAAGAGAGTAAAAGGTGCTTTGCAATTCAAGTTCCAAGCGTACACGAAATTATACCGCTATGTCCTAACTCTTTCTTGTTTGTACAAAAACCGCTGTATTTTACTACTCTTTAAATGGCATGTTCTCGGCAATTGCGTATTTGTGCTCATCACCGTGACTGGTTTAGGATATCGTTTCCATTACTTCTTACTTTATCTCGTCGTCGCCGGTACTGGGACCAGCGTCAAGTTACTCGAGAGCACGACTAACTGACGGAAACCGCGCGAATGTGTTGTGTAACCCTTCGGAATGCGGCTGGACTGAACTACTTGTGGCATATAGCAGGACATTAGGATATTATTCTGAAATATTATGGTCGTTGGATCAGTCTTGCATGTACTTGTAGATATGATTCTTACATAGTTGACATACATAGAAAAAAATCTATACAAGGCACGCCAAATTGTGCGAAGACAGCTAGAGCACACTATTCTATACAGTCACCTCCACCCAGACTTATGATGTAGGAAGACTAGGATGGGATCGAACTCTTTGCCGGCACATGTGGTCCGCAAAGAATTTCAAGTTTTGGGAATAGGTACGAAAAATAAACAAGTTACTAATCCTTATTTGTGCGTGATGTTGAGTTGGAAACAGCGAATTTTAAATTATAAATGCGAAAGTGGCTCCATTAGTGTAATTATACATACATATACGTTTTCCTTCCTAAAGCATGGAACCAATTTAGATGAAATTCAACATGCTGTTGATAACTTCCTCATAAAGGATATGATATATTTTGGCGCGATAACAAAATTGAATATATGTATATCATTGCTCATGATCAAGACTGTACCAAAAATTTTGGACTTGGATTTTACTTCTTTGTCACTCATTGTCAGGCGAATAGAAATATGTTATCAATCAATCTGTAAGGACCTAGTCTGGAAAAGCGAAAATAAATGGACGTCCTTACATTTACGGTGAAATGCCAAATATCCTATATTTTTTGAGAAATTGACTTTCCTATATGTATGACTTTAAGGTCGATTTCCGCGTGTTTTGATAAAACCATTTATCCAAATTTTTACGACAACTGGAAAAAAAATGTGGAACTAGCTTCTAACTACAAGCTTATACAATTTAACTTTTTTTCCACTTTGTGTAAAGTTTTGTCAATGTTAGAAGGTTTCGAGCATGGACTGGACTAGAGATATTATGGAGTCTTTTCCGTCGAGGTTAAATCCGTGAGGTCTAATCCTGGGCTATAAGCAGCTTAGCATCCTTATTCCGGTAGTAAATATAATAATCGTAATAATTTACCAAATAGAAGCAGGTGTGTTAAGCCCACATAATGCTCTTCGACGTCCATTATCAGACTAAGTCTCATTGAGCAACAAGTAAAAGTAGTTTCTGTTAAATAAGCCCTGCTCCCACGCTGTATCCCACACCCAAGAATAATTTATCCATAGACCATTGACCAACGCTGTCCAAAATCATCACCTACATTCACTAACACCTTTTTATTAACCAAACTCGACTCTAAACTCGTAAAAGTAAAGTTTAATTTTAGTGAGTCCTTGCCACAGTTTATAGTGAGTCAAGCAATAAAACTCCTTTTGGAAAGTTGCGAAATGGTCCATCTGCCCATCCCTGGAGATTGGTTTTATATATGTAAATTAATTGTATCTATACACATTTTTTTACGGAACATATGAAACGAATGTTTGGTCCGAATAAATTACGATATATGGTTATGTGCGAAGGTTTTTGTATACCTATTTAATTTTCTATAAGTGATGTCATATACCGATCCAAGATACTGTTGTCAAAAGCTATGGGGTATTTTAAGGCATATTGATTTAAATATGAGTTGATAGCTACTTTTTATGGTTTGACATAACCAATATTTTTTTTTAATTAATTATTTTTCCAAATTCTTATCTAGTCGCCGGCGGCTCTGCGTGGATGTAGGTTACATAGCGAGTCCAACAGGCAGTCTAGTGATGTCATTTCTCATGGTGTGTGTGTAGTCTATCACCATGCCAAAAACTTTAATTCATTATTTTACATCCTTAGAGCACAGAGGAAAATACTTAGAGCTTGCAAACAACAAAAAAACAAACACAACAAACACTGAACAAACAAACAAAACACAACAAAACAAATACTGAAACATGTCATTATGTTTATACATTTTTATTGAAGAGTAATAAAAAGTTTTTTGTGTTCCATACAAACTGCCACCTCGTTTCACCCACTTAGGGATGGAATTCTAAATAAAAATGCCCTTCTTACTGAGTCTCTACGTCACACATCAGCAGTTATTGATTATTTCTAAAATTACAATAAAGGTATAAAGTGATCTCTTCCGGTCTCTCTTCTTCCTAGTGGAAAGCAGACAACATCAACTGCATCAAAAATTTCGATCAATTCAAATTTTAATTAATTCCTTTAAAAAATACATTATAAATTTACTACTTGATAGTATTAACAAACCGTTGAATGCAGGCTGCGCAGCACCCGTACCACCATCTTTTATCGCGATCCAGTTTAGGACCTAAACTGAGTAGAATTGTTAATTCGTACTACGACGCTATCTACGACTATGACGGCGATGCAGTTTAGGAACCAATACTGAACCTAGCGGAATATGAATCGCTCTTATAAAGATGGTGGTAAGGCCCCAGGACCGTCTTATTTGGAAAGCGATGGGGGAGGCCTTTGTTCAGCAGTGGACATCATAGGCTAGTATGATGATGATTAAAAAACTATGAATACATACTTGTAATTACCTATTACATACTTAACATAATAATTCAATGACGATAAGTACGTTTGATTTAACGTGTAATAAACATTTTGTTATTATAATAATATTCAAAAGATAATAATTTCTGCGCTAAGTCTATGACGACGTGACTGTCCTATGAATAATAAAGCAATTTAGTATAGGCAAAGCATTGATTTGTTGCATAGACATCAACATATCTATGAAATGAAAGATTCCATTCACACAAATGATCGGACTCATAGTCTAATGACAATATACAGTAATATGTGACGGAGTAGTAAGCGCTTTCCGTAGCTGACATGTATTCATACATGGAATCCAATTTCCCGCGATTTTGTTCGCTACTCTGTAATAATGTCTATTATGTCTATATATATCTCTATCATCTGTATAACAGAGGTAGAAAATAATTTAGCTTTTTCACGCTGTTTTCGCTACAACTCAAAAAGGGTCTTATGCACCTCATCGATGAGCGCTGCGTGAAATACCGAAGTCCATCTACAAATCAATAAAACCTGGCGCCTGCACATTTAAGACAACCATGGTTATTTAAATAAGTTCTGTGGCTGCCAAAGCAATGAAAGATTAAATAAATCTAAATCCATAAAAGAATAAGGAGCTCGGCGACGTAGTGGTTTGAGCGCTTTTGTTTCGAATACGAAAACAAAGCAACTTTTACCATGGTCTATCCCGGGATGGGTCAACCAAAATTTGGCACGTTAACCGGTTGTTTTTGTAACCGTTTCAATCGTTTATAGTCTGATTATAAAGAGTAAACCATTTTTTTTTCGTTTTTGTAAATTCCTCAAAATGCAAGGTACGCAAATGATGTTAGCACCATTCTGCCGTTTCATTGTAATGCTGGCTGTCATTATAGAGAGCTTGTTCTAGATGCAGCCGTAATAAACATCTCCGCCGATCATTACATTGGCACGTTCCGATTGTTGCCGGCGTCTATGTGCTCGGCCCAAGTTAAGAGATACGTGTTTACCTGTTATTAAGTTGCTGAATGATTTGGAGATCGGTTGAAGAGCCCAACGGTTCTTCGCCTTTAGCGGGTTAGTCCATATGTCCACATCTAGCGTTCATGAGAATTTGTGAGTACTTATTGCAAGTACGGTTCGTAGTTTTCACAAATTTTCGCCAACTCTTGATACGAACATTCATAGGAACTTACTCGCTTTGGACGGGGTTCCCGCATAAGATTCCTTTTTCTTTTATGTAAGTAATTGTTTACTTGAACTTATAAATTCTAATAACCATCAAAGACAAATACACTAACTTAATGAGTGAGAAAAGAAATGAAAGGAAATGTTCAGAGCAACGTATTCTTGCGTAATGCGTGACATAAGATACAATATATGTGATAGATATCGCATCCTATATTGTATATTTATGTCCTATATCAAAAAAGCATCTTGAAATTTTCTAATGAAAAGTGTATGTAAAGTGTGTATATTTCGACTGTAAATGTGATAAAGAATGATAGAAAAAAAAGGGATTATGTTAAAAATGAATGAAACGATTAAACGAAAAAAATAATAAAACTAATACAGAACACCTCAACTTCCTAGCCAATCGTACACACGACCACCCCGGCAATGCAACAACAATATTTTTGCCTCAGATTTTTATGAAATTAAAAAAAATCATACAATTTTACTTTACTATAATATATGGCCATAGTTTATGTATATAGGACACATATTTTTTTAAGAGGTAAGAGATAGCGGTTTTACTGTGGGTTGCACCTCCACCTTGTAGAAGATCGCAGCTAAATAACACTACTTTGTAGTTTTGTGTTCCTGCGGTGAGTCAGGTCGCCAGTGCTCATTGAGAAAGCGTTATGGGGAGCAGGGGGACTGGTTCCCTATAGCGTCAACATAACGCATTCTCTTGATTTTTATAGGGTAGACAGCGAGAGGTCACGCCAAGCTTCTAGTTCGATCTGAACGTGAGTCGATTCACTGCGCACTATCAAAATACGGAACGGCAGAACAAGGCAGTATGGACGATAGGCTGGCGGCAGCTGCGCAATGCAACTTCAGAGCGAACTAAGTAGATGTTTGGCGCGAGCTCTACGAGCGACTGTTGGCTACGGTAAACGTTTACCATCAAGCGGAGCTTTCGCTGGCACTCTTATCGTTTTTAAAAAAAATTAAAAGACATGTCTTGAGGCCGGATGCCAACCCGCGACTCTCAATCCAGTAACTGCTCTAACCACTGAGCTACGGACTTGAGGAAACCATATATGAACTTTATGTAACTTTCTTGTAAACTAGATAAATAAATAACGACGCGATTGGTGCGTAATTTAGCCGCTCCATCTTCTTTCTTGTCCCACGCCCGAAGCCCCCGGCAGCACGCAACCAGTGCCGCTTTGTTAATATACTACGCATGCTTGAAATATAGACGACGGGCATTGTATTGCGAAATTAACGGGGTACGTATTCTTAGAATCCACAATTCATCGGATCTCTAGACTTATTTATGAGAAAAACCAAGCAAGACTACGCACGCTACTTCGTCGTGAAATATTTTACTCAACTTCAAATACTAACGTATCTTTGGAAAGATTGGAACCAGTTTTTCAAAGAGTGGCTGGCGAGCAAATAACCGCTTATCGATAAATGGGTAGTGTTCACTATATGAAAGAAATAAAAAAATTAGAAAAAAAGTAATTAAAGTATAATTATCGTAACAATTACAAATAAAGAAAGAAGACGCGAAGAGAACGAGTACTCCGGTGGCGTAGTGGTAATCGCGTCTGGCCGGACATCAGTAGACGCGGGTTCGATTCCCGCCTAGAGCATATATTTATTTTTTCATCGTTTTCTACCTTTATTTGTAATTATTACAATTAAGTAGGCGTTTAAACACATCTATAACATTAAAATGTGAAGTATAATTATTTTTCTTGGTTAGACTTTTGGCGATATCTAATAAAAAACACAACTTTCAAAGACAAAGAACTTAATTTGTTACGCCGCGCAAGAAACCCGGCAGCACACGACGATTAAAAACCAATGGTGCCTGGAGCCAAAATTAAAAGCTAAATAGTAAAGAGATTCTCGCGCGACAGACGTCAATAACCCTAGTTCGAAAACACGTGGAGAGCCTTTACTGAAGCCAGCAGGAGTCTGAGTTGGCTGTTTTCTAATCAATATTATGTTAATATGACCAAAGGTCTTGCCCTGCGTCCTGTTACCCACTTTCACCTCACAAAGGGGTGCTTAAAATCAATAAGGTTGCATGACTATGCGGTTAGCCTTACTATTGACCGTTCCAAAATATCACCGTTTGACTGCCCCCGTAAATTTTTAATATAAATATTTTTTAATAAGTTGCTTATGTAACTTTCTTCTTAATAGAAGAATGATTTCATTGTTATAATTTGATCTATTTAGAAAATAAATAATTTCTCCATGATCGGTCCCGGATGGGTTAACATTGACATGATGTTACTTTTTCGCCTGCCAACCTGTACTGTTAGCGATTGTGGTGTTGAGGCCCTAATAGTGGGTTCAGCTTTGCCCAGCAGTGGGACGCTGAAAAATGTATTTTCATTTTATCGAGACAGGAGTTAATCTAAGGAAATCCCGATAGATGTAATATCAATATAACCGACGAACCTTGTCACTCACGCAATCTTTTGTTTCACTTACAGCTAGTGAAGTGTTTGTTACCCAGTGCAAAACAGTGAAGTGAAGTGTTTTGAACTATGACGTGAGAACCGGCACAATGTACCGCCCGAATTTCTATGAGAGCACCTGCTTTAGGTGCAACGAGATCGTGTACCAAGTGGACCGAGTGGGACCACTTAAGGACTTCACTTTCTTTCATAGCGGGTGCTTCAAGTGCGCAGTATGTGGTACCAAGTTGACATTGAAGGTAAGCGAGTGTTTGTTTTCAATAATAATAATAATATTAGCAGATATTCAAATACCAGCTTGAAGCTGAGAAAAACAATGAAATAATAATAATAATATTCTATTTATTGACCAAAATACACTGTTACGGATAAATATAAGCTTGTAATAAAAAATTACATCTAAACACGTAACACAAATATTATGCAGCATCCGTTACCGAACTGGGTGGAGAGCCTGTATTTCGGTATCCAGCGCCTCTATCCTCCAAGACTCCATTAAGTGTTAAGTTGCAATTTATACATCATATTATTGACATGAAAATATAGCATTTTTAAAATTTTTAAAGACAATTTTAGTTATTTAAATTAATTTATATAAAATCCACACAAATGTAGACATATTATGTGCATACTTAATGTTAAAAACTTGGGTACTATTTAGTGTCTGTAAGTCCTCCCTGTTAATATCAAATTAATCATTTCACAGCTAACATATCATCAGTAAATTTATATAATTTTAACTTGTTTGTTCTTTGTTTTAAGTTTGTTTTTACAAAAAAGAAATACATGCTACAAGCGCTTTCATCACCTTTTGTAATGCGCTCGACCAAAGAGGGGAATGCTCTGCCAGCATCGGTATTCCCTATTGCTTAACTTCAGTTCCTTCAAACCAGGATTAAATAGGCACCTTCTGGGTAAGCTCGCTATATCCTCGCAACTTCTCTCGGAGCATGCGTGGGATTAAGAGCAAGCCCATGTAATAAAAAAACGCGGCTTATTGCCTTCCACCAAAAACTTACAATTACAAAACTTCTAACGATTAATTCAATTGTAAAATTGCTACTTTAATGAATCTTTAAGCTGTGAAATAAATCACATAAGTACAAACTTAACACGCTACAAATTTATTACCGGATTATGTTTAAATCTGATTTGCATCTTATTGAAATAATAACGTCATTTGCATTCGACAAAAACCAGTTCCGCGCGACAGGAGCATTTGTGTTTAAAACTTCAATGGAGTCTAAAAAGCCATAATAAACCTGAGCCGAGGTAGTGGCAAACCACGAACAGTCTAGCATCAGCCCCAGCAGTCTAACATATTCAAAACTGTCAGAAAAGCTTCGGGTCTCTATCATCATCAGCCTATACGTCCCACTGCTGGGCACCGGTCTTCCTACATGGGAGAAACACATGAGGAGCTTGAGCCATAAGACCACCACGCTGGCCCAATGCGGACTTGATAGATGAACTTGATTCGACTGTCGGATTGACGGTTTCGCTGGCGGGAGAGTCAGCATTAAAATAATGTATAAGTCAAACGCCGATGGTTGAATCCAGCAGATACTGTTATGGCGGATTGTCTACAATATTGAGTTCAAATTTTCGATCAAAGTCATTAAAATACGGGACGATAAATCTGTTAATCTGACTAAATAGTAGAATATCTATTTTGTCTGTTTCGTGGGTGTTTAACTAATGTCAAACAAAACCCAAGTAACACCAAAAAATCACCTGTCACGCATGCTTGCTATAAAAGCTTCGTATTTGACATTTGAAATAAAAGAGACTTCAAAGAGAGATGATTACAGATGATCATACGTCAGATAGATTGAAGTTGTTATAGTGTGTCAAATAAAATTAAATTGAAAATTGGCACATTACATTGAAAATCGGTACAGTCGGCAGCACGTCAAGCGTAACAGTTTGTCCTTGAACCTAGAGCGCAACGCACAGAAAATTTGTGAGCAAAGGATAAACATATGTCTCTCAGCGCCTCTTTCTAACGTCTCTCTCTCAAGTACTCTGTACCTACAATACTCGCAGTTGGCCTTGAACGCGAGCGCGACAACTATTAAAATTTGTATTTCTTCGATATAGCCTCCGACTAAATATGTGTAGGTTTATAGGTAGCTATAGATACAGCTAGCTATGTACGCGGTCTACTCTCTTCGCTTCGTTGTTTGAACTTGATTTAAAATTAAAGTACGGCTGAGACTATTGCTTTAATTTAATAAAACAAAAAGTTTTCTACATATAATGGCTAGTTATGATATTTTATTTACCTACCTATTTACCAATGATGCTCAGCGTACCTAGTTATTTCAATCAACTAATATTATACCTATTAAAATACAGGCTTCATTATTTATTCATTGTTATTAACTTAAAAAATATTTCTATTGTCGGGTCATTATTATGGTCCATTGTTATGGAGAGAAATGAAAATAAACATTTACTTAGGTTTGTTTTTCTACATTTATTTAATGTTAAAAAACAAAAACAAAACATTTATAATGTTCAACTCCTATTATCATACCTGTAACTACTACTCATTCACAATATTTTAAAGATCTAACATTCTACTCTTCAAATGTGAAATGAATTAACAATTTTGAAGAAAAGTAATATTAGACCTAGCACAACTACAACACACAAAATCTTATTGAATTTTAGTGTTAAAAATAAATTCTCAACAAACAATATTTGAGATTTGAAGTGGGTTCCCCAAGAATGAAGACAAGTATGTAACGCAATCAACCCGGGATGTTTGTAATTTTGTTTCGAATTTATTTAATGTATTTTACAAGATACATTGATGTGTGAAGCAAGCAATTTTGAAGCTTAATTACATGATGCTAAAGTTGAAATTGTGTTATATGTATAAAATTGTAATGATTTGTTGGTGTAAATCACTAACTATCAACTACTAATACTTGAATAAATTTTCAATTAGGTATGTGAAGTAGGTATGATAGATAGGTCTTTGTGATTTGTTTTTTTCTAATATACTTACTTATGTAGGATCTAAATCCTTTTCTATTTATGTTAATTACAATACCATACGACATAACAATATATGGTGCAATGCGGTTACGTCTTCAATGGAATCTCGACCTTATATCAGATACCTTAGGTCGATTATTAATTATCCAGGTATGGCTCATGATATTTAGATCAATAGGTAGGGTATAAAATTCGCCTGTGACATTACATTACTTTTTGATTTGTGTTAGTTATTAGTCCTACGATCATAGATTAGAGATAATATATCTTATGATGGTCTGTCTAAGGATAAGGATAGAGCAGTCGATCAGTTTGTAAAAGAATTGTGTAAAGTCGGGGGTTATACCTAGTTTAAATACATTTCAAAATTTATAGTTACTAGTCTTTAAGTTTTAGCCATAAGTAAACGCTTAAAAAACTGAAAGATTATCACTAAGATTAATTGTTTATATCTAAGGAATATCTATAATAACTTTAAAGGATTCAGTTAAATCCTCTATAGCTCAGTGGTTAGGGCAGTCATTCGAATTGTGAAAGGTCACGGGTTCGGACCGCCGAGCACCCGTAGAAGGTAGAACGGACCGTGGACAAAACCACCTTGTTCCACCACCTCTGTCCACATACTAAGAGACAAATTAATGTGTTTTATTGTTTTATTTCTTTATTTCTCTCTGACGAAGAGAGAGAGACCATCTTATTGTTTCCCCGGGAGTTTGCCATGCTATGAGCGCGGGGGGCAGACATTTTTTCTAGTTGAAATATTTTTTACACAATTTTATGTTGTCTTTTTCAGGATAATCATACTTACCTACTTAGGATCGATTTGTAATTTAAAGATTGAAAATTATTCTCATGTCTAGGCAGTGCAGGACCGATCGGTTTGGAGGTCCTTGCCCAATTGCTTATGCTCAGTAGTGGGTATCTCTTAACTGACGTGATGATTATAATGTGTAGGGTTTTCTAAATTAATAATTAAAATAAAATAATAGTAGGGAATTAATAGTGTAGTGGATTCAAATTTTAATACAAGTTTTTTAAGCTAAGAAGGAGGAGCTTGGTGGCGTATTGGTTTGAGCGCTTGGTTTCGATACGAAAAACAAAGCCACTTTCACCATGGATGAAACATTTCCTAGGATGGGTAAATCAAAGTTTGTTATCTCGAGCTCCTCCGTGCTTCGCATGTTAAGCTGTTGCTCCTGCAACCGCTTTAACCCACCACCCCGCATTGGGCCAGCGTGGTAGTGTTATGGCCCAAACTCCTCATGTGTTTCTCCTGTGTAAGGCCTGTGCCCAGCAGTGGGACGTATATAGGCTGGTGTTGATGATGATGATGATGATGATGGTGCAAAGAAGCTATTAAGTAGACACACAGACAGACAGGTAGACTGATCGGACTGATGCTACACCCCATGAGCACTGGATCATTACTATTAGTATCTCCAAGAGATCTGGCGACCTCACTTACACCAGAAACACTTAGTTTTAAAATATTCTGCAATGCTATAATATTCAAGGTGATACTAACAAATTCCAAAACTGTATATAGTTTTATAGGTTGTTAATATGACTAGTTTAAGAAGCTAACAGCTTTGTTCAATGAGTATATAATCAAAGAAACTCAACAATAATTCCTAGACACTGGTCGCTACTAGTTCTTCTATGACACTGATCTCAAATTATAGTGATAAATAACTAAAAGTAGCATTATAAAACTGAAATTACAGGTGAAATGGTGAAGTGCTGTCTCTTGAATGAAAAACATTTGGATTAGTCATTTTATAAGTCATAAGTTGCAATTCAAATTGCATTATGATTTAGCCAAATACTTCATTGACATTCTGAAACTGCTACTTGGATCTACTTCTCTGAGGTAAACTGATATTGATGATGATTGATGACAGTAAAATTACTTAAGAATACATTTTTTTTTGGACAAAACTAAAAACCAATTGTTTCTGCAATCCATGGCTTGACAGAAATAAGAAATTCTTTATTTGAGCAGGTCTAATTGGGAATGTGTAAGAAATAAGAAACAGAGTCAAAATTGATTTAACATGTTTATTGAATAGTTAACAATATTAAAATAAAATTTTAATTAACTCTCAGCCTTGTCTTATTGAAATATCACTAAAGTAAGAGTGCACCAAATTTGAAAAAAATCTGATCTGTGAAAGATTATCATCAAACACCTGAACAGATCTTTATAATTCAAAGCTAAGAACCATCTTGACCACATTAACTTTCTAACAAAAAAAAATGCATCAAAATCTGTCAGTGCTAGCTACGATGGCACAAACTTACAGATACAAAGACAGACACATCAAACTTAAAATGCCCCTCTTTTAGGGTCGGGGGTCATAAAAACTAAAAAGGGTAATTTTATGAATAACTTAGGTGCTAACAATATGCAGGTAAGTAGGTAGGTAGTAGGTAGGTAGATATTAGTATTTTTAGCACCATTTTACCTCCCTTATTCTTTTCTATAATTATTTAATGAAATCCAAAATTATATGTAGAACATCACAACTTTCAGAAATCTCTTTTAATTAAAGAGTTATGCAAATTTTTGTTTCATGCTAGTAATTTATTCATCTGTCAAGCGGCATTATCCCTCTGGAGTGTTAAGACAATTGAAAAATCAGTTGTGTCTGGAAACTCTGGAATCTGATATTTGACAGGTATTCAAAAACCAACCATTCCTGTGATGTGAGAAATATTACTACTTAACCTATAAAATTGCTTAAATTAAATTTTGAACACCATTCTAAATCAAATAACCATTGCAATGAGAAGTAAGTGAATTTAAATAATATTAAACAACAAAAGTAATAGGAGAAAATATGTTAGAAGACTGTTAGGTTTAGAAAAGTAACTATATTTTATTATAATTTGGGTTAAGAAAATAATGTTCTGGGTGAATTAACACCATTGCTCTTTGAAATTATATCAATCTCTTATCATAAAAATCACATAGATAATTAGATAGCCTTACTATTACATTTGAATTTACAGGTCATGAAAGTTACACTAATATCATGTAGGAACTTGGAACACTGCTATTGCTGAACAATTATGAACATGTGAATATTACAGTTGTACAGGCAGAGATAGGTATAGGTACCTATAGGGACAACTCTTCCTAACCTACTTTGTAATGTGGTGGTGTTAGAAGTATTTTTACCAGGCCCTGTTGATCTTATCACCCCAGGAAACAAAAACTAATGTAATTATGACTCTGGTTGCTTATGTATTGATTTAAAGTGCTCACTATTGCTAAGCCAAAATGTTGAACTAAGTATCTTAAAAAAATATCTTCAATAACCTTTCATTTTTTTTCGAAGTCAGTCATTAAATTATAAACTGAAACTTACCCTAACCTCTATGTGGTGGTCATATATATACTTTTTGTAAAAATATTATTTATGTCTGAAGCATTTAGTTAAATAAATTTTGACACTGGCATCCACTCAACAATAGAATATCTCTTGTCTGGTTTGTGGTTACTTATTTATTTCACTGACATAGGTATGGAATTCACTAATAACAAGAATTATGTGAACAAATACACCACACATCAACACACTATCTTGTAGCCTCTACCAACAGCCTGGATATTCATCTCATATTTAAAAACCAAAAATATATGGTCCGCCACCTGCAAAGTAGTATTTGTTTTATTATGTGTACCTGTTCATAAATAAACTGGATTGAGTCTTTCAGAATATCAGCTACTTAATCAAAGATGTTTTTACAAAACATTATAGTAGGTGGAATCATTTTACAAATATGATTAGTTGGTATATTTAGACCAAATAATGAAACTAATTAACTTATCAAGGTTATGCAAGGTTATAAGTTAATTAGTTTAGCAAGGAAGTCTCCAAATACTCCAAATACTTTTCATTTTGTTAGAAGTTGAAGAAAATCAAATGACATTGACCAAAACCTGTTTCGTATAGGTAAAAAATAAATGAAGGAAAATACTTTTATACACATGGCGGTCATTTCAAAAACAAGAAGAAAAGTGCAGTTTATTTAAAATATAGGTTGGTGTGTCCTGTTCTCATAAGAACAGTAGAACAAAATTCTAACTTACCGATATTTGGTCGGATTTTCATATAATTAACTACCCATTTGTGTAGTGCTACTATTTTATTTTCATTCCATCCAAGTGCGTGGCCATTTCGTATATTACTTATATTTTTTTCAAAGAAACTAACATTTATCTAAAAATAAATTAAACAAGAAAAGTCAATGTTCATTTCGTTATTTCGTATTCAATAGTTTGAACCCTTATTATTAGGTAGCCCCATACAATTCAGGTCTCAATACAAAATGGACATCCTATTTCTATACTCAACTTTTAAATACCACAGATACAAAAAAAAATCTTCTAAACTTGAGCACCAACTTCATACTTAAAAAATGCGATGTCATAGAAATTAGACTAAACTGCGCGTACAAATAGCGTTAGCTCAAACAATTCGACCAATTTTAACCAATAAACGCTCGAAGCATTCTGACAAGCTCTGCTATTGGTCAGATTCTAAAAGATGGTGGAAGTTGAACCAATAGCGAAGAGGGTGTGCTTTCTTTCTAATAGCTATACATAGCGTTTACTAGGGTTATATATACTGTTACGCTTGATGTGCTGCCGACTGTACATTTAAATTAAGTTTTATTGTAACTATGTCTGTGAACGTAAAATTCAAGACACAATTAAATTCGTCTTAAATGTTTCATCAAATTGATTTGCATTAGACATATTTGATTTTAATAATTAAATATAAAGATAAGAATCCTCGACCTTTCCGTAAATTATTCTACTTAATAATAAAAATAGGTCTGTTTAACAAACTTGTAAAGTGGTCGTAAATATTACTTTATAAAATTTTAATAAACATAATATTATGAAAGACGTCAAATTGTAAAATAATTCGGTAAGTAGTAGGCTGTTGTTCACCTTGCTGCCTAAAAATTGGATCAACATTAATTATTTCAAAGAAAGTCATTTCATAACGCAACCTTTACATTTAGCATAGACGCGTAGGTTAAACAATATGTGGGTAAGTATGTAGATTTTTGTGGCATATTATTAATAGCTTGAATCTTCCATTTTTAATATGAAATTATAACAAACCGGCACAGAAGTCAACAATTCATGTCGTTTTTACATTGTTAATTTCTCCGTTTTGTTATCAAGATCTACGCTACGAAGTGATAGACGTTCAAACTTTGTCAAAGAAAAACAAATTAATAAAATAATTATTTTGAAAAGAGAACAGCATTAATGGATGTTCTTCTATTTTGAAATTGGAATACATTTTTTTTTTTTATTCAGAATGCGGCCTTTTTACAAGTCGGTTGGCCCAATAGGAAAAGAGTTTTGTCATAAGTTTTATAAATCATCTGATAATAATCTTCGAACAAAACGAGAGCTTTGTAGGTACGTATCATTGGTAGTCGTGGCCTATATTTCAATCAGAGTATAAACAATGATCATACAAAGGGTACTGTTATATTGTCCCACACGGCTTTGTACCGTTAATGCCGTAGCATTCATATAATTACTAATTTAAGAAAACAAGTACTGACTCATCATTCTGAGTCATATTTTTATATTTATGTACTTAATAATATCAAGGTCTGTTCATTAATAAAGACATTTGAGTAAATAGTGAGGTTTCTTTCAGCGTATTGTTATAAGTCATAATTTATGGGGAACACTTTTATTCAATAATAATATTTAATAAGCGTTATTTAAACAGACATTATAGTTGTACTAAAAGTACTTATTTATCTCAAGATTATGGTAGTACTATCTACTATAAGGCATTTACCTCTGTAGTAAGCAAACATTAATAAATCTATTTTCGTTTAGCACTTGACATGACTGTATGTTACTTAATATGTACCTACTCGCGAAGTGACACGAAATAGGACAGTTATTTGTAGTAAAACATGTTTTAGTGATTGTTAAAGACATGCCTTAATAAAACATTTAAAAGTTTACTGTTAAAGGAACTGAAACTCGTAGATATAGTTACCTACAATTAATTTTTATTTTATTTTTATTTTATTCGGTAAAACATCAGCTGATAACACATAATAGGTAAGTAGCTACTTATAGTGATAGGAAGCTAATTACAGCGAACAAATGTACAGTGAGCTATACAAAATAATAAACAGTGTAGACACAAAATATTAACCATCTCGCATTGCAGCAATGTAAGATCCATGTACAATAAAAGTACAAAGAAATGAATATTATTAAAAATAAAATCTACACATCTATGAATAGAAGCCTGCTAATTGACTCTTTCGCCGCTTTTCGCTAATTTATAATAATACAATTTTTAAACAAAATTAAAAACTGATTTCAATTAGATACTAAAAAGGAGAAAAATTATTAATTATTTCAGAATATTTACATTTAAAGAACGGTATACTTACAATTGGTGGACTTAATGCCATTATACATTCTCTACTTGTCAACCAGAGAGTTGAGTCTAGACGGTGTAGGTAATAGCCAGGGCCAAGCAAAGTACGATGAGCTGCCTCGGTCGCGCCAGAGTGAAAGACAGTTTTTAGAGGGTAGGCCAGCTCCTGAGCTGGAAACTTCCATATAAACCAAGGGGGAGTCCGTACAGGCTCTCTGGGTATCTATAAGGGAAGAAGGAAAAAATTGTCAGTGGATCATAATAGTTATTTGTTATACAAGATTGCAAAGTTGTTTTTTAACCGCGTTGTCAATTTTGATGACCGAGCAAGCGAAGGATTCTAAAATTTAATCACGACCGCAGCGAGTTATCAATTAGTCAAAATTAGAATCCTGAGTGTTAGCGAGGGAATCAAAAGAGCACGACGTGAAAAATCTTTGCACTCGAGTGCAACACGTAACTTTTCATCCCACCTCAACGAGGAAATGACTCAATGCAAAAAAAACATTTGCACATTATTAATAGTTTCAGTCAATTCTGTTGGCGTCAAATAAACTTCTTCGGCGCTAGAATCACTTATTTTTGGTTTGTTACTTGTTTTCAATTTTCTTGTTTTAAACCTATGGTTTTAGCTAATCGTCGCTTTGGTGGTGAAAAGAGTCAAGCCCACAGCTTGTGAACGTCAAAATGACGGGACCCCACCGGGTTTTTCGAATACCAAGTGTTTAGGATATAATACACTATTTCTACTATTTCATTATTTTATAGAAAAATTCTACACTCATAAAATATCAAGAAATTCTTCAAAGAAAGTGGTCCCGCTATTTTGACATCAAAATGGCGGGACCACTATTCAGTTATTGAAAAACACATGGCGTGATATTGAACTGAACACATCAAATTCTAATACGATATAGTACGACTACGTTTGGATCGATAATATAATTTTAAAACTATTATTTCAATTAAAAAGTGATGAATATATTTATATCAGAAAAACGCCTGAATAAAATGTATCAGTTTAAGCCTAATATCATTTGATTGCTCCTACAATTTGTGAAGGCGTTTACACGTTTAGGCCGCATATTTTTAAAAAAATATTTTATTCAATTTACTTTACAAAGGCTACTACTTGAGCTTGAAAACCGTTTAAATATACTTATTTAGGTATTACTTACTATTAAACATGCATTTCTTACAATAAACATATCGAGCTGGGTGTGTTTTGCGGGATTTGGTGGTGTCGGTCAAGATTTTTATTACAATAATTAAAAATTGTGTCGGAGCGAAATTTGTGTTATAAAAGTGGTGTAGTTTTATAAACAAAGTGTTTGTGTTGTTATTAAAACAAAAGTAATTATGGTGTGAAATACGATAAGATTTTTTTGTGGTTATCCACCTCATCAAGTAGCATCACATGGAGACTGTCATCATATATTTCGCGTCAAGTACTCCCAAGATGCATTAAAATGTGTTACGCCAGCATTTTAATGCAATAAATGAAGAAATAGAAAAATACTAAAGAAATGGCTGTATGGGCATTAGTGCTCTTTACCTTCCCATTACAGGGAGAATGAATTAAAAAAAAGCATATCGAGCTTTAGCGCGGCCACACACCTACAGGTGCTGCCTAGAAAGGATCGTAAAACCGTCATAAACCGTCACGATGAGTACGAGCATTTGTTCACGAGTCATGGATGTTTACGTATGTTTATTTAGTATATTTCTAATATTTATATACTTATTATTATCAATATTTCTCCATTATCTAGTCTCCATAACACAAGCCATTAATGATGTTTACTTTGGGTTAGATCATAGGTGTGAGTGTATGAATATTATTATTTTACAGACATTCTGTGAAAATTAAAAAACTGGATATTTTCTTAATTTATCTCGATTGGTGTAGAATTGGCATTCTTGTAGCCTGAATAAGTTAAATAGATGAACCCAATACGTTGTACGTTCAAATAATATAAAGTTAGACTAGTACCTCTCTCGGCAAGCGCTAGAGAACGACTGAGCGCCAAATAAGAATGGCCGGCAACCGGTGTGTGTGTGACGATGAGCCCGGTTTTATGATCCTTTCTAGGCAGCACGCCGGAACCTGTAGGTGTGTGGCCGCGCTAAAGCTCGATATGCTTTTTTTTAATTCATTCCCCCTGTAATGGGAAGGTAAAGAGCACTAATGCCCATACAGCCATGTCTTTAGAATTTTTTTATTTCTTCATTTATTGCATTAAAATGCTGGCGTAACACATTTTAATGCATCTTGGGAGTACTTGACGCGAAATATATGATGACAGTCTCCATGTGATGCTACTTGATGAGGTGGATAACCACAAAAAAATCTTATCGTATTTCACACCATAATTACTTTTGTTTTAATAACAACACAAACACTTTGTTTATAAAACTACACCACTTTTATAACACAAATTTCGCTCCGACACAATTTTTAATTATTGTAATAAAAATCTTGACCGACACCACCAAATCCCGCAAAACACACCCAGCTCGATATGTTTATTGTAAGAAATGCATGTTTAATAGTAAGTAATACCTAAATAAGTATATTTAAACGGTTTTCAAGCTCAAGTAGTAGCCTTTGTAAAGTAAATTGAATAAAATATTTTTTTAAAAATATGCGGCCTAAACGTGTAAACGCCTTCACAAATTGTAGGAGCAATCAAATGATATTAGGCTTAAACTGATACATTTTATTCAGGCGTTTTTCTGATACACGGTGTATCAGAAGTACCCAAAAAAAAGAAATTCTTCATCGAAAACTCAAAATGAAAATGTCACTACTCTAGTGATCGGCTGTGAATGTCATTCAACCTAAAATTTACATCAAATCAATAGACTATATTTCCAAAGACTAGAATATGCAAACTATTAGTACCGTCGATTCCTTCTGAGATGCAAAAAACTTTCTTTGCCGATAAAACTTATAGTACGATGCCTTAATTTCTAATACGATGACAAGTAATAATAATTTTATTGAAATAATCATTTATTTTTTAATTTTTATAACAATTATTTATCTTTTTGTTTAGGTGTTGTTTATTATTTTTAAGCAATAAATTGCTATTAGTATCGATTTCGCATATTACGTAAACACCTTTAAATAAATAGAGTATGTAAAATCAAATTGCACTAATCTAACTAAGCACTCATCTGCTAATGCTTAGTCTTTGAAAATACTAGACTTGCAGCAGAATTCACCGCCATTTGAAAAAATACACCTCGGGTTCCGCATTTATTTTTTAAACTTAAATAATACGTAAGTTTTCGTACATACCGGAGTATTCAAATACAGTGACAGGGTGGGAGGTACATATCTTTATCAAAAAATGCGCGATGTGAAAAGGTGTGATGTTATTTTCAAGCTGTTTTGTTTATGTCACAGCGCGATATTGCACAATCGAAGCGACGGGTCAAACGAGAACAGGGTTCAAAATTACTATTAAATGGAAATAAACTACGTGACGCATCGCTCTGGGTCAATAAAACTGGTTTTTATACCATTACGTGTAAAATGGCCTACCTGATGACTGCCGTTATAAAAAATTGTATGGTATGGTAAGTCACTGACATAGCTCATAGGATTAGCAAGTTGAAGTGGCGTGGGCAGGGCACATAGCACGCTGAACAGACGGCTGGTTGGGCGTTCAAGTTTTAAAATGGCGACCACATACCGGGAAGTGCAAAGAAGGACGGTCTCCCACTAGCTAGATGGACAGAAGACCTGGTCAGAGTCGCGGGGAGCCGTTGGATGCAGCTGCCAAGAAGCATTCCATTTGGAAATCAGTGGGGGAGGCCTTTGTTCAGTAGTGGACATCAGAGGTTGGTATGATGATGTTAATGATGATATGGTAGTAGTAAGTGGTCACAATGAACGCGCATGTACTATTACGTGCTGTCGACGGAATCACCTACGCATTAAAGCGGGCGGAAGTCTTCACTTGGATTTACAATGTACCGGCCTTCCCTTTATTTTACAAGCTTTTCCTTTAAATGAACATGATCTAGCTAGGTTATTTGTCGGTCAAAATTAAATTTGTAAGATTATGTAAGTACTAGGAGTTCAGAGGAGATTCAAAAATTTGGTTTACATTTTTTCCGATGAAACCCTAAACGCCCCGAAATGTGTCATTGGTTCACAACATTTTATTCAAAAGATTTTTTTTAATACTCGATATAAAAAAAACAGAGCAGAGTACTGCCGGATTATGACTAAGTGCCTATAAACTGTTGATTAGGCAGTGTTTGCGACCGTGCTTGCTTGGATATGTTTTTACTTATTTTGTAACCTACTTTTTTAACGTTGAAAAAATGGATCTTATTGGGCTCCGAATGCAAGACAAGCATTTAACGGTTTGTTTGCGTCGTTGGCGTAATTATGTTACACTTCTTCTTATACCACAGATACATAATAGTACAAATACAGAAGATTCACTCCGGAAAATCATCTTAACATTTAATTAAATAGCTCTTGCTTGCCACGATAATTAAATGCAATTTAAGTCGAACAGCGCTCTAATAACCCTCTTAACGAAAACGAAAACCTTGTATTTTTCTCGTCATACCTATTATTTTTTGGTACCAGCTTTAGCTTGGACCCAATAGTTATAAGGATACTAAAGTCAAAGTTGTTTATTGAATAGAATAGAATAGAATAGAAAAAAAGTTTATTGGGCACAATAATACAATAATACTTCAATTACTTATTGCGATCCATACCTAAAATAATTTTACTAAACTAAAAAACTAGTTAAATGTTGACAATCCCTGTCATTCCCCGTACGCATGCGCAGAAGGAAACAACAGCGGCGCAGAGCGGCGCGCGCAGACTACCTATTTCAAAGCCGCTTCCCGCTTTGTCGCCTGATCGGCTCGTCAGTGTCACCTCATCTGTTTCCGAGCTCAGTTGATCATAAGTTCGTAAAGTGTAGTCGCGTATAATTTTATCTCTGATCGTCGTTATTCTTATTAAATATTGCGAGATAATGTTATGTGTATGCCATGAGTAGGTATGTTGGCATCGATTACAAGGACGGTGACGATAATATGGTGCGAAATGCGACACAGGCCGTGTCCGTCCCGACGACGGCCGTCGTTGTTGAGGCAGCAAGGAGGAGTAGTACACTTTGAACTGCTTCTCTAATCTTAGGGCTATGTTGTAAGTGTTATGTTGTTTGTTGTGTAAGATATTCATGTGAACTGTAAAGCTGTGTTGATTGAGTTAAGTGGTCCCGCTTGTTAGGTGAGCCGTCAGCTTGCTTGTCATCTTGCGTTGTTGTATGAAAAAAGTGTTTCTAGTTCGAGGTAAGTTTTTTTTTATTTCGAAATGGTAGGATAGTGCTAGTACAATTACATAGTACCTAATTGATTGATCCGTGATAAATTTTTAACCACATTTATCGATCTTACGGGTTCTTGTGTGTGATAAATACATACCTACTCAATTAAAATTATTTTTATTTTTCGTTTACGGCTTAAAACCTTAGTTTATTCATCTGAGCTATTAGGTAGATAGAACCTACCTACTCAGATTGTTATTTCAATACAACTTTAAAATTTATTTGTGGTTTTTATGTTGACTCATACCTATCTTGATTCTCACTCACTTAATATTCTTGTAAAGTATTCAATAAAGTTATCTAATATCTATTTATCTTTTTTGTACTTAGCCTAGTAAAATAAATACTAGAATTGAGGAATTATAGGTTATTTATTTTAGGTTAATATTTGATCAAATAAATATTAGCTACCAGGAGTAGAAAAGTTTCTAAGAGTAGGAGATAATTACGCCTGTTAGGGGGAATGAACTTAGAATAGAGCTGGGCTTCAATGTCGATTATTTTATTATTTTATCAAAAATAATTAATTTACCAGCATGTAATAATGTCATACTACAGTTGTCATACATTGATAATAAACTCTACACAAGGGACCCATTTACACCCTTTTTACTTTATTTGTATTTTTGGTACACCCTGTATATTCATCACTTTTTAATTGAAATAATAGTTTTAAAATTATATTATCGATCCAAACGTAGTCGTACTATATCGTATTAGAATTTGATGTGTTCAGTTCAATATCACGCCATGTGTTTTTCAATAACTGAATAGTGGTCCCGCCATTTTGATGTCAAAATAGCGGGACCACTTTCATTGAAGAATTTCTTGATATTTTATGAGTGTAGAATTTTTCTATAAAAGTATGAAATAGTAGAAATAGTGTATTATATCATAAACACTTGGTATTCGAAAAACCTGGTGGGGTCCCGTCATTTTGACGTTCACCACAGCTTGGTCCAAAATTAGATAAATAGGTACGTTAGTGATGAATAGAGCCAATTGCAAATTTAATTATGTGACAAAAATAATATTTATGTCCATTAATTAAATTAGCAATTTATATATTTATCTCATTTTGGACCAAGTTGTGGCTTGACTCTTTTCACCACCAAAGCGACAAAATATATCATGAAAAGAAAATGGCGCGCGCAAAGCAAATTAAATAAAAAGTACAACAAGAATGTGCCGAGTCTGAGTTTTGAACAAGTTAAAAAAGGTTGTATGATAAATTCGGCACCATGGAGGTAGAAGTAAAGAGGTTTAATGATATTTTAAATTCACAAACTTAGTGCACACGATGTTCTAAATTCAATTTTACTTTATCCTCTAGCGGATAAAAACGGCTTTGCACTCAGATAATCGAAGAGCAAAAATACTCTTTCCGAGACGAGGGGATGAAAAGAAATTTATAACTCAAGTTTTTCTTACGCTTTACGCAAGTAATTTGCTTGTGTGTCTGTTTAGCAACTCAACGTTAGTAACATTACATAGTAATAAATACTTTTTCGTACGACCGCTCAAAAATACTGTCGAGTACTGTCGTCATATTGTCGAGTAAACTCAACTTAAAGTCACTCAACTTACAATACTGGGAGAGAATGTTGTAATGAATTTCATTCTACCCCTAGGGATAGAATCAATTTAAGTCTGGAACACCAAAATAACACAAATGTTGATTGAAACCCTAACATATTAAGCGAAAAATGAAGAGTTTGAATCGACAATATAAAATGTCCAAAAATCCGTAGAGTCACTAAAATTTAACAAAATCAAAAAAAAATTTAGTCCCGCCATGTTGCTTTCAGTTTCAGCTGTTTATTATTTTAAGCGAAAAAATATAGGGATCGAGAGCGTAAATACGGAACAGAATGTATTTTTACCTCTTTTGCCGCTGACTTTACCTACCAAAATAAAATAGTAATTATACCTTTCTTAAAGTAGGTAGGTATACACCTATGTTAACTGTTATTGAATGTTAAGAATAACTTAACGGCAATTTTCACCTCGTTTATCCACCTATTATTATATTCATGATTAACTAAGCGTGTCATAGTTACATTATTTCGTTATATCTTTTGTACTATAAGCCAGTATAAAGGGAACTTTACTATAGATGTTTGTACTACGGTAAAAATGAACTAAATTCAATGATTCGAGAGATCTATTGACTTTGGTTCTATTTCGGTATATCTACTATTTGTATTGTGATCAAATAGAAGCTTTTGTCAACATTATCTCAAAAATTGGTGAATAAATTGAAATAATACGTATAGTATAGTACGTACGTATAGTAAGGTAATACGTTTACAGATCGTTTATATCAATGTTTAATTTTATTATAATATTTCCTATTTTTTTTAGTATTTACTTAAAAAGGCTGTTTAATTCTTTTAGTTTTTGAGTGTTTGAGTTTATTAATGAATCTAAAAAGAAAGAAGAGGAAAAATCTAAAAAGAAATTTATTAATTTTTATTTTTAAAGTGAGCAACAACTATTTTGGATTTTAGATATTAGAATGACATCAAGAAAAACTTATTTTTAACCGACTTCAAAAACGAGGAGGTTCTCAATTCGGCCGGTATGTTTTTTTTTTTTTTTTCCTATGTATGAACACCGATTACGCCGAGATTACTGATCCGATTTACGTGATTCTTTTTTTGTTCGATGCGGAATAGCTGCCATTTGGTCCCATAAAATTTTTTTCAAAAACAGTTGGGTACTTTGGTTTTAAATTAAAAAAAACTTAAATTATGAAATCGTCTACATAAGCGAAATTGCGAATTTTTGCTTTTCCAATGACTTTTTAGTGAAGCGATACGATAGTAGGAAACAATATAAGTTGACGGTCACCCATCTAGCTTCGACCGTAGAAAGTTATCACTAAAAATAGTGAAAAAAAAATTTTAAACAAAAATTAAAACTGAAAAGGATGAAATAATTAAATTTAAGTATGTATTCATCCCCTAGAAACATATTTTTGGAGTTGGTGCTAAGTGGTTTCCAAAAACAATAGAAAGTAAAGCACCGACTCCAAAAATATGTTTCTAGGGGATGAATACCTACTTAAATTTAATTATTTCATCCTTTTCAGTTTTTTGAAGTCGGTTTTAATTTTTGTTTAAATTTTTTTTTATAACTTTAGTTTACTACGAGTATTAAACAAATCTTTTGTAAGTAAAGCAGGCAAACCGTGATATCTAATTCTAAACAATTAAAATATTTTAGTACCCATTGCATCTAAATAATTATGATATTATTCTCAAACCCGTGTGTTTCAAGTTTGAAGTCCATGAGAGCTTCAACTATGGATTCTAAGGTATAGGTAAGGTAAGGTACTCCTAATTAAATTAGCTTCAATTGCAGCGGTATTTTTATTTTCGGTTTTATTCTCATATGTGTGATAATCGCGTTTGAAAAACGTCATAATAATAGGCAGTGTGACATTTTGGATGAATGAATTCCATTTTGATGTATTTAAGCTTACCTTCTCAAACAAGATTAAAACGTGAAAAAATATAAATCCATTTCGATGTTTTTAAGCTTACCGATTATGTATGTATGTAAATAATAGAGCTAAGTAAACATATTCAAATCGTGCGCCTATTGTTTGTGCTCATCATACTTGAAGAAACGTCTGCCCCTAGCGGGATTTAAACCTTACACCTCTAGTTTTTTACTCAGCTCTAAATATTTTTTACCAACCCGGCCTGGGGTGGAAAAGTGTTACACGGGCGTAGGGGTGGGTCTCACAGACCCGCTTATTAGATATTTATAATAATATAGATGCCAATAGTTTATTAATAAAAAAAATATGTATTTTTAGATTTGATTTTTTAGGTGTTAATGTAATTAAATAAAAGAAAAATATTATAAAACTATTGTTGTAATAATAATAATAGAGCATTTAAAAAAGGAAATAAAATCAACAAAATCTTTATCTTTTAGTTAGTAAATGTAACTCTATTATTAATAAACAATCTGTTTTAATGTTCCAATGGCACATTTTTATAGGAAACTAGAAAATCTTTAATAAATATTTAAAGATCACTCCGAATCATTATTATTAGTACAGTCAGTACATATAGGTAAAAAGTGGTAAGCAAATATGTTTGTTGCAACTATCACATCAGTGATTTCTTTAAAATTATATACTAGCACAAGGTGGACCGACGATCTGGTGAGGGTCGCGGGAAGCCGATGGATGCGGACAGCGCAGAACCGATCGGTATGGAGATCTTTGGGGGAGGCCTATGCCCAGCAGTGGGCGTCTCTCGGCTGAAATGCAACTAAAATCATAAAAAACAATGAAAAAACTAGTATACGTTTAAAAGCATAACTACATTAAAAAGAATTAAAATCATATGTAGATATACAAAATATCGGAGGATGGGTCTCACATACCTTTTTCAATTTTGTACACGTTTGTCTCAGTGTGGTCATCGCTTGACTAATATTATGTTTCCTGCAACGCTTAGAACTACCCAACAGCTCCAGCTTCTGAGAAGTACGGTAACGTCGCATTCATATTACCCGAACTTCAAGCAAATTAAAATGTGCAGGGTCTCACAAACCCAACTCCCATGACGCCGGGTTGAAAAAGCCTTGATTCCTATACTATTAACAGTGTTTCTCACCCTTGCCCCCAGACCTACTACAATAACCAGCATTGGACTGAAGACAAAGAGGTGTACTGCTCGAGCCACGTGCCCAAAATCGGGCCGGGGCACCTGGACAACTCGTCCGTGGGCATCAGAAGCGCGCTCAACGTGCCCAAGAGCAACAACTACGTCAACGAACAGATCAGGGGGCACGCCAGGAACAGCCATGACAGTGAATGTGAGTTGCCCTTACAATAAGTAATGATATTCATACACTCACACCTATTGGGCCTAATTCTGAAGACACACTCTAAGTCTAAATTTAAGTACAGTATTTCTCTTTCTCGTAATACGTAATAGGAAAAAGATAGCAAGAATTCGTTTAGAGCTGTCAACTAAATATAGACAGATTTCAAAGGAATCATTATACAATTGTAGGCGGCAAGTACGGAGGCGCCTCCTAAACACTGCATTTTATCACCTTCAATAAGGTCGACAATTGAACGCACGTTTCTAAATGTTAAATCATATGACAGCATTTTCGTATTCATATTGAGAGAAAGACATGAACTGAACTTAAATTTAGACTTAGCATGTGTTCTCCAGAATTAGGGCCATTATCTAGCTAAAGTAAGCATCATTAAGAGCTTACTGCTGATGATGAAATATACTAAATAAACATGTATCAAACATCCATGACTCCTGAATGAATGTTTGTACTCATCATACAAACGTCTACACCTACGGGGTTTGGAACTCAAGACCTTTTAAGAAGAACTCTATGCACATAAGGACGTGATACAAATACAAAATACACGCGCGTCAAGCGAAGCTGTGGGTTTTGGTCGCGAGCTTCAATTATGTCTAGTTCTTCGACCTTCCCCTAATTTTACAACTTAATACTACACGCGCCTGTATCTACCGATGAATAATAGTCGAAGAAGATACGCAATGTGCATAGAGCCTCCTGTTATGTATTCTGTGATAGGACCCAAATTACAAGTCGTAAGAGGAAAATCCATATTTTTGTAGTAAAGCTTTTCGGAAGTTGCAATTAAAACTGAACACAAATGTGTTGAAAGAATTTCGGGATCACAAACATTAAATGATCGAGAATGTTTTTCTTGGGATTTGAATTTCAACAACTAACACAATACTAATAGCAATGTTATATATACAATTGTTTACTATAACGTTATGAAGATTGCCTTAACCTACTGATTATTTGAAAAAACAGCGGTACCATACGTATTATGGAAGACAAGCTATAATTATATCATCACCATATCATCATCATCACCAGCCTATATCTCACTGCTGGGCCCAGGTGTTCCTACCTGGACGAAACACATGAGGAGTCTATGTCATATCACTACTACCACAGAACATAGAGAGTAGTTAGAAGGCGTAAGTGGGCGGGACGCGCGCGCCGCGCATAAGAGTAAACACTCTTATCCAGTCCTTTTGACGATTCGACGCGCTCAGTAGTTCGCTAACTAAGGCAGAGCAATATTATGGCAAAAATAGTGGAAAACTGCCTCTTTGTGCTACTTTAACACGCTGGAAGCAAAGTAAAACTTATAATCTTACTCATCGAGACATTTCTTAGTACATTTTTACTGTAAAATAGTGAAAAACATTAAATTAAAACGACGCCATGCCAAAAATATACATTGCTGGCTGTGTACGTCGTCAATAAAAGTGGCTTTGTATTTAGCCCGCAATGTATGCTTTTTGGGGTAAATTAAAAGAGTTGCCAGCACGTCTCACTTATTTTGCACAAATGAGTCAAAAATATATCAATGTTCAATTTAATTAGAAAATATTACAACAAAGTATTATGATCTCAAATTATTGCCTAGTAACTATTTCCATATAACAAAACTCTTTGATGTTACTCGTTTTTTTCACTTGTGCCAAGTATGTAAACAAAACAAACTGACAACAATTTCGTAAATGTTGAACAATCCGCTAGTTCAACGTAAGACACCTTACACTTTATTATCACGCCTTTTTTTCTACGTGAATAACTATGAAATATTTACAAAAAGCCTTACCACGTTAAGCCGTTGGTCCCGGTTGTTACTACAACCGCTTTAACCCACCAACCCGCATTGGGCCAGCGTGGTGGTGTTATGGCCCAAACTCCTCATGTGTTTCTTCCATGTAGGAAGGCCTGTATCCAGCAGTGGGACGTATATAGGCTGGTGATGATGATGATTTACAAAAATACGAAAAATTTGCCATCACAGACTACGTTAAGTTAAGGACTACGTTTTGTCATTAAATAAAAATAAAGCACTGAAAAAATGAGGTTATGCACTAGTTTTTCCTGTTCATATATTCTCTCAGACAGATTTTTGTAATTATTGTATTAAAAATTATAAACATATTGACCGACCTCATAAAATAGCAAAAACAAAACCCTCCAAAAATAGCTTTTTATGTAACAAAAACCATAGTGGCATAAATAAATGAGATGTGGACAAGTAACTTTACTCTGGAAAGCCTCGAATTCCAGATTATTTGATTTTTTATTGTGATATAAGTACCGGAAGTCTTACGCAGCTTGACAAATTAAACTGTAGTGATCCCATTCTCTTTGTATGCTGTATTTTATTTATGAGTCGCTTAAGAAATTGAATTAAATAAGTAGCTACTTACTTACATATATGTATTCACTCATTAATGATATTATTTTTTTGTAGAATATATTTCTTATAATTTTAAAGATTAATTTGAAAGACATAGCATTAAGTGAAAACCTTCACGAGAGCTTGTTATATTATGTTTAAATTGAAAAATTAAATATTTATTTATCTTATTGCAAGACCAAGCGTAAAATACATAGAAGGACAAAGTTGATAAAAACAGACAGCCAGTAAAAGGTATCCACTAATTAAACACAACACAGTACAAGCCATTTTAAACACAATGAGTAGGCGAGGGCTACAAGAAAGCAGAGGCTGTAATTAGTAAAATATATGACATATTTTAATAATCCTAATCGCAGCCAAATATGTGCCCAAAAGATAACAACTCAATCCTTACAAAAATCTAACTGAATTTGAACTGCAATAGATTCTTAGGGGACCTATCTCCCTCACAATTATAGATCTTAATTTGCATCAATTACTAAAACGATTTTAATAAGAACACCTATTGTAAAGAAAAATATTTTTTTATTCCTATTACTATTATTACAACATAAAATTTAAAGAGTTTTTTCAATTGTTTAAGTCACTATTAAATACATCAACGAACTCAAAATTTCCCATCAAATTGCTTTTTATTTTTATTCTGGTAACACTGCAATATATGTGCACAAACGAATTCAATCTTTATGCTGTGGAAATATGGCCTGTATTTAAATGATCTGTTTTTCACTTGGTACATTTTTGTAACGATTTTCAGGAACCAATCGCGTAATGGTGTTTTATGTAGTAAAATACGAACTTATCATTAACATGTGTGCGAGAGGCGACACTGGTTCTGGTACTAACGTCGCTTGATACTACTTCTAACCTCTCTCTTATGTTCTGTGACTACTACGCTGGCCCAATGCGGGTTGGTGGGTAAAGCAGTTGCAGTAACAACCGGGAGCAACGGCTTAACGTGCCTTCCTAAGCACGGAGGAGCGCGAGATTAGAAATTTTGGTTCACCCATCCCAGGATGGACCATGGTGAAACTTGTTATGTTTTCGTAATTAAAACCAGAGCGCTTAGACCACTACGCCACTAAGCTGCACATAATTATATACTTAGGTTGATACAATTAGAGAACAGTTAATACGCGATACATCTACTCAAGAATTTTAAGCCATTAAATCACGTTTGGATTCATAATTGAATGATACGCTATCGTCCTTAACTTAAGCAGTCAAGCCAGAGATTCTAGACACAATTGGTTTTAACTTATTTTGCCCCGGAGGTCTTACGCGGCTTGACCAATTGGAATATTTATTATTATTATTATTATTATATCTTTATTTGCATAAAACATGGTACAATAATGGTCTTATGATTAAATGTTTCACATGCATGTTTAATCGATCTGTCGATAAGCAAATATTTTTCGTCGTCATATAGATAGGTACTTATTAATTGTCACAGAATTTATATAAATACAAATATTTACAACAAATTTGAATACTTAGGTTTTACGTTTTGGCTCAATTCATATGAAATGTAGTCATAGTTTCATAATCTGAAATTTTCTCAGTATAAGAAACAATTTCTCCTTTCTTAAGTCACTAGGCCAAAAGTATCCTGTGTTATTTCAAGGATTCAAACTATATCCATACCAAATTTCGTCTAAATCGGTTAAGTGGCTTAAACATGGAAAAGTAACAGATAGACATATTTAATTTCGCAATTTATATTATTAGTATGGAACTATGGGTATATGTAACATGTTATTCGTTATTTCGGTACGTAGTCCGTTACCGTGGTAATGTCCTGGTCCGTTACGGGCGCGACTCTCGTCTGCGAGGAATGCCGACACACTTCCGAAGGTTACCGGTTCCATTCGTCCTTCATTCTTGTCCACGCATGTACCAACTGTGATACTATTGCTTGTTTTCACTACCATTTGATTAGAAGTCTCTTAGCGATTTTTATCTCAGTCTATCTTAAGGAGATAGAAAGAGACAAATGTCGTTAAGTGGCTCTTAACGACATTTGTCTCTTTCTATCTCTTAGCCTAGGGCAGTGGTAAGAGCCAATTATGGACATTACAACAATATAAAAAAAAATGTGAGCCAAATCTGCTTGTTTAGTAAACTTTTAAGTACACTAAATAAAACTAAACATACTTAATAAATATTTATTCTTGCGAACAATGTGCGTGCAAAGTTTGAGTAAGTCAGGTTTGTATTGTATGTTGTTGTTTTGAATTTTAGGCATGATTCCAATTTCTCATCAATTAGACTTTATTCTTACAAAGTTTTTTTTTAAATGAAAATATTATTGCGCCTTCCGTGGATATTTGTGCCAGAGCCGCACTTAAGGAGCCAAAGAGGCTCTGGAGCCGCACTTTGCCGACCAATGGGCTATGGAATATTTAGTGAAAACGGTCATACTACACATGTTTATTTTGGACTGCTCCTATTAGAGAAGAAAATAGCCCTTTTTAAAAAGTATAATATCGAAAGTATGACCATAAGCTAAAATAAAATAAAAAACTACGTAAACGGCGCGAAGAATATTTGATTGATCAAAGAATAAATTCTAGAGAATGTCCTTATTGTCAAATGTTTCACGTGATTAATCATTATGTCAATACATTAACAGTGACATCATCTGACAAACCGTGTATCTTATTTAAACTGTGACAGATGTACAACTGTATCTTTTAATCGTTCAAAGAACTTACCTTGCTGTTTTTCTTCGGCAAAACCCAGATGAATGAATGCTATTTACTTACAAATTCTTAGTAGGAATGCAGAAACATTCCCCGGATAGGGGAATCAATTTGTCCGCTCTGTCATCGAGCCCGTATATAGGAGTTATCCCGTTACGTTATCGGTGAGATCTTGTGTATAGATAACGAAATAAGTAAGTATATTCTTTGAAGATAGCACCCACAAGATGAAGATGTGCGTGATTTGATTGTAACTTTCCTTTAAACGACCTACCATTTATTCCAAAAGATATTTTTTATAAATTAGGTATAGAAGCTCACTTTTTTTTGTCTATAAAAAAATAAGTGTTTAGTAAAAACAAAATTATTTTCACAATTTTAAGTCATGAATTTCCAAGGTAAAAGCTAGATGGGTCAGCATTCTTGACTTGTCGGTCTCTCAATCTCTGGTTGAAATACAATATAGATATTTTATATCTATCGTTTGTCTTGCCGTTTAACTTGATTGTTGTTTGTTAGGGAATTCCGTTCTCTATCTCCGATAATGTTCATCAATTCTAGTCGAAACTTATACGGGACTTATTCGTACACAAAATTTATTATCTAAATAGACTTATATTTCACGAAGAATCTGAGCTAATATGATCTGAAAAAGAATTAATTAATAATCGCCGCTTTTTAAAAGTCTGTTATAAATAAAAATCATATCTTTGTGGATTGAATCCTTATTAAATGCAGCATTCCAATAACAAAACCATAGGTACGTCTTATTTATTCCATTTCAACATGTTATCATCTACTTACAATACAATACAGCCTATTAACTACTACCATATCTTGACCCCTAAGTTCACAATCAGCATACGCGTCCGCAAAAGCACTTGCTTCAATTCTATTGAACACTGAAGCTTCGGTGGACTTCGGTTGTTAGAAAGAGAGGTCGGGTGGGAGCGAGAGTGGAGAACTTGTTGCAAAACAAGCCACATTCCAATGGTAGCACCCCACTAACCTAAAGCTCGGGCCGCGCACGCATGCCTGACTTAGATCATTCAATGCTCCTAAATTTGTGAATGACTATACTCGGTCCGATCGATTACGTTAATAAGTTCATGAAGTACGTTTTTAACGCTATTCAATTTTAAACCTAAAGACCTACTTAAAAAGTACGATAATAGCCGGTACAAAGTATCGGAATTCGGATTTATAGTGATATATTTTTTGTCTATTTTGATTACTTCTTGCAAGCTAAGTCAAGAGAACTAGTTTTAAATCTTCTTGCGTATAAGTTAATATAATATAATATAAACAATAAAACTGTTAATATAATAAAGATTGAAAAATCTTGATAAGTAATGAATACTAGGTAGATGTTTAAAAAAATATTTAGAAAATTAGTTGGACCAGAATAAAGTAAATATTTAACATATTTTGCTAAACATTTAATAAAATGTTATTATAAATTTATCACGGGATTCACGCGGCTTGATAAATTCATATCAATCCCCGGGAGTCTTCTGGCAATTAAAAACCAATTTTATCATGAATCTGTGACACCGAAAGCCGAGATTTGTATTTGGTTTTTGTGTAACAATTTTTAGAGTAGATTATATTATTAGATCAGTCACCCGGATTATGTTCACGGTCACAAGTTCAGGACATGAATTTGTAAACTTAAATACTTTTCTTAAAAAGAAAAATTATACAACATCTGATGGTGACGGGTTAGCCTAATGACGTTTCTAGCACCATAGTACCTACCTACTATTCGCACGTTACCTACCCTATAAAATCAAGAAGTAGGTTATGTTGATAACAATAGAAAAATCCCCCTGTTCCCAACAGAACGCTTGTCATTGATCTCTGGCGACCTTACTGACCGCTGGAACAAAGCACTCATTTAGTGTTTGGCTGCCATCTTCTGTAAGGCGTAGGTGCTACCCCAGTCAGACGCTCTCAAATCCAGTGGAAAACATGACCAACTAAGGCACTTACATCCGAAAGAAAAATCTAATGGGCTGTAGGTAAAAACGGCTAGAGAAGCAGACGATGCCGATTCTGTGCTCTTGAAAAATTATATTTATCGTGTTCGAAAGCTATAGTAAAAAAATATATACCAGAGTAAAAAGACTTGTCCGGTACGGGATGCGAATCCGAGACGTTACACACGTGAAAGGTCGCAGGTTCGAGGATTAGAAAAAATCTATATGATTTTTTGTAGTCTTTCTTGTTTTACTTTGTAAGAGAACGGTTACCTTCACAACGTCAAAATCACATTTTTTATTTTATTTATTTGAACAAATAAAAAATCTTACAATTTTCACAATCTGCCAAACTGCATAACAGTTTGTCGGCAGTTAGTTCTCGTGAAATTTTTAAACTTAACTTACTAAATGTTATCCCAGAAAATCTTATTTTATAACTATCACTTAGGTACACCTATGTTCTTTAAAAATAAGCTTAAGCTAGACTCCATGAGATACCTAACAATGGAAAATTTATACAACAATAGTGCAGATAAGTTCTTATCCCACACATAAAGAAAAATCAAAAGCATCAAAAACACATTTTTATAACTTTGTCTGTCTGTCATGAGTCACGTCTGAATTAACGTTAACTAACAATGCCATACTGTTTGTCTGTCTGTCGTGTCTGAATTTACACCGGTTCCTAAAATTGACCTACCGAGAAGATTCCGACAACAAACTCGATTATAACTAGATTATATAAGACTTAGCATTTGAACTGTGGCATTAATTTGAATTTTTTATAATTTTATTATTACAAATACCAACGTTATCGCAATCGTAAATTTGAATTTCTATAAAAGACAATAATATAGTTATGTCAATTCTCCTCGGTAATAGCTATATTTGGTAGTGTGCAACACTCACCTAGTTTCAGCTTTAGGTCACTCGCTCACGTCAGACAAATCTGATTGCAACTGAAATAACAGGCGACCACAGCATCCACTAGATGTAACAAGTTTTACTTAGTTACCTAGTATCAATCAATAAGTGGATTCAGAAACTTTGTACTGTTTTTTTTTCGATGTTTATGCCATTATTGTTTCTTACTATTCATAAATCTGCACAATATGAATTCTACACATCTGCATTTGCACATATTCGCTATTATTCACAGTCATTATTTTTGTACAATCCTGTTTCTTCCTAGTCGCGAATCTGCATCATACTAATTCCACACAATTGCATTTGATCACATTTGTTATGCTGGGCAGGTATCACTTTTACACAATCGCATTTCTTTCCATTAGAACTCTTTATTTTCCCCTTCTCTAATTCAATGCCATAACTATAATATTTTTAAATTATAAATTTTACGTGAAGTATCATTGTCATCAGTGAGATTCGCTCTCTTTCTCTCTCTATTTAGTGTATAGGTAGGTATCTTTTCAAATGTTCGATTTTCCACGAACGCGGCGACTGCGATTTAAGTAGGTTTCGAAGGACATGTTCATTGAATTTTATTCGGTTTCTGCCCTGGGACATATTTTTTTTTGACTTGTTATTTTTCTACATTTCTTTCAAACGTGTATTAAGTATATTGCTAAAATAATAATCGTCGGTATTTAAAAAAAAGTTGTTTGTGTGTTGAAATAGAATTATTTCGACATATAGGTAGGTATTATACGTATTACAGCGGAAAATCAGAAAGACTAGACGAAATTCAAAACACTGGAGGTTATCCTAAGACCTAAGTCCTCAGTAGATCACTAGTGAGAGCATTCATCTGGATTGAGAAAGTTCGCGGGCTTAGTTCCGGCCCCAGGAACTCTTATTTTATCATAATGTTTTGTAGAGTCGACAGCACATTTAGCGCACGACTTTCGTAGTGCAACTGTTCCGCTTGATGTGTTGTCGTTTGTACATGGGTGTTTCATTTTAGCGGACAAATCGGTCGCCAATTCATCTGACGTGTGCAGAAAGCCTTAAGCAATGTCCATAAGCCGTTTAGGCGCATGCTTGCCTCGTAACTAGGAAATATTTTAAAAACTACCTTAAGAAATCTTGGTTTTGTAACTATGTCTATGTGAGAAATTACACAACCAATATGAATGAGGTTGTCGATTCGTTTTACTAGTCTTCCGTGTAGGGCAAGGATATCTAGGTCAGCAGTAGATTTTTTTAATTGATTTTTTTGTTTCTGTGTTTTATGACACGTAATAAATCACAGTACCCGAAATAATCATTTTTTTATTAGTAACGAAAGACGTAATGATAGGTACAGATGGTGAAAATTGGGCATTACAAAATTATTTATCACGTTTAATTATTTTACAGCTCGTAATATTGTACACTCGGCCTATACCCGAGAAGGGGCCACGCCTTTAATACTATTTTAAGCAATTTTATTTATTTTGTTATTTTTTGTATATTAGAAAGGCATGGAAATAAAGGCTATGATAATAATAATAATAATAGTATTGTACACACGCCTGCATCAAGTATAGCATTGACATATTTTGTAGGTACCTTAATCCTTTGTAATAAGATAAATTTTAAATTTCGTACCATACTCAAAACATAAAGGCAGAAATTCGCGGGTAGAGTACGCGACATAGTAGCACGGTACAGTACTAACTACCCTAGGTACTAACATTACCACCGCTTACCACCAGGTGGGCCGTCAGCTTGTTAAGCATTTATAGTTGTATAAAAAAATACCAATGTAGACAACATCGGTAGTGTAAAGCTCTAACAAAAAATGGTTGAGTAGGTACTCGAAACTGGAAGTCATTATTTGTTGGTCATAAAAAATGCTATATCCTATTTAAAAACCATATACTTCGCATAACGATGGTTTCAGTGCCTACTTACAAAACTAGGTTAAAAAAAAAATTGCCGCCATAAAGACTTCTGATGCAACGATATCGACAAATAAAATGTCAGCAACACATCATCGCAGTTTACCAGGACAATGACGTCATGTAGATTCGTGATTCTATTGACGTGGCTGCTAACTTTTTGGCTTTCTCCACGCAATTTAAATGCAAAATACGATTAAATGCATATATTAAGACACTCGAGGATTTCTAAAAAATATTGTAAATATGGAAGTGGTTTATTAACACCAAAATAGGAAATTAGACACTTAGCTAAAAAGAGTAAAATTTATCGTGTGCAAAGGACACAAATGAACTTAAAAATTTCACTCATAAATCGAACGCAACCAATAAGTTTACCAATGGATGGCGTGTGGCTTATGGTGGTCATTGACACCATAGCTGGCTATAGACCATTGATTAACAATTCTCAAATCTACAAAATAGAGTTGAAATTCCTTAAAAACGAGCAGTAGTACAGAGCAAAATTAGGGTCATCGTGTATAGTTATGTAAATTTAAGTACTTTGATCACAATTTTTACTATGATTTTAGTAAAATTCTGTAAAAGCTTAAACTTGTATTTTAAAATCAGCAATTTTATGATGTATTTACAATTTTGTAAAGTTATATTTCTTTTGTATGATATCGAAATTATCTGGCTTAAATATTTTCTAAAAGTCACCAGATATCAAGCACATAAAGGACTTTCATAAAACAAATAATAAAAAAACACTCAAACTATTTTATAATTCTGTTCTTTAAAAGGTTGGTAACTGAAAATTCAAAGGAGGGTGTGCATATAAAATTATAATTCTGATAAAGTCAAAGTCAAAACATTTATTGCAATCATGTGGTTATAACACTAGGTGTACAGTACCATAAAATGAACAATGTTAGGGCACCACAGCATGCTTTACAATAAATTAATAACAATAATAATAAATTTAAATAGATAAATATTATAAGGCATGAAATATTGCATCATTGTACTTACATTAATGTGTTTGAATTCAACTACATAGATATTCTCTATGTGCTAAATAATGGCTTTCATTAACATGTGATTATTATCAAGGTAGGCACCATAGTCTGCATATTGAATTACCTAGTCATCTAAGTAAGAATTTATATAATATGTCCTGTTAAAACTAAGTACAAAGACACGGGGGACGACTCCTTAATAGAAGATAGGTAATGGAAGTAGGTAACTTTTGTGCTAGAACGTACGTAGTATGTCAAGAAGCAATATTGTTGGTATCTCTGCAATCAATAGTTGCATAGATAAGTTTCAAGTTGCTGAAAACGCTCCATAGAATTGGATGTTGAATAGTAGCGTCAAATATTCGACCATCGGATTAACGTTTTAATTAACTTGTCGGAAATCAACCATAGCGAATGTTGCTTTGTTTTCGAAACCGAAACCAAACCGCTCAAATCACTGTGGCAGGGGGCTCCTCAATAAATATATCATTCATCAACTGTTAAATAATTTAGCTTCACAGTCAATCTATGTGCATGCTGAGTAGATCAAAGAAACGATCGTAAATAAATATCATTAAATTATAATAGTTTAATTTACATATCCAAAAGTGTGGTAAGGAAACATTTGTCCGACCAAATTTAATAATGGCAAGTAATTACCGCATTATATGGACATCAAAGGTATCAATCCCGCTTTGAAAAAATCGTATTTATATTTTTTTAAATTTCGATACAGAACAGCCCGGCCAGTCTTCTGATAATTATTATTATACAACCATGCTTTCAGGGTAATGATCCTGAAAGCTTTTGGGATCTTACTACCTGTAAAAAAAAACACTACACGGCGTTTCAATTGACGTAGGTACTTTGTGTCTAAATGCAACGAAATATTAAAAATTCCCTAGTTTGAAGTTATCTCAAAGTTATCAAAGCTTATTTATAAGATGGCCTCCAGATACTCGCAAAGGCCACGTTAGTACCTATTTGTATTCGTTTTTCCTTTGTATTTAGAAATGTTTGTTTTGTCCAGTTCCTTTCGAAATGCTATTATTTATTGTGATAGGTAGGTAACACATATATCTATGTATCTAGTACATATATTTTTGACGTGCAGCCTATAGATGGCCAATGTTAACCAAACTTCCAAATATTCTTAATTTTATTTTAACATTGTTAAGTGTTTAGCTCGGGTGAATGGCACCCTTTTCAGTCTCGCACTATTCGATTCGCTCGAATGAAGAAAACGCCAAAATATCTCAGCAGAAATGGGTGGCTAGCTTTAGACCTTGGTTAACAATCTATTTATTATGTATAACTTGTGTCACAATTTCTTTATTAATGTCTCTACAATTGCGTCGAGAAATTGCGTCGCTTAGAGAATTTCTATCGGCTATTATTACTGAGAGTGCTCCAGTGCTTTTTGAACTTGCTTCAGAGTCTTGCTTGCTTGCTTCTTCAGAGTCATCAATTTACTATCTTCACGTTAACAACAATGAAAAGTAACTCATTTCTTTATCGTACGTTTTAAAAAAATCTTAACTTCGGTAGTTCTTGGCCTTTATCTCACTTTATCAAGTGAGATAAAGTAAGTGATGATAAGGCCGAAGATGGAAGCGAGCTACACCCAGATTCCTCGACCGAAAGAGGAACTGGCTACCTTGCATAGGTCTAGTAGATCTTACTTAGCTTAGGTTCTTAATTAGGTACTATTGGCGAATCTTTGGGAGTTTGCATAAAAAAAATAAACAAAATTATTAAAAATATATTTTTCACACTTTTTAACCGACATCAAAAACGAGGAGGTTCTCAATTCGGCCGGTATGTTTTTTTAACCGACTTCAAAAACGAGGAGGTTCTCAATTCGGCCGGTATGTTTTTTTTTTTTTTTTTTCTATGTATGTACACCGATTACGCCGAGATTACTGATCCGATTTACGTGATTCTTTTTTTGTTCGATGCAGAATAGCTGCCATTTGGTCTCATAAAAATTTTTTTTAAAACAGTTGGGTACTTTGGTTTAAAATTTAAAAAAACTTAAATTATGAAGTCGTCTACATATGCGAAATTGCGAAGTTTTGCTTTTCAAATGACTTTTTAGTGAAACGATACGATAATAGGAAACAATATAAGTTTACGATCACCCATCTAGCTTCGACCGTAGAAAGTTACCACTAAAAATTGTGAAAAAAAAATTTTAAACAAAAATTAAAACCGACTTCAAAAAACTGAAAAGGATAAAATAATTAAATTTAAGTAGGTATTCATCCCCTAGAAACATATTTTTGGAGTTGGTGCTAAGTGGTTTCCAAAAACAATAGACAGTGAAGCACCGACTCCAAAAATATGTTTCTAGGGGATGAATACCTACTTAAATTTAATTATTTTATCCTTTTCAGTTTTTTGAAGTCGGTTTTAATTTTTGTTTAAAATTTTTATATGTATACTTTTCATTTGGAATATGAGGAAAGCAAACAAAAGAAAAAGCTAGATGTAAAAACAATTTACTATTTCGGTAAATTTAGTTGAAAAATCCAGCCTTTTTCTTTTTTAAATGCATAAAATTTTAAGTTACATTACTTAGTGCTGATCAGTTTTTTTGGCGCGCCTTTGCGGCAGTCTAATCTGTGTCCTAACCTATCAAGCTACTTCTTCAGGAGGTGTTATTACAATTATAACAATTGGTTTTTATTGTAATAAGACCTCCGGCGGTCTTACGCGGCTTGACAAAATACATAAACCTTCTTTTATCACGAATAATACTACACGAATACTAATATTAATTATTTTAAAGTAACCAAATGATTTTTTAGTCTTGTTTCTAATTATTTGTATTTAGTCGACAGCAGATCGAGCGTAACAGTTTGACCTAGAGTCGCCTTTCCTGCGTTCGTAATAGAGGCGACATTCGTAGTGCAACTGTTACACTTGACTGCTGTCGTCTGTACACTGGTCTCACGTACAGACGACTCAAGAGGAACACTTAACACTATGAAGTAATCTTATTCAGAATCAATAAGAGCTATTTTAGCAAAGTCACGATTATTTCTGTAAGTATTATACTGTCCTGTACACCATCGCATAATCTGTCAGGTTTGTTACTCATACTCAATGTTATCTACATGTATTGTCTATGGTTGTATGATATAATAATTGTATATAAATGATCATTATTATCTTCTGAGAACCTTATAAATGTAAAATGAATCGGAAATTTATATAATTTCACTATTGTTACTGCTGTATGGAAATCTACAGACTTTAAAGGAACGAGGTATAAATATTTCACATCGATAAAAAACAACTATTCTTACGTTTATTTTTTTTTATCTGTAAAGCGGCAATATACCACCGGTGGGCGATGACAATAGAAAAATCAATTGTGTCTGGAATCTCATGCTTGACGGGTTAAAGTTGATTGCGGTTTTTTATGTTCAATTCTAACATATGAAATAAAATAATTTACCGGATTTTACTCGCGATTAATTAGATGTTACATTTATTATCATACACCCGACACGCTGCGATTACTTTACAGCGATCATGGTCCAGAAAGACTGAAGATGTCAAATGTCTTTGATAAGCAAAATAATGCATAGTGCTCGCGAAAATGTAAGACAATATTAAATTCTAACATATTTAAAAAACTAAGCATAATATTAAATTGATCAAATAAGGATTCTAAGTGGGCTGGTGGGTGGTGAGGAGCTCGTTGGCGTAGTGGTTAGAGCGCTCTGGTTTCGATTACGAAAACAAAGCAACTTTCGCCATGGTCGGTCCCGGGATGGGTCAATTAAAAATTTGTTATCCCGAGCTCCTCCGCGCTTCGTTCGTCGTGTACGTCAAGCTGTTGGTCTCGGTTGTTACTACAACCGCTACAACGCACCAACCCGCATTAGACCAGCATTAGACCAACTCCCTTAAGTGTCCTTATCTGCCCAGCAGTGGGACGTATATAGACTGGTGATGATGAAGAAGAAACTATAAATAATGAACTGGCATATAGTTGAACTGGTTTATGCCTACTTTGTATTTTTGATGGTTAGAAAATGAAAATGAAAATGAAAATATCTTTATTCAATTAGGCCCCCAAGAAGCACTTTCGAATCGTCAACAAAAAAAACCCTTATGTCTATCACATAAAAATAATATTAACTAACTAACAATTTCATAATGTTTGTCTCTCTGTCTTATCTGGATCTACGTAAGCTAAGAATGTTATGTCAGTCTGTCTATCGGTCCGTCTGTCCGTCAGTCAGTCTGTCTGTCTGTCCGTCAGTCAGTCTGTCCGTCAGTCTGTCTGAATTTACACCGGTTCCAAAAGTTGAACTACCGAGAAGATTCCGGCAACAAACTCGTGTAGTCACTCTTTTCTATCATTAAGTTACAATGTTTAATTACACAGTAATAGTATTTAGCAGCGCAGTGTCGCACAGAGTATAAAAAAAGGTATATTAACGTACCAATAAGTACCTAATGATAAGAATATTTACTGTATTTAAAGGCTGTCCGACAATGCACCATCACAATATAGGTATTACAATACACAAAGGTCAACAATTAATATACAAAGACCTAATAAAGCTAGAGGTTAGATAAGTACGATGCTCAGTAAATTACATGTCTTAATAATATTAAATTTTAAGTAACCCTCGGGCCCCGACCTTATCAATCATCTGTCTAACACCATCTCATGGAAATTATTCTTGTGAGCCCAAACACGCTAAAACTGCTGTAAGTTTCTGAAGAATTGAGCAACCCGCAGACTGTGATGGCACAGGATCAGCTCAAGGTTACCATGTCTTGGAAATACCACCGAAGTAACAAAACCAAATTTAAAATCAATCGGATCTATGAAAGCTAGTATAACCTCTTCGTTAAGTAGGAAATGAGCTGACAGTCATCAAATGCCTGAACAGATCTTCATAAATTATAGGTAGCTAAGAACCATCTCGGTCAAGTCAGTTTAAAAAAAACGAATCATAATCGGTCTAACCGTTTACGAGCTACAATGCCACAGACAGACACACAGATACACAGACAGACGCACGTCAAACTTATTAACACCCCTCTTTTAACATCAGGTGATTTAAAATATAACAGGTAGTTCAAGAAAAAAATCATGATGTAGGGGGATCACGCAATTCGAAGTCTATTTCTCTTGAGGTACGATTATCAAACCAAGTCGCACTATTTATCGCAAGTTACACAAGGTGTATCAAAAGTACCCCTTAAGCGGTAATTGTGAAAATGGGTCCCTTGTGTAGAGTGTAGAGTTTTATTTTATTTTTTATCAAAAATTAATATATTTTTAGCATGTAATAATGTCATACTACAGTTGTCGTACATTGGTAATAAACTCTACACAAGGGACCCATTTACACCCTTTCCGATAAGAAAGAGTTAATATTACAGTTAACTTGTTTCACTGCTCTTTTACGATTTTTCCTTAAATCGAAAAATTTTCTTAATTTATTATTGTATTTGTCACCAGTATCACCAATACGAATCACTAACGGCGGCAGCGTACACGCGTCTCCGGCGCGCGAAATATCGCGCGACGCGCCAGACTACCAATACGGGAGGTTCGACGCGAGCGCACTGCACATCGCACATGCACTCAAACAGACGGAATTACAGAAAGCATACCACAGGCCCAGAGAGAAGCCCATCGACTGTTATTTGGTAAGTACTTACATATTTAAGGCAAAGGTTTTTTAAGCAAAAGAAAAAATACCAAAGCAGTTTTTAAGATTCGGACGAGTGGGAAAGTAAAATCATTCGGTTGACATTTCTGGATGAATCGGTAGTAAATCGTTTCTTGGTTGGCCTAATAATAATAATTACTCAAATACTTAAATATATAACTGATGCTGTTGTTGTTTGTTGCCAGAGCAAAAATAAAATAAAATAAATAATCGTTCGTTGCTAACTGTACATAGCATACACCTACACACTAAACAGATACATTAGACTTCCTTTAACTATTGGAATTCAATGTATTTAGTCTAATAATCTACCTAGTCTTGCCTTAAATACTGCAACAAAGAAAAACAAATTTTCTATGGCAAATAACATTATTACTTTTACAGTGTGTTAGTTTAATGCATAAATATAAAACAATTTAAAATATAAAAAGCTTATTCGAAGTGGTCTTCATTGGCTGCAATACAGTCCTTTAAACGTTGAGGCCAGTTATAAATAAAAGCACGCACTCTTTCCATGGGAAAATTCTTCACTGCCAATCGTACGGATTGTTTTAGGGACTCCAAATTATCATGGCGTTTAGAGCAAGCCGTACTCTCTTAAACTGACCATAAATCATAATCCAGCAGATTAAGATCGGGACTAGACGACGGCCAGTCTTCAGCTCTGATGAAGTCCGAAACTTTCGTTTCCAACCAAGACTGTGTAGACCGAGCTTTATGACCCGGCGCCGAGTCTTGCTGGAAGGACCATTCTTGGTTATTGAACATGGTGTTGTTAAGGGGCTTCACTAACTTCTCAAGAATGGTATCTCAATACACTTGTCCGACCAAAACATCGGCATGTTTTGATACCTTTTTCACAAAAGTATGGCTCAGTCACTCCTTCATAGCTAATACCCCACCAAACCATCTGAAGTCGGATAGTGCCCACGTTGCACTCTGTCAAATAATTGGGAAGCTTCCTTAGAGCTTTGAGCATAAATACGGTCATTTTGTTTGTTAAAATGTTGCTCAATTGTAAAAAAAATCTCATCCGTAAACAAAATTTTTCTGTGACCTCTCTTTGCGTACCGCTTCAGTAGTTGTTTCGATTTTACCACCCTATTCTTTTTTAAATTATCAGTTAAGTAATGACCAGTACGATTCTCATAGGCTGCAAGTCCTAAGTCATCTTTTAAAATACGCGACATGGTTCTAGGTGCGATCTTCATCTCCCAAGATAAAATCTTTTGCTTTCGGACAGGATTTCTTCGAATTCTTTCCCTTACTGCTTTGACCACCTTTTTCGTACTAACACTACGTGGACGGCTGGTTCGTCTTTTCTGTCACAAACAGAGGAGGTCTCATTGTTACTATTAATAGCTCAGTACACAAACATTTTACTAATGCCAATTGTATGGAGCGTTTTAAAAATTGCATTTGGCTCCATACCTACTTTGTGTAATGCAATCACAACGATTCGGTTTTCTTTATCGCCCCACTCCATTTTAATATCGCAAAATATTGTAGTACAATGTATTGGCGCCAAAATGAGAAAACACAATGAAAAATCATATAAAAATAACAGATTCCAAATTCAAATGTAATAATTTTGATTATTTTTAATTGTAACAGTATTTATGGCCAGACTAAGTATATTAAACATGTATTTAATATTTAAATATACTCTAATACGATTTCACAATTTAAAATTTAATTTTATTTAAGAACGTTTTATTGCTAGTCTCATTTTTAGTCACATTAGGAAGTTTATTAAAGACTTTTATAACTATAATATATGGACTAGAACTATATTATTTTAATTTTGACCCTGGTAATAATAGTTTGGTCGTATTTCTAGCGGAATATCGACTTGGTATGTAAGTCATCGTCTAGAAATAATTTTTGTAGGTATTAGCGTGTGTAATACATAGAAATACATATAAACAGATAAATGGGTAGGTACTACTCCTGTGTTTTGGATTGAAGGAAAAGGTGTATTTATAGGGCATTTCATCTTACGCCTTATAAATCAGATCATAGAACCTCAGAATGACAACGTATTTATAATATCAAGTGATTTTTCCCTGTTATTATAGGCGCCACTTACCACCCGGTGGGCTGTCAACTTGGTTGTCATTTAGTTTTTATACTATACAGTATAAAAAATGAAATGAAATGATGAATGAAGATAGTAAAATAGTAATGAAATGGGGTTTTTCACCGTCAGCAGGCCTAGTAGGGCCGTGGACAAAATCTCTCTCCACTATTTATGACCGCTTAATAGGAGACAATATGTTTTATCTCTTTCTTTCTCTCGGACTAAGAGAGAGACGAGTCTTTGTCCTCTCCCCGAGGAGTTTGCCGTGCTACGGGGGCTGGTCAAACATCTCTCTACTAAACTCTGGTTTATAGATTTATAGGTCCGTGCGAGGTCAGATTCCGTTTTATTTATTTATTTAAACTTTAATTGCACAAAATGAGTTACAATCGGTTTTAGGGGGAAATCAGTATTTTCAAAAAACTCTTGAGGACGGCGAAGGTCATATACTTACTTAGTAGAAATCGAATCTCTTTCTTATCGATACTTTTATAAACCCTCAGGGCGACCTTGTCACTTCAAATACGCAAAAATCTTGTTTTCGCGAACAAAATGCAAACTTTCTATTATTCTTTGTAAATAAGGAACACTTTACTTTCATCAGATGTGGCTCGTTGTTGGTTCACAGGGCTATAATCACCGTGAGCATTCTCACTGCTAGCGGTTTCGTTTTTTAGCGATTCCGGTATGGGAAGCTTGAAGGTTTTTATATTTTACGGTTAGCCAAGATTTTCGTCACCGAGTTTTTTGCCACCTTCGCCACTTTATAAAAACGACAGTTTGCTTGTTTGCCACCTTCGCCACTTTATAAAAACGATAGTTTGCTTGTTTGCAACCTTCGCTACTTTATAAAAACGACAGTTTGCTTGTTTGCCAACTTCGCCACTTTATAAAAACGATAGTTTGCTTGTATGCCACCTTTCGTCACTTAATAAAAAAATCAGTTCCTACCTACGGCCATTTAACAAATATAACATTGATTATTTCCTAACCGCATTTTCAGATCGTGTTTATTTCTATTAGAGATAAATTTCAAAAGCCTGATGTAATAATGGCTAAATGTTCAATTTGTGGTCTGACAGAACGTTTTTGATACACAACCAGTAATTGATAATTAAGTAAGATAAAAAGTGTTATTACGTTCCAATAGAGATTGCAATATAATGAAGACTAAGCTACTTAAAGATTGTGTGATTGATCATTTGGTAAACACAGCTAAAGTAAAAGGCTATTAAAGTAAATAATTGTCTAATAAATTATCAGTAAAATTAAATAGTTGTATTAAAAAACAAATTGTAATAGAATTAATTAAACTCTAAATGTAACATTCAATTCAAGTCAATTCAGTTGTGTATTTTCTTGTTTGGTAAAATATGCGATTTCTAAAATATGCATTATTTAAAAATCTAGAGCTCCGTTGTGTAATTTTGTTCTTAAAAACCATCTATATTCTTCTGTCTCTCCCCTGATAGAAGAGTGAAAGGTTGACACATGAACAACATTGTGATTCTGTAATTCTCTTAATAAAAATTAATTAATGTGACCCAATTACTCGTCACTTCTTTTGTACGCCTAGTTTACATAAGTTTTAATCGTTTTTTTTGACCCTAACGTTACCCCGTTTAGGTTAAAAAATCCGATTGACCTTCATCTCACCCGATAGTAAGTGAAGATACGGCGATAATTTAAGCGAGTTACACCCAGATTCCTCAACCACAGAGGAACTGGCTGTCTTACCTCTAACTGCCGGAACACAACAATGCTGTTAACGTAAAGTAAAGTATGTTATTGTTATGGCGGCAGACTTAGGTAAGATGGTGGTAGCTAATCAGGCGGACTTAGAAATAGAAAACCCCTAACTCTAACCACTTCCCCACGGGAATCTTAACCACTAAACCACAGAGGCGATTAAATCGGATCGAATGGCTTCAATCGTGTGTTTGCGTTTAACTGTCAAATCCATAGACAAAAATTGTTTTTCAATAATTCACAACAGAGCTAACTGTCGTTTTCATAATAATTGACAATAATTGAAAAAAATTGGGTGCCTACTGTAATAGATATTTCTTTTCTTATTTGTCCATCTCCGTTTAGCTTTTGTCTCATACCGCGCGGTGATCGCAGGTGATCAAGGCTCCAAATGGAAGGAACACTTCCATTTGGAGCCTTGATCACCTGCGCCTATAACGATTCTGTTCTCGGTACCAACATATCAGTGCAATATCTTAAGATCTAGCTCGAATTCCTATCCCTTGGACCAGAACAGATCGCGTGTGCGGGAGGAATGCGAGAGCGTCGCGTGGCGCAAGTTAACCGCGACCGGCGAAATCTGAGCGAAAACTGAACATACATCATTGTGTTGTTTATTTGTTTTCATTTTAAGATAAACACAAAAATAAAATGAAATACTCAAATATGTTTTTAGAGAATTTTTTTTAGAGAATATTGATAGAATTGAGAATAAAAACCAAACAAATTAATTTTAATGTATCTTTTTGTGAATTTTGATGAAAAGTAATTAACCTTAAAAACTTTAGTGTTTTTTTGGTGAGGCTATGAAGAACAGTAAAATTTTCCAAGTATATTCGCATATGGAGCAAGTAGTTTTAATTACACAAATTCTATCAATATTTATACAGTGTGATTGCATGTCTGGCATAAGACATAAATACTAAACAATCGTAATGTTACTTGCGTCGCCTATCGTATTTCTCGCTATACGAGACTTAATTATAGGCATTGAGAATATTATCTTAGGCAATCACTTATAAATACAAAAATATATTAAAATTGATACGTCTATTGACTGCACGACGACGCAGCGACGGTGATTGCAAGAGAAATCAATTGCAGATGTTATCCAAACATGAAAAGTATTGTCTTTTTCTGATGTATTCTAAAGACTTTCACGAGAGTGATTGACAATTTAGTAAAGAACTTAATGATTTGCAACTTGGTCAGGGCAGCTCGATGTGAAGAGTATCAACTTTGGTATTTAATACATTAAATAATTATTTTTAGGTCAGGAGATTTGAATTTGATTAGCAACAAATCTCTATACTGTTTTGATCACAATAACCTAAACAGCTTACAATTATGTGACAAAATAATTAATCTTAATGCTTATTATCCTGCTTCTTAATAATGCTTATAACGTTATAGAACCATCGGGCTAGTCTGTAAATTCGTTGCGGATTAGAATAGAAATAGATCTTCGATAGCGACTGGAGTAATCTAAATTACACCTCAATTTAACAGGTTTACTATGAACTAATTTCAACATGTCTCGTCATTCGACCTGCAGCCGTGTCTGTAATCCAGTCGCTTTCGCTGTAACCTTACACCATAGACAAAATAACTCTGTCGAATCGGAAGCCATCGTTAACCAGCGAGAAATCTGCCGTGACCGACCGATTACGGGATGATCTGTTCACAGATAATACAGCATTCTTCTGCAAATTCGCGCGTTGACGTCTCTTCTCTGTGAGTATAGATTAACTGTGCTCTATAGTATCAGAATGATTTTAATTTAAGAAAGTGCTGAATACTGCAGTGTGATTCACAAACGAAGATTTTCGTCATCGAACTTGACGTCTGACAAAGACGACGACAAGCTGCTATTGGTCTTGAGGTTTGCGCACTGCGCTGCGCGAAAGCGTAGGTACCTATTCACTGATCTCTAAGTCGGTCTCTTGGCTGTGTATGATTGTACGACATGAAGTACAAACGATATTTTTCGGTTTTGTTTTTGTTGTGTTAATATTGTATCGCAAAGACTTCATTCAATATTTGATTGATTTTGACATAAAGGAAATAAAAATTTAAAAATCAACAACTTTTAGTTCCGATTCATGCCGTGCTCGTCGTCGTAACGCTGCGCTGGTGTCGCCAACGGTTGTCAAACTAACGCCAAAAGGTATGACAGCGCTGCCGACAGCCACGAATCCATGGCTGCTGGCTTAGAGAATCGCATAGCTGCAGTTAATGAACGAAGTTTTGTCGCCATTTAACGGCGACAGTTTCAATTTTTAATAATGATTAGAAAATTGTATCGAAGCTATTTTTTTTTTTTTAAATTGGTGCACCTTTGTGAAACAAAATGTCTATGTTGACAAGTAATATGGAGAAACACTGTATCAAACGTTTACCTGGTTTAAAAAAAACCTTGAGAATTTTATCATGGTTATTCACCTCATCAAAGTAGCATCATTATCGCTCATTATATTAAGCGCCCAATTCTAAAGCTGCATTGAAATGTGTCACATCAGTATTTCAATGCAATAATAGCAAAAATAATCAAATAGGTCGACCTGACTTTATGTATGGGCTTGCGGCTTGACCCTTTGCCTTCCCCTTTATATGAAGAGTCCGACAAAAAATGTATGATACCATTCTAGAACTACGTACCATCGTAACGGTTCATAAAACGTTTTAATGCAAATAATGCTCTGATTACATTGTCTTTGATTTGATACTACAGAAGACGATTATGCGTAATTAATTTACAAATCTACTAAAACTAGAACTTAGAACTACCCCAACCAAAAGATCAGGGCTAGAATCCCTGTCGACCAAACATTATTAAAAATAATTTTAAAAGTACCTATCGAAATCGAAGTAGTCTATTGATAGTTATTTACTATCTCTTAAATATTTTCTGAGCGTTCGAATGTTACCAAATATAAGTATTATGCATGAGGAATTCCACTTGTGTAGCGCAGACACATTAACATAATTAAAAAACTAGTTATTAATCAATTTATTGCATAACTCCGAAGATGCGAGCCGCGCGATCTGTGCTATTCGTAAATGTATTTTAAATTCCAACGCAAGATTTTAATAAATTTCATAATAATTCAATCCGATTAATAAATCACATTCTATCAGCTATCTGTGGGATTTTGTGTCACATATCGTAAACTAATAAGATTTGTTTGCTTATATATGATCGGTGTCGGAAATTCTAATAATTTAGTAAACTTCGTTTTTTTATAGTAAGTACTATTAACGCTGTTTATTTATAACATGAATAGAGAAGGTGGTTTTCCCCAAGGGCGATGACCGGCATAACCAAGCATCCAAATAACAAAAAACTCTACCAAAAGTATTGTCGCCAGCACATGAGCCCAAAACGCTCATATCATGCCGCAGTTAATCTACTATAAAATTATATAAGTATATATTCGTATGATATTTTTCGGACCATATTATCATTTACGGTGCAGGGAATCATGAGAGAATCCCACTAATCCTAACGGATCTTGGTGAAATTTGGCACAGATGTAGAATTCCGGTTCAAGACATAGGATTAGGGATACAACGAATCGTACTTCATTAATTAATAAAATCAGTATTCGTTGAATATGAATACGAGTGATAAACAATTGAATGAAAAATATATTTATTATTAAAAAAAAATGTCAAAAAAAAATTATAGAAGCCGATTCTCAGACCTACTGAATATACATATAAAACTCAGGCGTGAGATGACTAGATCAGGTTTAATGACCATCAGCTCATTTCCTACTAGACAAAAGGGTGTTACTAACAGAGATTCATAGATCCAATTGATTTGACAGTTGGTGTACGTTACTTCGGTGGTATTTCCAAGACATATAGTCTGAAGAATTATTCAGATATTTACAGCAGATAGCTATAGCGTTTTTAGGCTCATAAGATTAGACTCAATGAGATAATGTTAGATAGAGATTAATGAGGCCGGGGGTTACTTAAAATTGTCAAATTTATATTATTATCACACTTCGATTGTAAGCACTTCTTATTTTAAATGCAAAAATAAAAACAAAATGCGATCGTGACACTCCCAACCTCAAAATTGGCTCTATCATTAATTCGCAAAGAGGTTGTCTAGCAAAAGTTACGATTGCTAAACCTGAGCGAGTCTTTATAAGGAGGTTCGTGTGATAGGACTTGATAGAGACAAGATCCCAATTTGGCTGTAGGGCCGCCTGGGCACCAATTGAGCCGCCAACGTACTGCACCATAAACAGGCCACAGATTAAATAAAATGTTAATCGAACAATACTGAAATATATATCAGTGAGCAAGGAAAGATCTTAACCAATAACGAAACCCATTTGTGCCTTAGGGCACACACACATCTCATATCTAAGTTAGATATGTAGTACTTTTTATAATATGATTGCTATTTTTTTTATAGAAATATGACAAACAAGCTGACGGCCCACCTGGTGGTAAGCGGTTACCGCCGCCTAATAATGTTAGAAAAAAACCTCATCTTTATAAGTAAAGAAATACCAATTATCAACGCGTCCGAACTTCTAGAATTTGGAAAAGTCAAGGTAACAGGAAAGGTGTATAAATACCTTGACAATTTTTTTAAAAAAAGGTCTACGTATTTATAATTAAATTTATTTTGTTTAATTACCTACGCATACAATTACTAAGACGCTTATTTTTAAAGAAGTTCACACAAAGATTTAACGATTAGAAATTGCCTACGGCTTTGTTCAGTGACGAAGATTATGTTTAAGTCACATTCAATGGGACTTAACACGCCAATTATTATGTATAATTAAAAATGTTATTAGGATACTATTTACTTTGTGATACTATCGTAATGTAGATATTATTGTATGTACCAACTTATATGAGCTTCGATTTTTTTGTTGATTTCTAAGCAGTCGTTAAGATAAACTCAAATATAACCTACTAATGTAAACGACCTTGTATATTAATGCTATTTCAAAAATGATTTTATTGTATCCTATAAATGTGGATTGCGTAGATGTAAGTATATGGATATTATTATTATCATTATTATAATTGAAAAGTATTTAGACAAACATTTACCAAAGCAATAAAAATTTCACGGCCTAGGGCGCGACAGAACCCACAACCTTTCAGAATCCTGGTGACGGCTTTGACCACTTCCAAGGGCTAAGTACCAGTGTATATCTCTTGTCTATGACTTGGGACCTCATACTGAGTGGAGATAAATTTCGCATTACATGCAGCCACAAAATTTGTCTCTATATAATACCACAATACTTTGGCAAGGTAAACAATCGACTTAAGAATAAGTTTTAGTCGTCAGTCTTTATCTATCATAAGCCAAGTTGAGTGTATCACGTCACATCACCGTGGTCTGAATTAAACATACGATTTGGCCTGGTATGCCTGTCCCCCCTGGCACCGTGCCGGTGAAAACCGGACTCTTCAAATACTTTCAATAGACAGCCAAGGAAAGTGAGAAATATTACTTAGAAAAGATCCTATAAGTTAGCCGCTCTTGGATGATTAGAATGACCTAACCATCCAGGACATAGGAATTATACAAATTACGTATTTTAACACTAAGATAAGACGATTTGTTTAAAATTATTCTTGTTTTACTTCTCTGGCATAACTTTCTTGTATAATAATTGGTGCAGGTGTAGTTTTTATATATAACAATTATCCGGAGTTACACCGCGTACGAAATTACCAATCTCCTCTAATTTTATCATAGGTATGTTAAATACCTAAAGGCCTTATACTGTCATATAAAACATGTAAACTTTTTTACACATATCTAAATGTTTGATTGTTAGAGAATGCATTTAGGTTGTATACAAACTTAGAATAACAAATAAGTTTTTGAAGTCGGTTAAAAGCCAATAAATTAGTCATTTTGAATACTTACTTGTTTTTTTTCCAACTCACTCATTAATACATATAAGGTACCATTTACAAAATATCGAAGCAATTATTTGATTATTCTCTTAATTTTCTAGTAAATACTCCCAAAGTCGGCAACTCCTGCAAATACCAACATTTATAGATAGGGAGTTACTGCTGACATAAAAAAAATACATCCGATAAAGACGGCACGTCTAATCGCATTTTTCATTTAACCGTTTATCATTCAACACACGCACACATATAAAGAGTACTTATAAAATCGGGATTGTAAAGATCAAGTGTAGGCTAAACAAAGTGTCGCGTTGCACCGGCCGCCAACGCAAGTGCATCAAACTATGAAGAACAAATCAGGGTTGGCACTTGCGTGAAAAATAATTTTCACAGTTTTTTTAAACAAGCACTCACACTTATCTAGCTTAAAGTAAGCATCATTAAGAGCTTTTGTTATGGATAGTAGATAACGGAGAAATGTTGATAATATGTATATAAATATTAGAAATATACTAAATAAACATATAAACATCCATGACTCGTGAACAAATGCTCATAATCATAATACAAACATCCGCTCCTACCGAGATTCGAAGCTGGAACCTGTGATCAAGTAGCTAGGGGTACAGACTACTAGGCCAGCCGCTCGTCAAAAGTTTGCATCAAAATGATGTATGAAAGAGAGAGTGGGATAATACGGATGTCGACAAATTTTGGGAAAGTGTTTTATATTCTTAATTTTTTATTTAACATTATTATACCTGTTTGGAACCAATGAGCGCGCGATCGCGCGTGCAGTCCATCTTTAGCTAGCGAAAGAATCGGTCGGTCATAGTGTGCACTAACCTATTCGGTGCTCCCGTCCTAGCTACGTGGTTATCGCATTTAAATATTAAATTCAGGTGTTTCTTGGTAGCCTAAGGTAGGGCCCCTGTGTATGTGGTTGTTTTGAGTGGTATTCTGTGTAAGTGTTCCCAACAATTGAAGAGAATCGAAGCCCAAGCGCTGGGCTTCGACCGGCGTGGTCTACAGAAGGGGGAGCGCTCCTCCCACCGCCGCCGTCCAGAAGCTGCTGATGGGACACTTACCAGTAAGTCCAAAACCATACCTATTAGGTAGATTTAGGCATATCTAACGTGCCATCTTGAGCCGTGTATCGCGGACATAAGTACGCCCCGGCGTGTTTGTTTGTTTGGCGTTTGGGCAACGTGGTTTCTGCCCTACATACGACCGGCAGCGTACTGAACATTCTGGTAGCAAAAAATATATGGGAGCGGCGCCGACCGCGCGATCCTTTTGTTCTCTGTTGCCGGGTGCGAGTTGTTTACTGCAAGCCGGCAATTGTATTCGGTTCTGTTAACGACCGTATATCAATGAGAATAAGGTCGTTTTTGTCATAATTATTAAAATATTTTTTTTCATTCGGTTTAATATTGGAATGATATTAGTTTGTATTATTAGTTAGTATTGAATGTAACTAGTAGGTATTGCTAGTATAAATAGACGATATAGCGAAAGTTATTATTAATTAAAATTAAATACTTAATTTGTTTTGGGTTAGCTCGTACAAAAAAATATATTGTTGTGTAACTTTATTATTATAAGTCACATTTTGGTTTTATTTAGATATAAGTATAGGTATTCGCAACAATGTCGGCACTTTCCTGCAAAGCTAAGATTAGGGCTGAATTGCGCTGGCTGGTGACGGCCGCAGCCTTATTAGACAGACCGGATAGGCAGGAAGCATTGTTGAATAGATATGTAGACTTACCAATTCGTATGGCAGTAGTAGACGAGCAGTACGCGATGTTTTTAGAAAAGGGTGTCACACTGGATGCAGACGTCCGTAAGGAGGTGGAGAACGATGTAGACCAATGCTACGATCTTTCGGACCGTATTGCGGGGATCGCTCGCCCTCTTCTTCAGGGTAGGGATGCAGAACCGGATCCCACAAAGAACGCGTCAAAGTCCATACCAGCTTTATGGTCTCGTCTTCCTCCTCTCGACCTTCGACATTTTTCCGGGAGGCTCGACGAATGGGAAGGCTTCTCTAATCTGTTTAATAGCCTCGTCGACGCTAGAGAAGACTTGACTCCGGGTCAAAAGCTTGCCTATCTTCTCACCGTATTGGAAGGGGAGGCCCGCGAACAGGTGCAGCACCTGGCCCCCACGGACGAAAACTACAAGGTGGCGATGGAGATTGTGACTCGACGTTATCAAAACGTGAGGAGGCTCGCCGATGCTCATGTTGCCACGATCTTAGCCCTCCCACGTGTTAACAATGTTATGCGTTTGCGCGTCGAAATATTAAACCCACTCTTAGTAGCGATTAACGCCCTTCGTAGTCTGAACCTCCCAGTGGAGGAGTGGTCCTTTTTATTACTACATATTGTTCTTGCGAAGTTGCCGGATAATTTGAAGGTGCGTTTTGAGCAAAGATATGGTGGTGACAGTTCCACATACTTGCCGCCCTTCAAGGACTTGTTAAAGTTTATGGAGGACGAATGTAGGTTGGCTGATAATTCAGATGTAGTTGGTTCCTCTTGGGTAGGTTTTCGAGATCCACAAACGTCGTCGGTAGGGAGACCAGTCAGGTCCGGACGACAAGATCCTCGACCTTATAAGCGGTACTCAACGGTACAGGAAACCCCGCGTTGTGTCTATTGTAAGGGTTCAGGGCATCAGATGCCCAGCTGTGGGAAGTTTATGGAGCAACGGATTCAAGGTCGTAGGGCTATAGCTCGTCAAAGAGGATGGTGTTATTTTTGTTTGGGCCCGCACCTACAGCGAGAATGTTCCCGACCACACCCTTGTGGGTATTGTAGTGGCAATCATCATCCTTCGTTGTGTATGAATCGGAGTAATGTAGATCACGAGCCAAGCCGCAGAAATTTTGAGCGCCCTGCACAGGGCAAAAATTTCTCACGCGCCCAAGAGACACCCCGCACGGGCGGGGGCTCCGATTTTAATCGATACCGCAATAACTCTGGAGGTGATGGTGTGGAATCTCGACGCCTTAATGAACCATGTGCACCCCATACGGGCGGGGGTACTAGGGATTCTCCATCGCGAGAACAGATTCCACAGCCTAATAGTTACGGTATCGCTACTGATAATCCACGGGAGAATAGATCCCCACCACTAGTCGCAGAACATTCGCGATTGGAGCGCCGGCGCTATAAGCCAGAGTGGAGCCCCCTGGATCGCTATGAACGACCCGTCTCTTCGGGAGAAGCAGTACGCTTTCCCACCTACTAGCAATTAACGTCCCCCCGATCACCCTCAGTTACTCCCCCGGAGACCGTTCTATTGCCGACGGCCTCTGTGATGGTTAGGGGACTAAAGGGTAACCTTGTGAAGGCTCGAGCCCTTTTGGATTCCGGTGCTCAGGGATGCGTCTTGTCATCTTGGTTGGTGGGTCAGTTGGGCCTCAAGATTAGACCTCACAAGGAAGGTGTTCGGGGTATTGGTGATGTGAAGGTGCCCAGACTAGTAGGGGAAGTTACATTCTCTTTCACCCCCGCTTCTACGTCCAACCCGAACATTACGACTTCGGCGATTGTTTTGGACACTGTCGTTGGTAGACAACCCTCAGTAGACCTAGACCCTAATATTTTGACTTTGACGTCTGGTTTGGTTTTAGCTGACACCAAGTTTTACACCCCAGCTCCAGTGGACGTGCTACTGGGAGCAGATGTTCTCGGGCGATTGCTGTTGAACGACAAGCGTGTCTTACAACCTGGCGGTCTAGTTGCTGTTCAGACGGTGTGTGGGTATATTTTGATGGGACCAGTGAACCGCGTCTTACCACCTGCTGGTGATAGTGATCTCGTGGTAGGGACCTCCCTCTCTGACGTCATGCAGAAATTTTGGGAAGTAGAGGAACCTCCATCTGCCCAACGAGTTGATCCAGAGCAAGAGGAATGCGAATTGTTTTACCGGAATAATACCGGTCGACTTTCCTCTGGTCGCTTGTTAACACGACTACCCTTTCGTACCGGTCGCCCTCCTCTGGGTGAATCCAGAATGCTAGCGGATAAAAGGCTAGCGTCAATGGAACGCCGCATGAGTAAAGACTTGGTCTTCCGTAATAAGTATATAGACTTCATGCGGGAGTATAGGGACTTGGGCCACATGTCGGTATCTGGCGTGGACTGGCGCTCGAAAGAGCATTACTTCCTTCCTCATCACGCGGTTCTGAAGCCACAAACTGGGAAGATCCGAGTGGTGTTTGATGGCTCGGCACCCACATCTTCAGGCGTCTCACTTAACCAATGTCTGCATGTAGGTCCTAAATTGCATAAAGAGATCTCAGACATACTTACCAATTTCCGAAGGCACCAAGTAGTCTTTATGACTGATATCCGGATGATGTTTAGGCAAACTGTGATCCATCCAGATGATCGTAGATATCAGTTGATCTTATGGCGCGAGAGTCCGAGTGACCCAGTTGCAGTCTATGAACTCAACACGAACACGTACGGTTTGGCATCTAGTCCGTACGTTGCAATTCGTTCGTTGTTGGAGTTAGCGGAGAGAGAGCGTTTGAATTACCCTCGCGCCTCGGCCATTTTGACTGACGACATATATGTTGACGATGTCTGTACGGGAGCATCTAGCGTAGAAGAAGCGCTAGTTCTAAGAGATGAGTTAGTGGCGATCATGAAAGCAGGAGGATATGAGTTGAGGAAGTGGTTATCCAACTCACCGCAAGTCCTTGCTGGTCTGCCAGAAGAGCATCAACAAGATCCCCATCTCTTTGAGAATGCCGACAACCCTAATGTGGTAACAGTGCTTGGTGTTCAGTATAGACCGATACAGGACACTTTCACCTACTGTGTTGACTTACAGGTTCCGAAAATCTGGACCAAGCGCCTTGTCTTGTCCACTGTAGCACGTACTTTTGATCCCAATGGGTGGATCAGTCCAGTTATTTTTATGGCTAAATGTTTCATGCAACGCCTATGGGCTGCGGGAGTGTCTTGGGATGAGCCCCTCTCCGGAGAAATGTTGCGGGATTGGGTGCGTTTGGTATCATCTCTCCCTGATATCAATCAGGTGTCGCTGCCGAGGCTTTTCCTCCCTGCTGGAAAGTGTAAAGCAAGCCTTCACGGCTTTTCAGATGCCTCCGAACGGGGATTTGCTGCGGTTGTCTTTCTCCGCACCGTTAGTGCTACAGGAGAAGTGTTAGTGCATCTTGTCTTAGCCAAGAGTAAAGTGGCTCCCCTTCGGACAAGACTCACGATCCCGAAGTTGGAACTCTGTGGAGCTGCCCTTCTTAGACGTCTATTAAATCACTTGTGTTCTACGTTAGGTCGCTTTATAAGCCTGAGTGGTGTTTATGCCTGGACAGATAGTCAGGTTGTTCTTTGTTGGCTTAAGGCTCCGGTCCACACCTTGGAGGTATTTGTGGCCAATCGGGTTGCACAGATATGTAATTCATCGGTGGAGTTGATTTGGCGACACGTTCCCGGGGAAATAAATCCCGCTGACTGTGCTTCCCGAGGGTGTGAAGCCTCTCAGCTTATAAGTAACCCCTTGTGGTGGGGTCCTGAGTGGTTGACACGATCAGAGTCGGAGTGGCCACAGTCTCAGAGTTTGTCAGCTATCGAGCTGCCTGAATTACGAGCCCTTGTTCTCGAGACGGAGCCTATTATTAGCACTGATTTCTTGTTGGGTCGGTACAGCACATTAGATAAACTGTTAGGTGTGACCGCTTGGATTCGACGTTTTATTAATAACTGCAGACAAACACGCGACAAGCGCGTTTCGTCGATTCTACCTCCAGAGGAGCGTCAGGAAGCTTTGTTACTCTGGATTCGTTTGGTACAGTCTGAGTGTTTCAAATCGGAGATAGTCATTTTGCGAGATGGTCGTCCCAAACTGAAAGGTGCTATCTCTCGATTGAACCCTTTTCTCGACGATTCTGGTCTTATTCGAGTGGGAGGAAGGCTTCGTAACGCTAACTTGTCTTATGGTGCTCGTCATCCTCTATTACTACCTAAAGATGGCCACTTAGTGCGTTTGTTAGTGACGGACCGACATCTTAAAAACTCTCATGCCGGTAGCAACGCTTTACTAGCCATCTTGCAGCGTGAATTTTGGATTCTGTCAGCCAGACGGACTATTCGTAGCATAGTTTTTCGATGTCTGCCATGCTATCGTCTGCGAGCCGCTACGATGCAACCCCAAATGGGAGATTTGCCGGCTGATCGCGTCACGGAGAGTAGACCCTTTGCTGGAGTTGGTACGGATTTTGCGGGTCCTTTTATGGTAAAAACATCGCGTCTCCGAAATGCAAAGAGTTACAAAGCGTATTTATGTGTTTTCGTGTGTCTGTCTACTAAGGCTGTCCACTTAGAAGTGGTTTCAGAGTTATCCACGGAGGCCTTTATTGCCACCCTTAGCAGATTTGTATCCCGCAGAGGATTGCCGTCATTTATCCGTTCCGATTGCGGAACGAACTATAAAGGCGCGAGTAATTATTTAAAGGACGTTAATAATTTTTTATCGGAAAATCAGGTAGACATTGGAACCACCCTCTCTCGCCGTGGGATAATCTGGAAGTTTAGTCCCCCAGCTTGTCCACACTGGGGAGGGATATTTGAAGCATGTGTAAAGGCTGCTAAGACTCACCTGCGTCGCGTGTTAGGAGAAACCATCCTTACGTTTGAGGAACTAGACACGGTATTCTGTAAAATTGAGGCCGTCCTCAATTCGCGACCATTATGCCCTCTGTCTTCCGACCCGAATGATCTGGAGGCATTGACCCCAGGTCACTTTTTGATTGGACAACCGCTTAACGCGCTGCCGGAATATCCATTTACAGACGTAAAATCCCATCGGTTATCGCGGTTCCAGCTATTGCAACAGTTGTCCCAGAGCTTTTGGACACGCTGGTCGTTGGAGTATTTGCATATCTTACAGCAGCGCGTTAAGTGGACAGACAAGACCAATCCACCCCACAATGGTGATCTCGTTTTGATTAAGGATGCTAACCTTCCGCCCTTATTTTGGCGGCGGGGCCGCATCGTTAAGTTATTTTTCGGTGCTGATGGAGTTCCCCGTTTTGCAGAGGTCTTGGTTGGTGATTCCGTCTTGAAGAGGGCGGTCACCACCCTTTCCCGTTTACCCGTAGATTAGCGTACCGTTCTTAACGGTCCGGGACGGGGGGATGTTTGGAACCAATGAGCGCGCGATCGCGCGTGCAGTCCATCTTTAGCTAGCGAAAGAATCGGTCGGTCATAGTGTGCACTAACCTATTCGGTGCTCCCGTCCTAGCTACGTGGTTATCGCATTTAAATATTAAATTCAGGTGTTTCTTGGTAGCCTAAGGTAGGGCCCCTGTGTATGTGGTTGTTTTGAGTGGTATTCTGTGTAAGTGTTCCCAACAATTGAAGAGAATCGAAGCCCAAGCGCTGGGCTTCGACCGGCGTGGTCTACAGAAGGGGGAGCGCTCCTCCCACCGCCGCCGTCCAGAAGCTGCTGATGGGACACTTACCAGTAAGTCCAAAACCATACCTATTAGGTAGATTTAGGCATATCTAACGTGCCATCTTGAGCCGTGTATCGCGGACATAAGTACGCCCCGGCGTGTTTGTTTGTTTGGCGTTTGGGCAACGTGGTTTCTGCCCTACATACGACCGGCAGCGTACTGAACAATACCTAAATGTTTGAAAAAATTATTTACTAATAAAAATCTAAACTAGAAAAATTTCACGTCCTGAAAGAGGCAGGGATCGAACCCGCCTCTTTTTTATTTATTAGTAAAGTGTTTTATGTCGTGTACACGATAATGATAGTTTTCGTTTCGTTTCTATTGAAACTTACACTAGGGGTACTGAACACCCGGCCGTAAGGCCGGGTTGCCTGGGGGTAGGTTGGTGAAATTGCTTCGGCAGAGCCCATGGTATTGTTAATAAATAAATATTGTTAAATATTTAATAGAGAACCCACCAGCCAAATGCCAACCCTAACTCATGAATGGATACAAGCTGCGGCCTTGCGCCTACGCAGCTATCAACAAACTACCAATACGGCATTTACAGTCAACAATAGATTAAACTTACCAGTTTCACCGCAAACAACACCTCTAATGCCACTGCATAAGGTCGTACAAATGTTACAAACGAATTAGCCTGCTCGCGACTTTACTTCCTTTCGTCCTGTCGGCCACGTGGGAGTTCGAACTAGTCCTAGGTATCTCAGAAATAACCATTTGCCTGTCTCCTACCTACTAACCGGTATTAATGATTATCATCTCGTTAATATTTTCTTAAAAAGCAATATTGATTTGATGAAAGAATCTAACTTACGTTATTAAAATAATAAAATTTGGCTATCCATTTCTGCGTAACATTACAAAGCAAGTTATAAAAATAACGGTATAGCAAAATAATGGATTTGAAAAATCATCCGGATGATCACCATTTTTTTTATGCAACTAGATGACATTCAAGCTGGCGGCCCACCGGGTGGTAAGCGGTAAACAACATCATGGGATGGCCCGAAGACATTTGGCCCGAAGACACCATTGTGTCGTTAAGACGGTTCGACCGCGGTCCGGTCCCTACTTGAAGTTTCGTTATTCTTCCGGGATATCCCTAACCTTTTGTGGTGGCCTGCTGAGGCTAGCTGCAAGCGGCCACGCGGACGCCTACCAAGTTCCCTGTGTGGTCGCGTCGCTAGGCAGCGAGGTAGGAAGAATTGATGGTTTTTAGTGAGTATTCCAGTCGGAGAGTCTCACATAACCCAACTGTGGCCTTTGATCACAGCTGGGTAGTTATAAAAGCTTTTCCAAAAAAAAATAAAGAGGGGGAAGGAAATGGACCTGTTAACCCCTGCTGACCCTCGCGTGCCAACCCTACAAGAATAGGTTAATTGGTAGCTCCTTAAAAACTGCCGCTCTGTACTCTTCTTTACCTGTGCTAAAACTGCAGGCCAACCTTGCGCCCACGCATAAAGTATCAACTGTACATTGCAATATTTGCATAACTCAGTATTTACAGCACGCTGTAAATTATACAATCCTAATAAATTAATAAATGCAATTTGTCTTTTCTTGCTTAAATCTCAAGCAATATTTATATCAAGCTATTGGCCGGTTAGCGCCGTATCCTTTGTCCTTCTAAGGGTTTAAAACTATATTCATACCTTATTTTCTTTTAAATCGGTTCAACGGTTATTGATTCCCTATACAACCCCCCCCCCCCCCCCTTCTTCACCCCTTAAAGGATAATAATCTAGTTTTTAAACTATCCTATGTCCTTTCCCGGGACTCAAACTATCTCTATACCACGGTTCATTTCAATCGGTTCAGCAGTTTAATCGTGAAGACGTAACAGACAGACAGACAGACACACTTTCGTATTTATAATATTAGTATGGAGTACGGATGTAAGGAACATTTGTCAGTGTTTTCGTCACCCGGCTTTTCATAAATATAAAACTTTCAAGTCGAAAATATAGGAAACGAACAATCCGGCGATTCACAAAACTTTCGAAAATCGAACTATCTCGGCTTAAAAAAAAATCTTTTAAATTGTCACTTGTTTTTACACATTGGCGCCATTTTAAATATTGCGTGTACCGTCGTGTGTAGGTAAGTACGTGGTAGGTAAGTATCTTAGATTTAACTCGTGAAAAATTTTGCATTATGTAGCTACGATCATAAATGTAGTTTGACGCCTCAGCAGCGTGTAGCTAACCTTCCAACAGATGTTGCGAAGAAGCACCATGCAGTTGATTGCTTATGACTGATTTGCAGAATTCAAACAAAACCGGTCATGTCAATCTCAGTGACGAATATCGCGATGGTCGTCCGTCTAGCGCTCTGAAAGTTAATATTAGTACATTATGGTACAAGTGTGTAATGTTGGTGATTACCGCTGAGGCGCATTGAGGCCCGAGCCGTCAGGCGAGGATCTTAAGGAGCCGAGGACGGTAATCATCAATACACACGTGTATCATACAACGTTTTTCAACACACTTCTGAATAAAATAATACTTAAATAAAAAACCATTTTACATAGTAGATAAAAAGTTTATTTAGAGAAACAATTAGTAAATGTGCAGTTAGTAAAATTATAATTAACTATTTTTGATGATATAGCGGTCTCATCAGATAGATTATTTACTGAAATACTTTCATGTTCTATTGTTATTTATGATGGTTCATTATTCGTGTAGGTAGGTGAAATCCAATGAAAGAAAGAAAGAAAGAAAAAATATTTTATTTAAATAGGCCACAAAGAAGCACTTTTAAATCGTCAAAAAAACACATTTTTACAACTATCACAAAAAAAATATTAACTAACAACGTCATAGTCTCTGTCTGTCTGTCGTGTCTGAATTTACACCGGTTCCAAAAGTTGAACTACCGAGAAGATTCCGGCAACAAACTCGTGTAGTCACTCTTTTTAAAATAAATATTCAAATACAATGTTTGTAGTTAAAAAAATATATAACTTTTAGCAGTGCAGTGCCGCCCAGCGATAAAAATAATTAAAGTTAGAAGAGAATCTATATCATCGTACCGACAAAGTAGGTACCCAATGTCAAAAGTATTATCGTTATTTTCAAGCTATCTGACAATGCACAATTACAAAATAGGTATACAGAGGTTAATAGTCATAATACTTACACGTAAATAAACTTAAAAACATTTTGGAATTTTAATGTTTCCACGCATTCTTATCATCTAAATATTCTTGGACCTTATAGTAGCCTTTTTTCATTAAAGTTTGTTTGACATATAACTTAAGTTTGTGAAAAGGCAGTTCAGTTACATTTGGCGGGACTTTGTTATAAATGTGTATACATTTCCCCATGAATGAGCGACTTGTCTTGTGAAGTCTAAAACTTGGAACAGCAAGTTTATTTTTATATCTAGTGTTTAAGTTATGAATATCACTATGTTTTGAAAAGGTATGTTTATATTTGTGAACATAAATTATGTTCTCATATATATATTGAGAAGCAATGGTCAAAATATTAATTTCTTTAAATAAATCTTTTAGTGAATCACGTGGCTTGAGTCCGTAAATAGCACGCACAGCCCTTTTTTGTAAAATAAAAATGTCTTCAATGTCGGCTGCTGTGCCCCACAATAACAAGCCATATGACATGACACTGTGGAAGTAACCAAAGTAAACAAGTCTTGCTGTTTCAACATCACACAAAGACCTAATTTTTTTAATCATTGGATGTACTTGGTATTTCGCTAGTAGGATGCGTCTCAGAATCAAGTTTAAATCTTTTTGTGATTTTCGCACAAATTTCCTTCTTGTTTTGTATGGAATCTTCTACGTATGATTCTGCTACATTGCTAGATCGCCACCCGCCATGTCGCTTCAAAGTCATTATATCAGCTCCTGAATTTGCCAGCAATGTAGCTGAAGTTCTTCTGAAACTATGTCCAGTGTAGCTCTCAGCATCTACTAAACCCAAAAACTTAGCGATTTCTTTAGGCATATAACCAAATTTGTTTATACCTATAGGCTGACAGGTACATTTACCATTCTGGTAATTTAGAAAGAAACGGTCATTTTTTGTTTTTGGTGAACGCAAACTTTCATACTTCTTAACAATATCATAGAATGGACCGTGTATGGTGAATGACCTAGGTATTTTATTTTTCGTGATAGGTATCTTCACTAAAAGCATCTGGCCATGGTTTTCTATATCTTTTACAGTTATATTTGTTAATTCTTGTATCCTACAGGCACCAGTTACACCAAATATTAAAGCAACCTGAAACAAAAGAAACAATAATTAAAGTCAACAAGCTGCTATTAAATATTTAATTAAAATTAATTTAACTAACCTTTGTAGCCAAATATTGGTTATCTGGAGCATCTTTAATAAATTTTTCAATATCGTCAGATGATAAAACCTTTGATTTTTTGCTTCTAAATCCATTAGATAGTCTCTTTAGATAAGCTGACAAATTCGAGTATGTTTTTAAGTCCACTCCATTCTTTGTTCGGACTGTACTTTTGAACATTGAGTAAATACACCACAAAGAGCTAGGTTTGTACTTAGAAGATAATTCTTTAAAGTACGCCATGAACACATTTTCTGAAAAAGACTGCGTATTCTTGTTGTTCTGCTATTGTATGAAATTTTGGTACGCTAATAGATATTTTTCCTTTGAGTTTTCTGGTAGTAAACTTTCCATAACGTTCTGGGCTTCACATCTTATATCGGGCGGTGTACAACATAAATCATTTTCTTCATAAATTGTATTTGCAGACATCTTAATTAATAACTAACTAAATAACTTCAAAAGAGAAAACGAGACGAGTTGTGAAAAATCTTTCGTAATGGCGGGAAAAATTAATCAGTTTTCCTATGCGCGCGCATCGGCCATAGACTAAAATATGAGGTTTCTTTTTTTTGGGCTTTTCGCGGATAGCTTTTTAGCGCAAATGTAAGCGTAACTCAACCAATAATATTAAAAAAAACTATTACTCACTCGTGAATAATAGTAATGAAAAAGTCACAGTTTGATTATAGGTGTCATTATGTGCCTAATTGCCATGGGATTAGAGCCACTTTATGAGGAAGTGTGTTGAAAAATATATTATCTACGCCCCAGAACATCGTTTTTTTCTACTTTAGATATGTTTTCTAATTATCTATCATACAATACGACAATAAATTAAAACACAAGCTATATTCGTTCATAGAAATGTTTAGTAGTTTTCAAATTTATCTTATTGATTTGATAATTTCATGTATTTTCTATGAAATATTGTATAACGTTGACTGCATGATTTCATAGAAATGTCATGAAATTAAGAAGAAATTAATAAGATATTATAAATAGGAGAGGATAATGAATAGGACCCCTTTCTATATAGCGTATTGTCGTAACTACCCTGTACAGCACCTTGGGCGTCAATAGTAGATACCCAAGTTACGAAGAACGTCTATAGGCTACGGGCATACCTAGACTAAATACTTCTCTCATCCTTGGTTACGGTTACAATCGATCGGGGAGTACTAAGTATTACACTTGCTTGCCGAACTTATCGTATAAATAAAAATGTTATTAAAATAAATGAAAGCTGGGTACATAATTAACAAATTGGTAGGTGGTAGGCCCGAATGTAGGGTCGTCTGGGTAGATAACACCGCCTTTCTTATTTCAGCCGTGAACAGTTCGCTGTGTTTCGGAATGAAGGGAGAGGAAGCCAGTGTAATTACTGGGCATGGACGGCATTTCATCTTAGGCCTCAGCATGACAACGCACCGGCAATATCAAGTGATTTTCCCTTGTTATTGCAGGTGTCTATAGGCGGCGGTAACCGCTTACCATCAGATGGGCCGTCAGCTTGTTTGTCATCTAGTTGCATAAATAAAATTACAAATATTCAAGAGATAAAAAAGTAAATATTAGTAAGCAAGTATTTACCAAGTAATTTCCATTTTCAAACGACCCGAACGTAAAAGTATTATGACGCGTCTTCGACATTAGAACTTATGCATATTAGTTATATAGAAGCTGTTCAAATTATTTAAAAATAACTTGTATACCAAACATTTTAGATGAAATCTCATTAGGACATACCGGTAGAAATAACAGCACTTATAAGAAATACCATACTGACTATATTTGATTAAACTAGTTACCGGCAAATAAAATGCGGCTGGGTACACACACGGTCTCACCAAAGAAAACATGTCAAATTACCGAAGCGGTACCTACTTTGCCTTAATAGAAATATAATCCTTTCATCGAAACATCGAAATTTTTCAAATAACTTTTTAATAACATATTAATTTATGTTATATTTCCCCTAGTCAAAAAATAATATCAAAATATACAAATTACTATGGTATCTATGGATAAAGAAGACTAGGCGTTACAAGCAAAGAAACGTGTTGCTAGGCAAAAATCGAAATGTATCTGTTTAACATTATATAACCATATCACATCATACAGTATCTAATGCAGGAAACACATAAACTATGTATTAGTGTATAAGGAAACCATTTAAACACGGCCTCTATCTAAAGCGACTAACTTATAGTGATGACCATCGCTTAAGCAATGTGACTACTTTTACTTTTATACTCGCATAAATCATAGATTTATGTGTTCTGCTGCTATTGAGAGTAACTTCCTAAGTTTTCCGAGTAAATTACTGTTCCTTTTCATATACAGACGATGACACTAGGTTATGTGGCGCATTACTACCAGGTTGTGTAACTTACAGATGGTAATAAAGATTGGCATAATTATGCTGACAGGAAATTTATAATGAAAATAGGTATGCTATATTGTTGATGTTTGTTACGGACTCTTTGGACAACGACACTGGCGATGTGACTTTGATGGAGAGACGACGGACTGAAAAAGATTCACGTTTGGCTCTTGGCTTTCTAATTATTAATTGTATTGTTTAATAGCAATTAAAGTACAGTTTAAAGACGACGAAGCCTTTTCCTCTTCAATGTTATTGACATTATTTTAGAGTAAAAGAGACAGCTTCACTGTAATTATGTACTGTTATTAAAATTCTTAGAATCGATACTGTTACCAAGACAAATCTCCATAAACGATAACATAATAAGTAATCCGAAAGTGCAGTGCGATGATCAACATTGTATAATAAAGCACTCAATCTCATTTTAATTTGAAAAACTCAAACGAACAAGCGAAACTTAGTAGATATTTATAAATTTTCATGAGTAGCAACGACAACAGTGAATGTTTTCATTAGGTAGGTACTAGCTTTTACGTTTTAACTATCATCGAGTGGTCAAAAAATAATTGTTTATTTATTATTAGCCTGAATCTAAAAAACCGTTATTACTTACCTAAAACACAGAATACAGTATAAACGCACCAAAATTATACTCTAGTCACAGTTATGATAGCTTATTTTACAATTTCTATAGAAAATATTTAATAAATTGGCATGATAGCAAAAGCAGGACATATGCTTTTTCTAGCACATTTCACTAAAAACCGTTTGAAAGAAATAAGAAAGTCTAGAATCAAAGATATGATACCTCATATCTTTGATTCTAGACTTTCTTATTTATTTCCCTAATATAATAAACGCAAATATCTCTTTGCGTTTATTATATTCACTAAGTATTGCTCTGACTTGGTATCTTTTATTATACCTTTTTTCACCTTTTACTTCGGCTGTCCCCGACCCCGATATTCTAGTCAAAGAGATCCCTTTATGTCCTTATAATTAAGATTTCTACTCCGTCTAAAAACTACAAGCTTTCAAAAAACCTTTTCGAAAAACGAAAATAATGGGATTAAAAAAGAATTTTTTTTTCTTAAGAAATTAAGGTATCAAAATTTTCCTTACACTTAGGTTTAGGCTTAAAGAATTTATTCTCAAAAAAGATTACAAAACTCCACTTACATGAGAACAAAATTATACTAAGTATTCTTAAATATAAGTAGCGGTCACATTTAACAATTTAAATGGAAACATTATTAAAAAAAAGATTTAATTCAAACATTTCCTACTCTACATTATAAATGACATAAAATTTCATCATTGTACTAGTATAATAAAGAAATTAAGCTATGAAAATTTCCCTTACACTTACGAAACCATCTAAGATCAGGTCAAGATAGGGTGTCATAACACTTCGTTGTTAGCAGGAAAACTCGCATTCACGGGACGCCGATGACGTAACAATGGAAAAGTGACCCTAACTGTATAATGACGAGTCATGAGGTACTAGGAACACAATGAAGAGTGAAACATTACGTCAAAGTAGTTTTCTATCAACAGTAGAAAGTGAAGCCAAAAATCAGAGTTTTCGTGTGAATACATGATCTACAATAATTTTCTTAGTTGAATCACGTGTCCCCAAAATTTGTGCTATTTTAATACTCGATATAAACGTTTTTAAAGCTAACTGAATTTAATTTCATTTAAGCAATGAAGAAATGTTGTCGATTCGAACAATAGAGTTGCTCTACCATGCATCACCAAAATGTACATAGGTTGTGATAAAAGTTTAGAACTTTTGGATTTGATAACACACTGTGTGATCCTTAGAAAAATAAACAGTAATTGCCTAGCAACAAAAAGGTAATGTAGTTAACTGTTAGTTGTTTTAGTCAAAGCCGATGTTGGGGACTGTCTGCTGGTTTTACATAAAAGGGGTTTTACAATACTGATATTATTCTATTTTGAAGCAATTACAGTAATATACCAATTTCATTTATAGATTCACAACCCTTTGAATTTTATTATATGTAGAATACAATTTTGTCAAGTAAATACTTAATATTTAATATAAAAACGGTAATTACTGGCTGACCCTAATCTTTACTTTGAAAGTCTCTTCCCACGACTCTTGGTACCGTAACTTAATTCAATTTTATGTCAACAATTTTTAGGTTAAGAAGATGCGCATTGTTTAAAAACTCGAAACATTGTGCGATTCAGGTTATTATTAAGTTCATCAAAGTTATTACTTAGAATTGTACGACAAGAAGGATCGATAAGAGTTCACAAAAATCTCATCATCATTCGTTATTTTTATTTATTTAAAGAAAACATATTACAGTCCATCAACTATGTAACTATTGCACTGGAATAACTGCTCCGATTTTTTGATCTCCTCCTTTAACGTTATTATTACCAAAGTCCTTGTTGTTTTATTAATTATTATAATAAAATAGGTCTCGTATAAGGGGTTTTCCTTAACTTAACGTCTATTCTTTTTCCTTTCTATCGTTCTGCATACTTTGCCTTTATTAAATTCAACTTTTGTCTTGATTTTAATAATCTTTTAGCAAACATAGACCGGAAATGCGTAAATTTAAATATACTTACATAGTGATGAATAGCAAAAAAGTCTTTATGTGGTTTTAAATGGTTATCTAATAACTATCAATCAATATTGGAACTTTTAAATCAACAATAGGGGAAAATAGACTGAATTAAACACGCAAAAGGAGAGTTTCTTTGCTGGGTAGTTTGTTAACTTACAATGACGAACTAATCGTCTCTTACTGGGCTAGCAAGATAGCGGTTTACACTCAATAGAAAATCCTTTATTCTTGCTATGTAGATACTACATTATTATACCTAAGTACCATTCTTTAGTCAACAATAAAGTATATGTTTAAAAGGGACACTCCCTTTTCATAGTTGACGAATTTAACTATTCAAAATCCCAAAGGTTCATAGTTTATACAATAATAAACAAAGTAAATATCCACTACACGTCTATGTCTTTGATCTAGCGTGCACAGCGGTAAAAGTTCGTATGGTGTGCGCGCTATTCTATGTATTGTAGGTAGTTTAAAGATTTTACGTAAAAAATGCACGAATTTTCGCTGCTTGCGCGCCAGCACAATGCGAGCGAGTCAACAAGTGAGCGACCTATCAGGAAGTGCAACCGTAAATCACCTGTCGGCAGCAACAATGAGCTGTACCGTGAGAACTGAATCTAGGAATAGGTAGCGTCATGGGCATCTAATAAAACTTGATAAAGTAAAAAACGCTTTATGGCTTCTACGCAGAGATGGTTATAAGTTGACAGTCCTGGAGAAATACATGGGCGATCAGCATATGTGGTCTATAAAGTACACAGTTATATTTATGTTTATAAAAAACTTTTTACAAAAAAAAAAACTAAAAAGTTATTGTATTTTAATCAGAATATTTCGAACTCTCCAAATACTCAATCGTAATTTACACGCAATAAACGCAATTGCCAGATAAAGAAACATAGAATGAAGTGAGAAAGAATATTGTAATGAACTAGTAACTGCCCACGGCTTCGCCCGTGTGGATGATTATCGCTGCAAAAAGTAGCCTATGTCCTTTCTCGGGATGTAATCTGTCTCCATGCCAAACTACATCTATATCGCTTCAGCGGCATAGTAGTGAAATCGTAACAGACAGACAGGCAGAGTTACTTTCGCAATTATGATATTTTTCAGAAGATTCAATCATTCAGTAATATTATTAATTTCAAGCGTCAATCAATTTTCAGTGGTAGGTCAATTAAATTTTCCGCGGGTATTAGATAAGTAACTAAAAAAAATTCCGCAAAGTTCTGATTTCAAAAGAAGTTATTACATAACATACATGTATGTTGTAATTTCCTTGCAGTGAAGTTAATGAGCCAACACCACCATTTATGGTGAAGGAACGTATGCGCTGATGAAATATGAGGTGAGTTCTATCGCTAAACGACATGGGCGAAAAGTTTGTGATATAATAATTATGTATGCTATCAATTCTATGTGACGTTTAGTTTAACTCTTACATTAACGCAGCAAAAAACTAGTAAAAAAAAATAAGCCATAGTTATTCTGTGCCATAGGTAGGTAGCGTAAACAGTCCTATTACGCAAAATCAACCCCTATTACGGAGGTACTAATACAGGGTGTTTGGTACCCACCATAACAAGCGGGCACTACTCTATGGTACTCACCATATTAAGCGGTAGGTATTTATATGACTATATTACCACGGGCAGTTAAAATGAAAATAAGTAAGGATTTTCTTTTTCGTTTTGACGACCTACGTTAACATCAAATTTCTTAACATAAATTTCAAATATTCTTAATTTTTTATTTTAATATTATTATAAATGTTTTAAAAATTACTTAGTAATTAAAATATGAAACTAAAAACTGTGGAAACAGGTGGACGTTAGCTCATAAACGCAAATACAGATAGACAAAAAGAATTTCACAGGGATATCCCATAATCCCTGGGTGGCTTAGTTGGTTAGAGCAGTCGCCCGGATTGCGAAAGGTCGCGGGTTCGATTCCCGCCTCAGGACGTGAAAATTTTTCTAGTTTCATATTTTAATTAATAAATTTAAAACTTCTTCATACAAATAGTTCGGTTATTTATAAAATGTATGGGAAATTTCAAAAATAATTTTAGAATTTTGAACTTTTGATAACACGTATACTTGCTAACATGTGTAGGTATCCCTTTGATATATTAAGTACCAAAACCTTGTTTATTACTGTTCTAATCTTGTTTGGATAATCAAACAAGAATAAAACACGAAAATAAAAATAATTTTAAGTTTTAAGGAAAAAATCACTTGTTATTGCAGATGAGTTGTCATCCTGAGGCCTAAGTTGAAATGGCTATTGTAATTAATTAGTTGTAGTTGTAATTGTTTATTGTATTGCCTAAGGTATTTTTTTTCATTTGCGTGTTTTATTCTCGTTTGGTTATCCAAACAAGAATAAAATACGAAAATACAAATACCTTCATAATAGGCGTTGATCTTGACTACCGCCGTAATAGGACTGTTTACGTTACGTATTTTTTCTTTACTCACAACGAATAAACTCCTTTTTCCGTTGCTGTTGTTTGTGAGTTTTCCTTTTTTATATTTTTTTATTTTGTTTTACGGCTCTGGCTTTAATCCCTTTTAAGCGATTCAGAAATGTTAGTATTTTGGTTATATCTTTATTTATTGCATTGAAATACGGGTGTCTTGGGAGAGCTTGAAGCCAAATATATGATGACAGCCTCCGGAAGTAGATAACCACGATAAAATTGTCAACGTGTTCCTCACCAAGTGAGAGTGCATAACAATGATTTTTCATATTGCACGCCAACACAAACACTTGTTACACAAATCTACACCATTTTTATAAAAGAGTAACTCGCTCAGACATCATTTTGTAGCTGACCGTCGGCATTAAATGGTGGCAAAAACTTCTTAGTGGGGAAGACAAAGAGATATATAGCCATACAACCATATCTAATTATATTTTATTACTCGATTTCCCTGTGCGACCTCCAAGTTTTTAAGCAAACTGTAGTATTTTTGTTACCAAATAAATACTACATCACTTTGTCAATATCTTCAGACGCTACCTGCATCGTTAAGTATAACTTACAGATAGTAAAACCTACACCTTTCCCACACATACACTCAGAATACCATAAATTAAGCGCTGAATAATGAAGATAACGTATAGCGGCGGCTTCGAATATCAAATAACCCGTAGGTTGGTAATGGGAGTTCAGTAAAGCAATACGACGGACGGCTTGGAGATGTCGCAGCCGTCTGTTTAAATTAGCCGCTAAACTGAACGCCTAGCCCGTTGATTGAACGTCGGCATGCAATCAAACGGCTGAAGGACAACTAGCCAAGTCATTGAGCGCAACGTTTAAGCAGATATGGCTGAACATCATGTCAGCCGTATGGTTAAATTAGCCAATCAGTTGGACGCCTAGGCAGGTCGTTTAAATCGAAGAGCTTTTGTGTGACTGTTTGAGTGATTGGTAGGTTCAAGGTTATTTTTTATGACCACATATAACCAAAACGATGTCGGTTATAATAAGTAGTCATAAAAAATAACCTTGTACCCTACCTTGAGTCTAGTTCAAATAACTATCGGCCTAGGCATTTGATTGGATGCCGGCAATTAATCAACTGGCGTCCAATTAAGCGGCGAATTTAACCAGATCGCGGCGACAGAGACATAACCTAATGTTTTACTTTTTTTACTCGTTTTCCTACGACAAGTGGAAAATTATCATATGACCCGCCTAATGGTAAACGGTTACCGTAGCCTATAGCCCCTTTACTGAAAAAAATTACAACTGTACTTTCGACTACCTAGCCAAAAATAAAGTCACTTCGAAAGCTTCGGTCACAAATGTGACCGAAGCGGTTTAGTTAAAAAAAAAACAGTTTTGTAGCAACACTACTCAGTCAAAAATCAAAATGAACCTCCCTGTTCTCTATATAAGATTTTCTCAGTGCCCCTAGTGTAGGTTTCCATAAAATTGAAACGAAAACGTTCGTCTTCGTGATAACTGTCGAATTGTATGAAAACGGCCTCAGCGCCTCTGTTGTGAGTTATGGGAAACCATTTTTTATATAGATATGGATTTCAGAGGCGAACACGACGATGATCGTATTTGTTTCGATTCGATTGAAACTGAGGGGTACTGAGGGTTTTTCGCAAAATTAGATAATAGTTGAGTAAGAGCATTTGAAATAAAACCAATTTACCGGATTTAGCTCGTGATTAATTAGATGTTACATTATTTGATTATTATTATACACCCGAGACGTTTCGCTTACTTTACAGCAATCGAAACGTGTCGGGTGTGGTCATGGGAAGACTGAAGATGTCAAATGTCTTTGAGAAGTTTTAAGTTAACTACCGTCACTTTGTGTTATATTTTGAGCGGTCCGAATCACGCATACGGAGCTCACGGTGACAGTTTTTTGGGCAGTGTGAGGACTTGGCACTTTATTATTCGCATGATTGGTTTTATTTTAAATGTGTCGTGCTCGCGAAAATGTAAGACAATACCTACTATAAGTAAGAGCAATTTTAATTACCAGAATCGTCAATAATTTCTTTCTTAGTAGACTTTTCAAAAAATCCTCTGATAACCTTTCAGACTAGCCCGACTTGCTTATGAAAAGCAAATTTTCTTATAATCGGGTTGTTCGTTTTCAATAATAGGTTTCGACTTAAGAGTTGTATGAAAAACCGTGTCACGTACACGCTCTTAATTAACCCTCTTTTGGCTCATCAAAAATAAACTAAACATTTTGTACACCAGCAATAGCACCAAAAACGCGCTAGTTATAAACCCCATCAAAACTATTATCACCTTTATAGAACAAACAAAAGGTCGTGGCAAGATCCGACCATAATTCCTTCGTAATTAGACTACAATTCGCTTATCATTAGCTTTGTTCCGGATAATGGAACCAAGTGATCGCAGAACAGTACGGAGAACGGTGTTCGCGGCTCAGTGCGCCTTCCTACCATATTAGCATATGAGCAATTAGCGCAGCGGTCTTAGTACAGCTACATTAGCTCGTGGAAACTACGCTTTATTAACCATTTTTCCTCTAAGGGCAAGCTCATAAGAATCTAGAGTTTATATCAGCGACGTCCAGCGACCATATAATTACGTAACTTATAAGAATTGAGAAAACCTTTTAATCAGAAACTTAATTAAAATTGCGTCTTAACCCTTAATACATTTGAAATAAAAGAAGGTATAAATACCCTTTTATATGGGATATATTGTCATTAATTCATATTCTATCTTAAAAACCAATTTATAATTAATTATAGATAAATATTGTAATGCATAATGTGTGTACTGGAAATGCTTATTTATTAAATAAGACCTTAAAATGTCAATACATTCAAACAAAATATATTATTTGAAAATAAGTACCTTTAAGGTTTAATTTGATTTTGTGATTACTTAGTCTGTATCTTTATAAAGTAAAAGCGTGCAAAAGGCTAGGTCTCTACAACGAGCGATACCTGCTGTAGTCTCTATGGAAAATCATGTCAAGCCAAGCTGGCCTTCTGTATATTATTATAGGTATCTATTTTGTTGTGTCTCCATAACGAATGTGCCTCCGGACCCCATGCCTAATGACGGCAATCGTGTATTTTTTACCAGACCTTGAGGCTTTGCTTCTTGCAATTTTGAGCCATCAAGCATTGCTTCATATTTGTTTTTTCAACTCCTTCATTAGCTGCATTCATATGATCCTTAACAATGTTAATTATGGTCATTTTTTAGTTACTTATGTGACCATTTTGTTAGTGGGTGATTCACTAATGATAGCGGTCAATAAAAGGCTGAAAAGACAAAAAGTGCACAATTAATTGCTATACTTAGTGAGAATTTTTCACGTTAAGATAAGAATCAGTAAAATATTTAGCAAAAAGCAGTATATACCTACATGACTCTCTCTCTCTTCTTACGGTTCTTGGAGGTAATCCGCTTTATTCTACGGTGCTCTGGCAACATACATTTGTTAAAATTTTTGTACGACTCAAAATGTTGCCCATATTAAGATTTATTCTCTGTTGCAAGTAGAACAAGCTGTGTCAGCTGTGGAACTATAACCCAATGGGAACTTGAAACTGCTAAAATATGAACCTGAAACTGCTCATTCTACATAATTCACGCTAATTCCCACAGTTATTTCATGAACAGGTGTCGTCCCTAAAAAAACCTACATTTACACTCTTCAAAAGGCTACAATCCTCAATGTCCATGTTGTAGAATAAGAACCCTGAGGAATCATTAAACAGGAGTACATCAAGTACAGGGGTTTTCAAAAACGGCATTATAAAGTTTTTACGGAGTTAAGCGCGAGTGATACACCTGGTGTTACACGGCACCAGAGAGAGATACATCTGGTGTTGCAAGCATCCATACAATCCATAGGCCGTATACCGTCAGGTAGGCTCTATCAAAGCTATAATATATTATGTACCGCTCTAAGCAAGGTTAGTAATCGTAACTAGTTTCACCTGTAATTCTTTACCAGCTTATGTGTTCCCATCCTTCCTATAACATGTGTTGCTTCAAAAGACATGAGTAGTCACCATAGATAGGCAGACAAGGTTTTTTTAATATACAACTAGATGATAAACAAGCTGACGGCCCACCTGATGGTAAGCGGTCACCCGCCTGACATATAGACACCTGCAATAACAAGGGAAAATCACTTGATATTGCAGGTGCGTTGTCATCACTGTACATCCCAGTAATTATACTGGCTACCTTTCCCTTCAATCCGAAACACAGCAAATTTTTTTCGGCTGAAATAAGAAAGGCGGTGGTACCTACCCAGGCGACCCTACACACGCGCCTACCACCTGTATACCTAAAATGAAAATATATTAAAATGTATATAAAAATGAAAAGAGATGTTTCAAAAATGTATAGAGACCCGGCCAGGTCTATGTACAGTATACTGAAAAATAGGTAAAAATATGCTGAACAGTGTTCAATTGTCCATTTTCTTTTTATTTGCTTAGTTGCGTGGTACAAAACCAGAATTTTCATAGAAAAAACTGCAATGCAGCCAAATATTCATCACGGCGTCTATGTCACTGGTGACGTTTTATTTTTTATTTTATTTATTTATTTGGCACGGTAATAAAATACAAATCATAACATTGAATAACTTATTCTTCCTATGACACATAACTAAATTTGCATTTCAGTGACAACCGAGCACAACATTTGACTTAAATATGTTAACTAATTAGTTCATACATATCTACATATTATAATTACAGTGTGTTATTTATTAGTAAGAAGTAAACCAACATTTTCTGAACACTTAACACTTTTTAAGAAAGATTTTTAATTCTGATGGAATATATCGAGGTCCTTACATATAAGATTAAATTTATTACACATTCTTATCAATGGGCTATTATGGGATACATTGTTCCTAGTTAAGGGTGTATGAAAAAGGTATTGTCTGCGGTTGGTTTTAAGTGAATACCCAAATGAAACATGGCACAACAAATCAGAGTCAAGTGCGGAATTAAGAATTTTATGTAATGTTGAGAGGTCACTAAGTTGCCGTCGCATGAGAAGTGAATCTAAATTAAACCTTGTTAATCTATCATTATATGTATTTAAAGTTAGTTTAGTTGAGTTCTATGTCGCCCGCCATATTGCCTTAATAAATAACGGTGAAATCGACGAAATTTCTACTTTTGTATACAAACGAACTATGCATGAATACGAATTATTAGTATTTTTCACGGATTCAGGATATTTTTCCTGATTTTTTTAGATACTGTACTTATACTTGGCCGGATATGAAACATCTCCTTTCATGTATGTAGAATAAATACTTTTCAAGTTGCTAAAGGGTCAAAAGTAGCTCGAAATGGTTCGTGTAATATTACACACGGTGCATTGCCATAGTTCATTTTTTAGCTTGGCTGGACACGCTATCGCGTGTCTAGATATATTCACCGGAACTTTCCGACTTCAACTCCTATCTCTTTGTTTATACCGATCATAATGTGATCTCATCCCTAGAACTACAAGTATGACGTCATAGTATCGAGATTGGCCTTCAACAGCCTTGAAAATGCCATAAAATACACCTGTTTATGGAGACTTATCAAGACTTGAACTTTTTGAAATAAACCAAAAAGGCAATTTCTGAGTCATTTCGTCGATTTCTTTGTCACTTCCTCTCTCGCCTTAAATAGAAATGGAATCACTGGATTAGAATTGGTTATCTCTTGTTTTTTAGCCCCGATGAAAAAAGAAGGAAAGAAAGAAAGAAAAAGTATTTTATTTAAATGGGCCACAAATAAGCACTTTTAAATCATCAAAAAAACACACTATTACAACTATCACAAAAAATATAATTATTAACTAACGTCATAGTCTCTGTCTGTCTGTCATGTCTGAATTTACACCGGCTCCAAAAGTTGAACTACCGAGAAGATTCCGGCAACAAACTCGTGTAGTCACTCTTTTCAAATAATAAATTACAATGTTTGTAGTTAAAAAATATAACCTTTTGCAGTGCAGTGCCGCCCAGCGAAAAAATAATTAAAATTAGAAGAGAATGTATATCAACGTACCAAAAAAGTAGGTACCCAATGTCAAAAGTATTATCGTTATTTTCGAGCTATCTGACAATGCACAATCACAATATATAAGGATGTTATAATATTGACGTGTGATCGGCTTATTTCCTACTTGACAAATGGGTCTTAATAACTTACACAGATCCAATTCATTTGAAATAACGGAAGACCAGCGCTGTGACCCTTCAGGTTGCAGCATACGCTGAGTAGTGACCATTTGGTTATTTAATGCTTTTGTTTTGTTTTTAAAGTTCCGCTGTTTGGTCTTCATTTGTGTATTTTATCACCAATAAATGTTTTTCATTTCATTTTAAATTTGGTGTACCTACTGTTACGTCACTGGTATTTCCAAGACATACCAACCTTTAGCTGATGCTCTAACAGCAAATACTATGGAATGCTTATTTCTTCAGAAGCTTACTTTAGATATACCTACTTATCGTGTTTAGGCTTATAAGAATGATCTCAATGAAAAGGTATCAGATAGAACATTATCGAGGCCGGGGTTTACTTTACATTTTAATTTTTGATTAAGTTTATTATAATTTACAATAATATTCTACTTAATTCCAAATTTTTAATTGCACACATTTTGACAAAATTCCATCCTTTCTGGAGATAATGACAAGTTCTTGTACCTACTGTAGATAGATATTTCTGTAAATTTATAAATATGTAGGTATTTAGGTAGGTATCTATTTTCCCTCCTAAAGGCTCAACGTATTAACTGATGCGGACAAATATCCAATATGGCCGAATAAAAGATCTGAGAGTGACGATTCTGACTTAAAACAAAAATTAAAAAAAACATTAAGACACGTACAAAATAAAACCTTAGCAGACACCGATTCTACCTTCCAATTTTCATTTCTCTGTGGTAGTTCTGCTGGAGGAAATTTCATTTAGAATTGCCTTTGTACAATGTTTCCTTCAAATATCTTTTACATTGTTTTATTATTCTTAATTTTTGATTTTAACATTATTATAATTATACATTACACACACATTATTATGTCATTATTATTATTATTTTTATTTTTAACGCAAATACAAGATAGACTAGAAGAATTTCACAGGGATATCCCAAGTCCTGGGTGGCTCAGTGGTCAGAGCAGTCGCCCGGATAGCGAAAGGTCGCGGGTTCGATTCCTGCCTCAGGACGTGAAATTTTTCTAGTTTTATTATATTTTAATTGTTTTATTATTCTGTATACCTTAACTGCATAAATAAATAAGACTTCTACCTTCATAAGACGGTAATAATCTAATACCAAGACTATTGTTTCTGTGCCAGCATTTCAATGACAATATTGCGAAACAATTGTTCAGCATAGGGACCCTTAATACGGAAATGCCGGCATAAAAATGACTCGTAAGTCGTAACCAATGCCAGTTTGTACAGCTGAACTATGTTTGGACATCATTTAGTTAGTCTGGGACGTTTAAGTCGGTCAAATAGAAAATAGTAATGAAACTTGGAAAAATATAAGTTTGAAATACATATTTAAAATATTTTAACCTTTGAGACAGAATAAAATCATATTACATAAGCTTGGGGGCAGGCCACATTGCAAGGAGGACTGACGGCCGTTGGGGCGGAAAGGTCCTCGAGTGGCGGCCGCGTACCGGGAGACGCAGCTTTGGTATGCCCCTCACAAGGTGGACTGACGATCTGGTGAGGGTCGCGGGAAGCCGATGGATGCGGGCAGCGCAGGAACCATCGGTTTGGAGATCCCTGGGGGAGCCTTATGCCCAGCAGTGGGCGTCTCTCGGCTGAAATGATGATGATGATGATGACATAAGCTTAGACCATAAGCTTGTTCTTATATGCTACTTAGATAGGTAGTGATAGACAAAAGTGTAAAAAAATTAAATTTTTACTTGACTAGATAGATACTATGACTTCTACCGTTTAGTAGATATCTATTAAAATATTTATTTATTTATTTAAACTTTAAGGCGAGGTATTCCGAGCGGTCGTAGGTAAAAATGCTTCCTCAGCCCCCGCCATAACGTAAGCAAACACGACGCGCGCGAGTTGAGACCGCCCGCGCCAGCGCGGCCCGCTCGGTCCAAGCGGTATGATGTGCCATAGTAAAAAATATACAGTATAGTCCACATTTTTCCGCTTGCATCCAAGATGTAATCACATATGGCGACAATGACGTTTATGACCCCACTAAAGAAAAATATTTGGTTCGAACGTGTCTTGAATAGTTATTAATTATCAATAAATTAGTCAATAGTTGAGTTGAATAAAGAGTCAGCCTGAATATAGGTATGAATGAACGACCACGTGAAATTTGGGTAGGTAGTGAATTAAAAATACGCCTGTAAGGTTTGGTAGGTGGGTGCCTCGCACGCATTTTTCTATGGGAGGAAAGAAGGAGGATCGTCTTAATTTGTGTAATTAATTTGTGCTTGGGATATTAAATTACAAGATATGTAAAGTCTGATGTAGACAATGAAAAGAAAGTGACAATGGGAAAATACCTTGACCTCGATCGCGCTAATTTACATTGTATTTACCAAAACAAAACTAAAAAAATTTTGTTGCGCGAAATATTCAAACGGCCACCAATTAGCTTTTTTTTGGAACATACGTTGATATCTTTGATGATAATTTTATATTAAATATTTATTAAGTTTAAATTATATAAATTAATAAAATAAAAACTTTCTAATTGAGTAAATATATCGATTGGTTTTTGACAGCATCGAGATGCCATCTTGGATCTGTAAATTTATGATGTATTTAAAATCGGGACCCCCGAAAACCTCAAAAATGATATCCTTATTGTTTTTTTATAAAAAAGTTGCGTCCGCCATCTTGAATCTTGAAATTAATGTTGTATTCGGAATCGGGACCCCCGGTAACCACAAAAATGATACCCACATTGATTTTTTATAAAAAAGTTGCGTCCGCCATCTTGGATCTTGAAGTTAATGTTGTATTCAGAATCAGGACCACGAAAATGATAAAAATGATACCCATATTGATTTTGTACTATAAAGTCACGTCCGCCATCATGGATGTGGAAATTGATGTTGTATTTAAAATCGGGACCCCCGAAAACCTCAAAAATGATACCCATATTGATTTTTTATAAAAAGTTGCGTCCGCCATCTTGGATCTTGAAGTTAATGTTGTATTCAGAATCAGGACCTCGAAAACCACGAAAATGATACCCATATTGATTTTTTATAAAAAAAATTCGCGTCTGCCATTTTGGATTTCAAAATTGATGTTGTATTCAGAATCGGGACCTCTGAAAACCACATAAATGATACCCATATTGATTTTAAATTAAAAAGTAGCATCCTCCATCTTGGATCCGGAAATTCATGATACATATTGCTTTTACATTAAAACAAGTCTCATCCGCCATCTTGAAGCTCAAATGAAATCTTTCCTTGAAAAGTGTTAATCTACTCATGACTTTATGACACAGTTATTGAGACCAACATGAGTGTATTTATTTTAAAACTACTTTTATAAGCCAAGTGGTCAGCTAATTTTGACCATACGATTTTCACTTACCTTTGGCGTCGATTTCGTTCAGCGACTTATGCGAGTCCGATGTTTAGCTAATTATGCCTTATAATAATGTTCATGTACTTATAATAAGTCTTGTTTAGCGATTTATGAATGTTACGCTGTATAGGGGTTTTGGAAATTAGAATCTGGTGATCGACTTTTGGTGCTGTTTTCGTTCAGGAGTTGTGCCTTCCACCACCAGCTCATCAACATGAGATAATGACTAACAAAAGCAAATACTTAAACAGCTTTAGAAAAAAGTAAAACATATCATACGTGCCCATAAAATTTGAGATTTGCCCTAATTTCCCTGGGATCCCATCACCAGACCCTGACTTGGTGACAATAGGGCCACCTCGGGAGTATACTCTATCAAATAAAAAAAGAATTTTGAAAATCGGTTCACAATTGACAGAGAAATCAGTGAACATACAGACAAAAAATACATTTAACCTCCTTCTTTTTTTGAAGTCGGTTAAAAATATTAATTGACCATCAAAAATAATAATTAGTCATACAAATACCGAAAAAATAACAGTTTATAGATCAATTATTTTTGATGACCACCACGCTAAGATTTTTGTAGACCCTTTAATTATAATATTCCCATTTTTAAGTCAACCTACAAGTAACACTACGTCACTTGATTTTTTTCACGGTGCATAGAAGCAATGAAGAATATTATACACCAACTTTTAAAATACTCATAGTTTTTTGAACTTATTCAAACGAGAAAACAGTATGAAAATTAACGTATTAGTGAAGAACGGGTTTTGAAGTCATACTGTTGTCTGCTATTATACTATGGTACAACATGCGTCATAAGACACTGTGTTTTCAAATATAAATTTTCGCGCGGGATCTCCGCGGCTGCGGCAAAGTGACGTGACCTTACTTGGCAAGCTCTCGACGGGTACTGAAGTAACAGCGGAGCGACGTGAGCGCGCTCCGTAATTTGATTTTTATAAGTTTTTTGCCTTTATCGGAATAAAAATGTAAGAAACAAATGAAAATGCTTTTATAAATATTTAGATAATGAAAAGTTACGTCTATTCTAATAATTTTCATGTCATTTAGTAAAGTATAATCTGAGTCACAACACTTTTAAAATGTTAAGCAGAGCTATCTTTGAATTTTTTTTCTATCGAGTGAAATTTGACCTATCATGTTTCTGTCTTTACAATTATTAGATAATACGATGAACTATATTATGTAAAAATTTTAGAACTGAACGTTTTATATTCGTGGCGGTGAATACAATCGAAAATGTTCAAAACGGGAAAAGAGCGCCTTAATTGCACAAAATGAGTTACAATTAATGCCATTAGAAATTCTCTACCAGTCAACCGGAAATTTGAGTCCAAAATAATTAAATAGGTAGTGCAAGAACAACTGTTTTAAAAATACACTGCATAATAATTTAAAAAAAATATTGTTAAGATGTATAATTATGGATAAATACGCAATAATTATAAGCTACATATATAATAAATAAATATGAAATAAATACAGAAATAAAAAAAAATATTATAAAAAAATAAAAATGAAAATGAAATATTGAATATTATTTTTGACATAGTCATTTTAAGCAAAGCCTTTTGAAAACAACAATGGCCTTTGGCGATGGCGGGCGGCGTAACAAGAAAGTGTTCCCCGCGCAATCAACTTTTTAATTATTTTTTTAATCACGCGAGTAGTGATGGCAATGATGCTGCGCACATACAGCCTACCGCGTTCGTTGACTTGCGCGGCAATCGACGGTATCAAGAGAAAGTAGTTAATTAAGAGCGGGTGATTGGCGATTGTGTAATGGAACGCAACAGGGTTGGTATGCGCGCATCGGTAGAGCAGATCAATCGAAATAAGAATAACTCCAATTTGACGTAACCAATGGCAACACCTCCGGAAGTATGGCTGAATAAAAAAATCTAAAAGTATTGTAACTTTTGTAACGCCCTAATGCCTACTCAAATGCAAACGCTTCTTAAATTTACAGCCCTAACATTGCACGACTTTTTATAGAAACTAGCGACCCACCCCGGCTTTGCACGGGTATTATACATATAAACCTTCCTTAAGAATTCCTATCTATTAAAAAAAACCGCATCAAAATCCGTTGCGTAGTTTTAAAGATCTAAGCATACATAGGGACAGACAGACGGCGGATAGCGACTTTGTTTTATACTATGTAGTGAAGTCGGAAATATAGTAAACGAACAAGCCGGTCCTATTCTAGCATATAAAGGAGTAGGTACCTACTAAATGTAAATTCCTACATATTAAACCACCAGAAATGAAAATTAAACCACAAGCAAACATTATTCGATTCTTAAAATAATGTTTCTTCATTAGGTTACTTATTCATGAAGAGTAAAATTTGTTGTGGTAAAAAGGGCTTCAACACAATTTGATTCAAATTTACATTAGACGATAATCTTTTGGTCTAAGACTTAATGTAATAAACTGACAATCATATACCTACCTATGTATTAAGTATCTATGTTTGCGGAAAATGTACAAGTAGTTATATTATCATTGCATCTTAAGGCGATACCTCGTCGGAACTAGCGACACCGCTTGATTTATATTAATTGTGGTGAATAAAGAACATAATTAACAAAAACGCTTTAGTGAATGACTAAAGAATGGTATTAGTAATTTTTTGAGATGTGCTCGGTATAAGATATTCCTCTAAATGTAACCTATTTTTTTATTATTGCCGAAAGTGGCCACTTTTAACAATAATAAAAAATTTGGTTACTTATAGGTAGACACTTTATACAAGATACATCTTTAAAAATTACAAATACCGTTCTTTAGCAATTCTCTAAAGCGTTTTTGTTTATTATGTTCTAAATTCACCATAATAATTAACAATCAATTGGTGTCGCTAGTGTGCACGAGGTAGCCCCTTAACTTTCCCTCTATCGAGGGCGGCAAAAATGTTGTATAAAATGGTTTATTTAGCCCATAAGACATCCCTTACATATAATTATTATTATTCCTATGTGCTCGTATGGAGATGACATTATCATACTTGATCCAATCTCCTTTCGGGCATTGAAGGATTAACCTATTTATACGTCCCACATGGAAGAAACACATGAGGAGCTCGGGCATAACTCCACCACGCTGGTCCAATGCGGGCTGGCGGGTTAAAGCGGTTGTAGTAACAACCGGGACCAAAAGGGCTTAACGTACCTTCCGCAGCACGGAGGACCTCGAGATTATAAATTTTTATTGACCCATCCCTGGATTGACCATGGCGAAAGTTGCTTTGTTATCGTAATCGAAACCAGAGCGCTCAAACCACTACGCCGCCGCAGTATTTATATATTAATTATGGTAAATGGGTATTTTTACTGCGTCTATTATATTTTTCATTACGTATTCATACAAATTTTGTAAAATAAATGCTATTGGACAAGGAAGCTTAAAAATTGAGAATGTTTTGGTCATTTTACATTAAGTAGTTTAGGAATTCATCTAATAAACAATATCTAGTTTTCTTTTCTTTTTAAATCTGATTCTGATTGTTTACTTCTGCTGTAGATACTAGGTGGTAGACCTGTATGTAGGGTCGTCTGGGTAGGTACCACCGCCTTTCTTATTTCAGCCGTGAAACAGTTCGCTGTGTTTCGGATTGAAGGGAAAGGTAGCCAGTGCAATTACTGGGCATGGACGGCATTTCATGTTAGGCCCCAGGATGACAACACACCTGCAATATCAAGTGACTTTTCCTTGTTATTGCAGGTGTCTATAGGCGGCGGTAACCGCTTACCATCAGGTGGGCCGTCAGCTTGTTTGTCATCCAGTTGAATAAAAATAAAAAATAAAAAAAAAGATGTTAAGACATGTAATCTGTCAAGCGGCGTTATACCTACCTCTGGATGTCTATGACAATTAAAAAATCAATTGAGTCGGAATCTGATCCTTATGGATGGGTGTATAATTATTCGCACTGTTATGAATTTATTCTAAATGCTAAGTACTACAATTACGTTTTGCCATAAACAAATTGCAGAAACATAAAGTTCAACTGCGTTAATTAATTCATAGTTATTGTGCAACGTGAATAATTAAAATTTATAGTCGCACGTCATAACGCTATACGTCTTCGTTAGGATTGTATTGTTATTGCAATCATGGGTTACTTGTCCTGGGTTAATGTTTAGTCATTTACAGGGGTCAACAGTTTCTACTTACCTATTTAAAATAATTATCTACCTAAACTTCATTTAAGAAGAAAAATTGCAACTATTGCGTCGAAGACTTTCTTTTTAAACAACTTCGAAAAGGGGGAGGTTCTCAATTCGGTTGGTATGTTTTTTATATATTAGGTATGTATAGGTCGCAGCCGTCTAGTTAAATTAGCCACCCAATTGGACGGCTAGCCCGGTAATTAATCGCCGGCATCCAATTGCCTGCCTAGCCTGATAGTTAATTGAACTAGACTAACGTTTAACGACTTGGCGTATTGAATGAATCGTCTTGTACTGAAAAGTTTTTGTTTAATTGGTAGGTGCAAGGTTATTTTTTATGACCATTTATAACCGACATCATTTTGGTTCTAAGTGGTCATAAAAAAATAGCCTTGAACCTACCAATTACTCAAACAGTCACACAAAAGCTGTTCGATTTAAACGACCTGCCTAGGCGTCCAATTGAATGGCTAATTTAAGCCAAACGGCTGACATGGCGTTCAGTTCAGTCAGCCTCTAAACGTTACGCTCAATGACTTGGCTGGTTGTACTTTAGACTACGCCGATATTTCTGATCCGATTTACGTGATTCTTTTATTGTTCGATGCGGAATAGTAACCATTTGGTTCCAAAAAAAAATACTATAAATCGATTAAGTAATTTCGCTTTTTTTTTATTGATTTTAAAGCAAAATAACTGGAATAATTAAGTCGTCTATGTAGGTATGCAAAATTGCGGATTTTTGCTTTCCTATTTCTTTTTAGTGAAACGATACGAAAGTTGGAAACCATACATGCTGACGGTCACCCATCTAAAAATCACACATTTATCCTAAACTGTGAAAAATAATATCAAAAATAAAAACTAACTTCAAAATTCTAAAAAGGATAAAATAATTAAATTTTAGTAGGTACTTACTATATCTTCCAGAAACATATTTTTTGGAGTTGGTGCTAAGTTTTAAATAAATTGGAAATCTGTAAAAAAATCAGCTGTTCCAATCAAACAGGTCGTGTCTTGTATGAAACAGCTGGTTTTTTTTCGCGATTTCAAATTTATTTTCTAACAAGTCTTGTTTATGGTGACCAGTACCGCCATCTGCCTTCGTTTTCAAGAGCGTCCCCCTAACACTCTGTATAATAAGTTTGACAATAATTTAACAAGATAATAATTCTAATTAGTGTACGCAACATCTATTTTTTTTTTTTACACTCACACCTATTATCTAGCCCAAAGTAAGCATCATTAAGAGCTTGTGTTATGGATACTAGATAACGGAGAAATAATGATAATAATATGTATATAAATATTAGAAATATACTAAATAAACATATAAACATCCATGACTCGTAAACAAATGTTTGTACTCATCATACAAACATTTGTTCCTACCGGGATTCGAACCCGGGACCTCTTGACCGAGTAGCCTGGGGTACAGACCACTCGGCCAGGCGGTCGTCTAAATTGATGCTAACGCAACATTTAAAAAAAGAAACAAGAATATACCTAGATAATAAGTTTAGAAAATGTATCTTGCAACATGCAAATATTTAAATAAATCGGATTTCTATGAAAAGAACAACACTGGCAAATTAATTTCTATTGCAATTTGCAATAAGCACCGGCAGGATAGTAAGGGATGAAAGGTCAACTAATATGAGAGGTCAAAAAATTGTTGAAGTATACAATTTTAAATATACGTCCTTAAAATTATCACACGACACACATCACACGCCAACCTTTAGTCTGACTAAAGACAATTTTTCATCGTTGACACAATAATAGTATCAAACTTTAGTACAAAGAAAAACCTTGGAATTCCTAAGTAGTTAAACTTAAATCTAAAGTATGTAAATAGGTGCTAGTTTTAGAACTATTTTACTATAAAAAATGAGATGTAAGCATAGTTGGAAGTAAGCATATAATATCGTAGGATAAGAGTGATATTTAAGTTTAATAAACTTAAATGGAGGGTCCCAAAACCGTGTAATGAATAATTACTGTAACTTAACAATAAAAACGATTTTTGATTTTTTTTTTTAATGTAGTACCTTTCATTACTTGTTACGTACTTAACTTGTTTACTTATTTAGTATTTTAAATTTAAATCAAAAGGTTCCTTCTATAATGTGTAAGAAAATTGTTTTGTAGTTTTTATACGGTCAAATTTATTAATATTCATCAACAATAAAATATTATTGAAAATGATATTTAATTTTACGATAAATCACGGAAGACGATGAATTGGGATGTTGCCTAAGTTTGATGATGGCGCTATTTTTCTCAAATTCGGAAAAAATACGCTACTGTCACCCATAAATACAATTCAAACTCAAAAGATATGGAATATTATTGAAGTTATACTGTTTTGAAAATTAAAAAAATGGTCATATTTTTTCCCAAAATTTATCAAAAATGTTAATGATATTAGATTGCTGACATCAATTAAAACAACTATTATTATGACAACTATTAATAAAAACATACTTAATACACAGTTATTATCAATTTTGTCAGTACGCCCATACATTTCTCAGTAATATGGGAACATGTGACGTCACCTGTTCCGTAGATTTTCTATGGAGCGTTTTTGGACGATGCGCCGCAACAAATCAAACTTACCACTTTAACTGTGAAACTATTGATATTAAACATACTATTTCTTTTGCAATATTTCTTTATGAGTTATGAACTTCTTATTAATGAAATAAAAAAAAAGTTGTCAACTACCCTATTGTTATTGAATAAAGATAATTATGTTCTTTGTTGAAAGCTGAAACTGAAAGGTAGTTTGACGAACGGCTGGTCGAGTGGTCTGTGCCCCTTACTATACAGGCTACGCGATTAAAGGTCCCAGGTTCCAATGCCGGTAAGGGCAAGTTTGTGTGATGAGAACGAGCATTCATTCACGAGTCATGGATGTTTGTATGTTTATTTAGTGTATTTTTGATATTCATATAGATATTATGATCAATGTTACTCCGTTATCTACTATCCTTAAAACAAGCTCTGTCATGTAATCTTCTGTGATTTTGCAATTATTCTATGACATTTTTGTCACCCTCACACCATAAAAAAATTGACATTTAGCCCTAATAAAACATCGACAGAAGCGATAGAACCGAGAAATATTTACAATAAAATACCGAATAAAAAAATAATTTTGAAATTCAGTTCTTAGTTGACAGAGAAATCGGTGAACATACCTACATACAAAAAAAATACATACAGTGGAACATAGAACCTCCTCCTTTTTTTAAGTCGGTTAACTAGTGGCCGATCGCATGGTTGTTGATTATCTCGCCAAAAAGTAGCAAATTAGATGTAGTCTGTCTCAATGCCATGCAATTTAATGTAAATGGCTTCAGCGCCTTAGGACTTATGATTGACACAGACGGACAGACAGAGCTACTTTCGCGATTATACGTATATGAGTATTGATTATAATTATACCAATACAAGAACAATGTTCGTATACCTACATCGTTACGGAATTCGAATTCGGGGTGGTTGAGTTACGAGTTACGTACGACTCGACCAGTTGGCTGCCAAATTATAGGTACTTACAAATTATTATTATAAATTATTAGGTACATTGATTACATAATTATTATATTTTTTTACACTTACATAAATTGAGAGAGGTACAATGATTTAGAATCCTCAATTTACTTACATAAAGGTACAACTACAGAATACAATTCAATACATTTTGATAACAAATAATGAGATGGTTAAACATGTTTAAATTGTATTCCAACGAATGCTGTACACAGCGTTGACATAAAAACGAATAATAACAATAATAAACAATAATCAGATAGTTAAATATTATATGAACTTTTATCTATTATAGCTTCAAACAGAAGGTGTAGATGATATCACGAAAAATGTCGTATCTTGTGACGTTGGCCGCTCCTGGTTTAATCTGGTCTTATTTTTTAAAGTCTAAATTAACGGTTATTGCTTTCGTACTAAGAGTCATCAACTATCAAAGTGATCGCTTATTTTCGTTGCTAATTGTGCTGATAGTACACAAACCACGCGAGCTGGTATTCAGAGTCATCAATGCACTGTCTCCACCTCATCTCAAATAAGTTTAGTAACTCGTTTCTTTGTCGTACTTCCAAAACTTGGAATTCTTTGACAGCCCATTTGTGTTCCCTCCATCCTTTATCATGGCTTCCTTCAAAAGAGGCGTGAAAAGGCCGCCGCCACATTGCCGGCCAAAACAGTGTGTTTCTAACTGCACTAGCTGTCCTCGCAAACGGACTCTGTATACAAAAAAAAAATGTTTACATACTCTTTGCATTTGCAGTGATTGCCATAAAAATAAAATTAATCAAAATGAGGCCATCATCGGCGCTCATATCGTCAATTAAGTCTGTTATTGGAGTGCCGCCGGACATTTCTTATAAGGAATGTTTAGTAGAAAAACTGCGTACACGCAAGCGGCCACCGTGGCGGTAGGAAAGCGTAAAACTACACAACGTATACCTATAACTACAATTTGCTAGGAAATAATAAACTCTCAGTCTATTATCTAGATAACGAACTATATTCATACTCCTATTATATTTTATTGTATCGACGATGTTATGTTGGAGGGTCTGTAGAGAAACCACCAAGCGAGCCTTTATAGTGCTGATTGTATTGGTTAACAAAAACGCTTAAGTGCATTCTGAGAAAGGAATGTACATTCTGCGACTGATGGAAATATGGCATACCTAAAGATTGCATGGAAGCGTACAGCTCGTCTGATGACAAGCAATTATCAGATGCTGGAAACACCTGGTTATACTTTACTGTAAATCTGTAATATCAAAAGAAAGGAAGAAAAGTCTCCCAATACCTTCCTAGGCGAGCTGAAATCGGACGACCATTTAGAAGTGTTTTTAACCGACTTCAAAAACGATTAGGTTCTTAATTCGGTTGGTACGTTTTGTATTATTTTTTGTGTACACCGATTACGCCGAGATTTCTGATCCGATTTACGTGATTCTTTTTTGTTCGATGCGGAATAGTTGCCATTTGGTCCTGTATTTTTTTCAAATCGATTTGGTAAGTAGTTTGGTTTTTAAATCACAATAACTGGAAAGGTTAAGTCGTCTATATATATGCGAAATTGCGGAAGTTTGCTTAAAAAATCGGCTAGAAAAAAAAGGATATAAATATTTTAGTTTTGAACGGGCAAGAATGTGTTACTTTTTTGAATATCAGAATGTGTGCTCATGTCTGCTAAAGATAAATAAATCGTTATTTCCGTTTTAACCACGAACGTGTCATTCAATTCCTTTTCGTTGAGTTCTTTATAAATATCACTTTGTTAAAAATTTCTAAAAACCAAAACGAAGGGCAAAAATAACCCAAACTTTATTTCGTAAAAACATAGAAATCAGTTAAATGTTTAGTTTAGAATTTAAAGCATTAAACGCGGTACTAATTAAATGAAACATTGAATTAACAGTGACCTTTTTTCTAAAAACGGATTGATTGCCATGAGCTCTGAGAACGTTCTTAAATTCATCTTTATTAAACATTTTCTTTGTTGAAAAACCGACCTAATTATTTCCCATTAAGACGGTTTTTCGGTGATAAATATTGTGCGGTAATGTGATTTTGAAAACGATCCTTTGTTAAACTTGAACTCTGCTTACGCAAGGTCAAGTTTACATAATGAAAGTAGTGTTGTTGCCGTGCTGTTAATTTTAGAATCAGAACTAGCGATAACGGTATTAATATGTGTGGTAAAACGTTTCATGAATAATAAAAAGGGAATTCTGTATTTAAATACGCAATCAAGAAAGCATACTAACCCGAAAGGGTTTCATTATTGTAGTGAATAACTTTTGTTATACGAATTTATTAAAATGGCAAAAAAAATGTAGGTACATATTTGTCTACAGTTTTTTTTGGAAATAGCTGATTATTTTTTTCGGATTAGTAGGTATACTTATCCTTTCTTAGGTACTACCTACTTGTAAGTGGATTAAGACTATTATGCGTTTTGTTTTGGGCGACGAAGTGCACCCGAATATCAACATATAGCCTATATGTTGAGAATGCGCAAGGCACCTATATGATATAGGTGCCTTGCGCATTCTCAGGATCATCTCATTTATTGGTTGAGCTCTGATTATTTCACTAACTTTGGTATACGGCTAATCTCCGTGATACTCACTTTAACAGAGCAATTATAATAAAACATTAAATCATGTTGATTATTGTGGTATTTATTTGTACAATGAATTGTCGTCTGATATGAACGCGTTTAATAACAAATTAACACCTGAATATAATTTATAAAAAACAAACAAAAACTAGTTAACAATTCAGAGTGACATAAATAAACAATTCTTCTAGCCTCGGTCCAGTCGACAGCACATCAAGCGTAACTGTTTTTCTTTGAGACTGATCCTCCTTGTGCTACGTTAGTACAGTCGACCACAGAAGTAGCTGAACACTTTAGTACCATGTCACACCGATCTTGTGCACGTACTTTATAGTTGCTACCGTACTATATTGACGCTAGAGTCGTTGTGACATGGTACTAAAGTGTTCAGCTACTTCTGTGGTCGACCGTACCTAATAGAGGCAGCTTTCGTAGTGCAACTATTTGTGCTGTCGTATGTACCTACAGGAAGTAGTAGAGACTAGAGACTTTTATAACAAATTAAAAGTATCCGCTATATTACCAACTGAATCAATGAAAAAATATCTGCATAAATTCTTATCAATAAATAACTTAAAATTATCAAAATGGACAGTGATAAACTAATTACCACATCTTTCGGTTGCCAACTCCATTACCCCGTTTATAAGTAAATCAAGTTAATGATCAACAACAACGTCGGCGCTCCGATAAGATAATATAATCAGGAAACAAATATTAACGTCATTATTATACAAAAATTGCTCCATTATCAAAACTTTTGAGTACCTAAACTGATAAATTAATTTCACATCACATACAGTCACATCACATTCTGAAAACACCAAATTTACTATCTCTGAAAGGTGCATTCAAAGCAGCCGACAAGCTGAGTCCTAAAACTTTGCGTGTATCCCTGGGAGCAATTATACCATCATCCCATAACCTCGCTGTACTGTAATAAGGTACACCCTCCTTCTCGAATTTAGCTTCTAATGGTGCTCTTACTTTTTTCTCATCCTCATCAGTCCATGGTTTTCCTTCTCTTTGGGCCTTTTCTTTTGCTACTAAAGATAATACGGTAGCCGCTTGTGGACCGCCCATTACAGAAATCCTTGAATTAGGCCACATATACAGAAAACTAGGTGAATATGCTCTGCCGCACATTCCATAGTTACCAGCGCCAAAGCTTCCTCCCACAATCACTGTAAGCTTAGGACCTTTAAAGCAACTCACTGCTGTTACCATTTTTGCACCATTCTTAGCAATACCCCCGGCTTCCGCCTCGGGCCCAACCATAAATCCAGTTATGTTCTGCAAAAATATTAAAGGTATTCTTCGTGCGGCACACAATTGAATAAAATGAGATCCCTTTAAAGCGGCTTCCGAGTGTAGCACTCCATTGTTTCCAATGACACCGACAGCATGACCATAGAGCGATGCAAATCCACACACTACAGTATCACCGTACAGTTGCTTAAACTCATGGAATCTACTGCCGTCTACGATTCTCGCAATAACCTCGCGTATTTCAAAAGGTCTTTGAATATTGCCACCGACTATTCCATGCAAATCGTCTATATTATGAATTGGTTCATCTACTGTATGACTATGTGTTCTAGTTCTTTGTTCAGTGTTCCAGTTTAAATTGGCAACTACATTTCTAGCTAAATGTAAAGCGTGTTCATCGTCTTGGGCGTAATGGTCGGTTACTCCAGATCGTCGACAATGTAAATCTGCTCCACCTAATTCTTCCGAAGTTACCGATTCACCAGTCGCAGCTTTCACTAAAGGCGGACCAGCCAAAAAAATTGTGCCTTGGTTCTTAATTATAATACTTTCATCGGACATACTAGGGATGTATGCACCGCCTGCGGTACAGGATCCCATTACGACAGATATCTGCGGTATTCCTTCCGCTGACATGTTAGCTTGGTTATAAAATATCCGGCCGAAGTGTTCTCTGTCCGGAAACACGTCCGCTTGATCAGGCAGATGAGCGCCACCAGAGTCAACTAGATAAATACAAGGAAGACGACATTCCTGTGCAATTGCTTGCGCGCGTAAATGCTTCTTCACAGTAACAGGAAAATATGTTCCTCCTTTGACTGTTGCGTCATTGGCAACAATCATACAGTCGTGGCCGTGAACTTTGCCAATTGCCGTGACGATGCCGGCACTCGGCACTTGTCCCTTGTACATATCTGTGGCGGCGAGAGTGCTTAATTCTAATACGTCGGTGCCCTCGTCTACCAACCGGTTAATCCTGTCTCTGACTAGCAGTTTGCCTCTTTCCGTGTGCCTCTTTACAGCTTCTTCTGGTCCACCTCTGATAGCTATTTCAGTTTTCTGGCGGAGTTCATTGACTAGGTCGTCCAGTCGCGCCTTGTTCTCCTGGTAGAAAGAGTCGGCCCTGTTCGGCTCGCTGCCGATTACGGCGGAGGCCTGGCAATGGTGCCGGCATTGCACGGTCAACCGTCGTACGCCCCTGACTAGTTTGAGCATTATTACGTTATAAATTACAAAGCGCAACACGACCGGTCGGCGACTCACTGCCGCGCCACTGACGATACCGTTTACCGTTATCTATACGATTAAGTCGTACAAAAACAAATTCTTTACGCGGCCCGACCCACGTTGATAAAAACACTCATTATGTATGAATGATAATGTGGTACCATTGTATCGAACAATTTATGCAATATTTACAGCGTATCATCGTGATCTGGATGTACCCAAGCGACTTGCGTAATACTCTCTGCACTAGATAGATAGATGACAATGATCACTTTTGAGCTGCGTTAAGCCTGCTACACTGCTCAGTTTGGTAAGGTCGTATTTTGAATAGGTATTCAATCATTGTAGCACGACTTGACCCACTTTATTGCCGTCAAAGCTCGGTAGTACGAAATATTACGCACTGTTAGTAATGCTACTGATGGATACTAATCTGATCAAATATTTAACATTTTTATTTTCTTGAAGTAGGTATATTGTGTCTGATATGTGTGGGTACTAAAACAACTGTGGGTACTATTAATACACATATACATATTTATATTACAATGATAAATTGTCACATAATTTTATCTGCGCGGTATATGATACTCATTCGATTGATAAAATATCAATGAGTCAAGCCTAGTAACAATATTTCAATCCATTTAATTTGTCAAAATTAAATTGCCTTTTTATTACTTGAACTTAACATTTATAAAAAAATACACAGCAAAAGTGTTAATATTATTAAGTTAAACTCTGCTAAACAGTTGGCACTGATTAAAAAAAGTGTAGAAGGTAAGAAATTATGATTTTAATAATTTCAATCCATATGTCGAACTGAATATGCCGTTCATTGTACTACGTTACATTCACGTACCACTCTAAACAAATAGAGCGCCACAACAGTTCCACAGATATCTAATCAGAATTTGCGGGCCTCAAACAGCGCGGGCGCAGGTGAACGACACGCCGCAATCGTTTCACTTTCCATGGTGACCCCGTCAGATGGCGACACTTTCCTTCCGATGACGTGTGATCACGCCGACATACTATTCGCTAATTGCTCTGCTAACGCGTTATTTAATAGATGATCGTTGTTTGTGGACCTAATAGCGAACCTTGCTTGAGAGATGCCAAAGGATCTTAAATGTATACAAGATAAAATAAAAAAAATCGATGATCTTTGACTTTGACATAACTAGGGAATGTAAGAATAATATTTGTAAATTTAATAGTAAAAAATATCCGGTTTTTTTTAGATTTGTCTTGTTTTTTTGGTTATTAGGGCTAGGAAATCCTATTCTAAGTAGGTAATGAGAAATCAGTTGATTGATACCTTTACATCGAGAGTGTAATGTTTCTTAGTTCGGTTTAATAAGCTTATATCAAAAGAAAGCGATTTGAACAGTTTTTTATTGAATGAGTTTAACAATATGTAATTATATACCTCAAACTTTAATTAAAAGCGCCTTTAAAAGTACTAAATTGAATGGCAAGTGCCTTTCAATTTAATACTTTTAAAGGCGTTAAATTTAATACTTTTAAATATTTATATAATAATCTTTATATTTATGTTAGTACTAATGTTGATGGCTGAAAAAGCTAAAATATTAATAACATCTCCACTCCGCTGTATTAAAGCGATCGCCACCGTCCTCACATAAAATGCGACTGTGAGCAATAAATCGTTGATTTAATGCGAACCATCTTGCTCTGAATACAAACGGCATAACTGTATATAATATAATGATTATCTAATGCTAAAACTTGGAAACGAATATCATTGACCCACAAAACCAAATTACTATCTAGGTACTAACGAGTGGCTTATTACAGTAATGAAAGATTCAATTACTACGTTTAGCTCGCTATAAAAAATATTTAATCGAAAATTGTTTGCGGAATTTCACACTCCAGGTTGTGAATGTTATATAATTAGATAGTAATTTGAGTCATGCAAAGAGCAATTTAATTTTAGATTAAGTAGGTAGTAGTTTTTTACACCTTAATCCTTATGTTATTTTCTTCATTATTTGCAGGATCGAGATGAACAGACCAAATTGGAGATGAAGCATCGCCAAGAAGAAGACGATTTGTACAGAAAATTCTCTAAACACCGCGAAGAAGAAAACAAAAGAATACGTGAAGAAATACAAGTAAGTAGGATACTAAACATAAATAATAGGTGAGAGGTGAAAATCTGCTATTTATAACGATTATAGGCAATTCTGAAACGGCAAAAGTCATATTATACTATGTTTTAAGCAGGGCTCAGAATAGAGAAAGTTTTAAAGTAGATATATAGGTTCGAGGCCCGAGGATCCAGGCGTCGATTCGCGTATCACCCTTATGTTGTTGATGTTCCACTTATACGCACAAAACGCTTCGCCAACACTTTTATAATGCGAACAGCAAGGGAATGGAATTCCCTGCCTCCTGACGTTTTCCCCGAGCGATACAACTTGGAGCTCTTCAAGGCTAGAGTGAATAGGAAATTTCTAGGTGAGCACGTAACACCGTCGACCACATCGTCACTTAACATCAGGTGAGATTGTGGTCAAATATACAAGTATAAAGAAGGTACCTACGTAGACCAGAACATGGATAAACCTAACCGAAATTCTGGGATTTCGGAAAATAAGTTTTAATCAAAATATGAAAAAAGTGTGTAGGTAAAGCATCCAATTACTTGCGCGACTAAGCTTTGAATAACTGGCTGATATACACAGAAAAGGATAAAAAGTGCCTGGCACCTCCTCCCTACAAAGCATGTCATTTCTAAAACAGCATCGAAATAATCCAATAGTTTAAAGCTGAACACACTGCAGATAGATTTACTAAATAATTAATAAATTCATTACAGAATGAATGGGAACGAGAACTAGAAAGGCTAACGAGTCGTTTCCAACAAGAAATGCAGGTGAAGAAACGGAGGCCAGACGCGGAGATCGGCGCTCTGACGCTGCGACACCAGCAAGAGAGGGCCGACCTCGAGAAGAACATGACGCTGAGGAGGGACAAGAAGAAGGAGAGCCTAACGAGGAAAATGCTGGAGCACGAAAGGTAAGTGAGAAGTGAATGTCTGAACAATTTGATGATATGCTGAAACGAAGGAACTGAAACTTATCCTTCATGACACGTATGTACCTACGTGCTTCAGGTCATATTAACACAATAAAATCACACACCAAAATTGTTGCATTGGAGTGGAGTGGAGTGTGGGTCAAATGACAAAAAGTGTCCTGAATTGTGATAAATCATAACAATTATAGACCATTTTTTGTTATAAATATTTATTGGGTTAGACTTGAAATAATAAAAACATTACTGATTGATATTTCAATTTCATCATTTATAAATAGGCTCACGCCATATAAGGTATTAAAACATTTTTGAAGATAATCAACTAGTCATTAATATAATTGAAGGATCTCTCCTATTTCACATTACCTATATATGTACCTATGTATTCATATCGAACAAATAAAAAATAACCACCCATCTACAATAAATAACACAATACACCTTAGACACGTATAGCCCAGTTGAAGTTGATTGCTTTGCTTACCACTATTCATTTTTTACATGTTGTATAATAATTTCGTGGCTTTAAACATTCCGGACATACTTTCTTAACTTTCTATCAAAAGCTATTGTGGTCACACTGCGAAAAGTGATAAGTCACACACATTTCACAAATCTCGATTGTTGTATAAGAGTCACAAATTCATAGGTTTAACATCAAGCGAATAACAATCAAAGAGGTGTTGATGCTATGCTATTTATATGTGAGCCTTCTTTTCGTGATGTCAATTAATTATATTATTAGGATTACTTTGACTCTATATTTTGTTCTAAGAAATTATTTGACATGATGCCCATGGGCCCTACACCCACCGGCGGCATAAAAACAAATAAAAATTGACAATTTTATCACCAGAGCGGCGACAGCAGCACTGGTAGAGAAACAAAGCCACGAGATGATGGAGCTGATCCAGGAAAGACGGTCGGAGTACATGGCAGCGTCCTCTCTATACCTGGACGGGGAGGAGGCGCCTCCGTATCCCTCCCGCGCACCCCCGCCGCAGCCCCCGCTTGTATCAAAGTTCCACATCTACACGGACCCTGCAGAGTTCGCTGATGTGGATAAAATTGCTATTTCGGTAAGTGAAAGTTGACCGGGGTAATTAATACCATAGAGTAACTTATATATAGGGAGAATTAATACCACCAATTTTAACAAGATATTAGGTTGCAGGAAGCAGCTGGGTGCATCTGGCACATGATGAAATGACTGATGACCGTCGTGGAAATCCTAAGGGGACGCCTTTGCAAAGTAGTGAACGTCTTTCGGCTGAAATTATGATGATGACGAAACAAGATACTGACTCCGATTCTATTTGTGTACAGATTAAATTAAATTTAGGTACAGTTTCAGTTAACTCTTTCATTACAATCAGATCAGAATAGGACAAAGTGACAGGTGACTTTAAATATAATTTCGTAAATAGCAAAACATGCCGATTTAAATCAAAAGTTTCTAAAGTTTACCTTTAGAAACGTCAAGTAGATAATTTGTTATCTCTTTTATCAAAATAGTTTATGAAAGAGAGGTCAAGAGGTAGATAACTTGAATTCAATTTTAATAAATGATAACAGAACCAAACAGACCGTATGCTTTTCGTGGAAAGTTAAATAGCCACGATGTTACGTTTATCTAAGTTATGCGCAAAAAAACCCACCAGACACCAGAGAACATGCCTTATTATTTGAAAAAAGACATTTCATAAATCTCGAAACTCTGGTGGGATGAGACTCTATCTATTTCATTATGCACGTACGGTATCTAAAAGCTCGAGTTTTCGTCTGTTAATTCCGTAAACTCTTAATAAAGACGAAAACTCAAGCAAACAAGTACTAAGTATGAGGTACTTAAACTTCTCTGCCGTCGTAAAAATTATTATGCCCATACCAGGCAATCAAACAGTTTCCCACACTAGGTAAAGTCAAGCTTTACAAGCTAACGGATCTTCTTAAACTCGATAGAGATAATGATACCACCAGCAGATCCTAGCCTGCTAAGTATTCAATAATAAAATAAAATGATCATAATATCATTTAATACGTCTGAGTAATAAAAGAGGAAAGATTAACTTAATTACGTAGCACAATAATCTAAGCCCGGTTGATCTCTTGTAATAGGTATATTGTCATCCACTTTCAAAACACACAAAATCCAAAAAAAATTTGGAGTCAGTGCTTCAGTTTCTGTTGTTTCTAGAAACAGCGTAGCACAATTCCAAAATAAACCTTTTTATTAGACTTTTTGCCATTTTAGTGTTTGGAAGACGGTTTTTAGTTTTGTTGAAATCGAAAACATTTCTAGAAAAATTGGTAGTATTTCTTATAAGTTCCTCATAAAAAGTGATCCGTTTTTGACTGTTCATAGTGATCACTTCTGATTTCTTTACAAAAAAATTACACACTTGAAAAAATTTCATGGTTCATAAAATGTATAGGATCTGGACTGAAAATGGCTTAATTTTGAACGTCAATCCTATTTCTAGCCAAAAAGTAAAATTATTTAGATGTTAACTTTATGTGACTTATAATTCCTTTCCAGGTAGCGCAAGAAGACCAAAAAACATTCACAGACCTAGTCAGGCAGCTGGTGGGCCGATGCGCCACCGACGTAGAGAAGGCGCGGACCATCTTCCGCTGGATAACGGTTAAGAACTTGAACAACATCCAGTTTGACGACAACCTGCGAGGGGACTCACCGTTGGGTCTACTCAGAGGGATCAAGCACGGGACCGAGAGTTACCATGTACTATTTAAGAGATTGTGCAGGTAACAATACGCAGGCTTATCACAATATTTTCCTTTCTCGTATTCCTATTATGTCTTTACATAAAGCTAGCGATTGGGCTTAGGAAACTGTTTCATATGGCTGCGGATTTCGCTGGCATAGTATTTTCGTTTTCTAAAACGGACCCTGTTGCCATAATGATCCCGGATAGGTGAATCCAAAATTTAAAATTTCGAGCTTTTCTCCGAGCTTCGTTTGCTTCCTTTGCCCGTTCAACCGTTGGTCCCACTAACCTGCATTTGGCTACTGTGGTGATAACTAGTATCATTATACCACGGCCCAAAATTTCTCATTTTGTTTCTCCTACGGAAGCCAAGCAGAGGGGCAAACCATAGGCTTTTGATATCGATGTTGTTGTTGACTGACAACCATTAGAATGAGGCTCTAACAATACATTTGTATACTACAAGATTTATAACTTCAATCTTCACATTCTATCATGATTTTTCTTCTCTGTGAAGATTTAATTTTTGTATTGTACCTATTGTGCTTTTCAACTTTGAAGTCAATTTGTGTTCTACTTATCTTAAAATGTAGATAAAAAAAATATTGACGCAGCGACAACTGTACTAGGTAGATCGACGGCTCGCTTATCGTCTACTTATATAAAAAAGACTGAACAGGTAAAGTAAGCTAATAAACCCTTTTGTTTAAAACAAATATATTTCGGTAACATCACTAGCCTATGTACGTCCCACAGCTGGGCACATACCTTCCTACATAGGAGAAACACATAAGGAGCTTGGTCCATAACACCACCACGCTGGCCCAATGCGGGTTGGTGGGTTAAAGCAGTTGTAGCAACAACCTGGATCAACGGCTTAACGTGCCTTCCGAAGCACGGGGGAAGCTCGATATTATAAATTTTGATTGACGCATCCCATTATTTGCGTATAATTAATGCTAACTCAATTCCCTTTTCTCCACAGCTACGCAGGTCTCCACTGTGTAGTAATCAAGGGCTACAGCAAGTCCGCTGGCTATCAACCAGGAGTCCGCTTTGAAGACAACCGGTTCAGGAACTCCTGGAACGCGGTATACGTCGCCGGCGCGTGGCGCTTCGTGCAGTGCAACTGGGGGGCCAGGCATCTGGTCAACGCCAAGGACGCGCCCAAGCCCGGCAACAGAGGGAAGAGTGATAGCTTGAGGTATGGAGTTACTGATTATTTTGACGACCGGCTGGCCGAGTGGGCTGTGCCCGGTAGGAGAAAATGTTTGTATGATGAGTACGAGCATTTGTTCACGAGTCATGGATGTTTATACATATGTTTATTTAGTATATTTGTATATTTATTTATATGCATATTATTATCCTTATTTCTCCGTTATCTAGTATCCATAACACAAACTCTTAATGATGCTAATTCTTCCAGATATGAATACGACGACCACTACTTCCTGACGGACCCTCGCGAGTTCATCTACGAGTTCTTCCCGCTGCAGCCGGATTGGCAGCTGTTAAAGACGCCCATCACGCTGCACGACTTTGAGGAGCTGCCCTTCGTGCGCTCGCTTTTCTTCAGATATGGCCTGTACTTCAGCGACCCGAACACCAAGGCCGTTATGTATACTGACTCGACTGGTAAGCAGACGAAGGATCATCAAGCCTTGATACATGAAATCCTCTTTTACTTCACTTCTTTCTTATTTGAGTAGATGTGAAAACAGATGTGGTCCACGCACAGTGGACTAAAATTAAGTTTATATATGTCCAATCCAAAAATTATTTTGCTACTCTTATATTACAATCTCACCATTAATCCTTTAAGGCTTGGATGGCAACTTAAGTTGACATGACAATTAAAATTCAATTGTGTCTGGTTTATTGGGTTTCAAAAGGTTAATAGACACGGTTGGTAAAGTCATTCAGCCTAGAGGAAATTTGAGTAAAATTTCGCCATTTCTAAAATGGCAATTTTGGATCATTTTAGCCATATTTTTAACGCCATAGAGGAAAGTAATTACCTGTGCCGATATATATAAGAAAAAGTATTCATTCAACAAGCTTGACTTATTTAAAGTAATTAATCTCCCTTTCCTGTTGAAGTAACTACTTACAATGATAGAAAAACAGATACATCTACCTGCCTGAGTATTTTATGACATTGTAAAAAAAATATTTTTGGCAATAAATGCTTTGGTAATCGCATTGTTAAATCCAAATACCTACTAATTGTTTGACAGGTGCGGCGACTATGCGCATAGCCATGCCAGCACACATGCAGAGCTCCCTGATCTTCCATTACAACCTCAAGTTCTACGACACCGAAGGAGACGGATTCGACGGAGTCAGCCTCAAGAGATTCGTTATGCAGGTAGAGTGGTTACGATATTTTTCATACGATGGAAGGCAAATATTATTTTATGCTTTATTTATCATTAACACATCGTCCAGAAATTGTGCTTTATTATATCAATATGTTGAAATGAAATGATTTTTTTTTTCAAAAATCTAATACTGCATTGATAGAATCGACTGTGGTCGGACTTCGAGCGCGCCTATACACTCTTTTTAAAATAAAGTATATAGGTGACAATTTATTTTGTCTTCTGGACTAACTAATAGGCTCCAAAAAAATTAGCTGTAGGATTTTTACTGCAAAACCTTTAAAATTATGTGTCAACATAAGTAGGATTTCAATATAGAACACAACCTTATCATGATAATTATCATGTAACTTGTTTGATAATAAATAAAAAAGTAGCTTATTTCCAAATCTCAGGATAAAAGCTAAATTTCAGTTATATTGGTTCAGCGGATAACGAGTAAAACTTAACAGACAGACGAACAGAGTTACTTTCATATTTGGATTATTACACTTGATGTGCTGTCGTCTGTACCTACTTATAAAAATATCTAAACTAGAAAAAATCATATTTGGGGCGGGAACTGAACCCGCAACATTTCATAATCATTCATATAGGTAGGTATCTAATTTTTTATAGGTATTTTAATCACATTTCCTACTTTAATACCCAATTATTATTAAACACAATTTTATAAGACTACTAGCTGACCCCGCAGACGCTATTAAACCATAAAAAAAAATGTCCAAAAAAAAAATTGTTAGTAGCCGATTCTCAGACCTAGTGAATATATCTAAAATTCCTAGCTGTCCCGACAAACGTTGTTTTGCCTTTAAAAAAAAATGACCAAAAAAAAATAGTAGCCGATTCTCAGACCTACTGAATATGTACATATAAATTTTCATGAAAATCGGTCAACCCGTTTCAGAGGAGTATGGTAACTAAATTTGTGAGTTGAGAATTTTCTTTAAATGATAGATTCTTTTAGGTACAATAGTCTTAGCGACATCTGCTTTAGTACTCGCCTGATAAGGTTCATGTTACAGTCAGTGGTGGGCAACGTGGTGTCGTTCCGCGTCCACGCGCCCTGCAGTGGCGCGTTCCTGCTGGACATCTTCGCGAACGCCGTCACGCCGCGCGAGTACCTCACCGGGGAGCCCATGAAGTTTAAAAGCGTCTGCAAATTTAAGGTACCTACAACTACTCAACTGACTACATGTTTTCACCAAGCGTGGCAAACTAAAGGACTAAAGATGGTTTTCCACCAGAGGGGCGAGACGAGATTTAAAATTTGCATGGCATATTTTTAATTCTCGCCTCGCACATCTTTGGTGGAAATAGTCAGGATTGACGAGGATGTGCGAGGCGTGGATTGAAATAGTTGTTTGTGTAAAAGTGAACCATATTGCTTCCGATATAGAGTATAAATTTAAATGTGAAATTTGATATGATTTCGAACCTTAGGCGATTTTCCACCAGAGGGGCGAGACGAGACGACGCGAGACGATAATTGAAATTGGTTGCAGAGTTAATTTATACTCTATGTAGGAAGCAATACGGTTCATTTTTACACAAACAAATATTTCAATTAATGCCTCGCATATCCTTGTCAATCCTCACTATTTCCACCAAAGATGCGCTAGGAGAGGATTGAAAATTTGAGATACATATTTCAATTCTCGTCTCGCCTCGTCTCGCCCCTCTGGTGGAAAACCACCTTAAGACGCCCGCCCACCTAATGGTAAGCGGCACATTGGCAACTATCGCTTTAGGAATTGGTAGTTTGCACGATTAAGCAGTGGTTAAGCAGTGTTAGGCGCTAATAGCGGTTGCAAGTAGAAGCTGAAAAATAACTTAGAAATATATTTCTCATCTTCAACATTAAAAAACAGATAGCATGTGCGATCAATCGTCATTCATAAGTACTGCAGCTGTGCGACTTCCACGAAAAGCGCGATTAATCAGAAAAATTAATAAAAAGAACCTTTCGAAATCGCACCGCTTGTGACAGAACAGTCACTCGGCAGCTCAAGCACCAGAATAGGCGGCAGACAGGAACCGGTCGCAAGATTACGCGACAGAGTGAGAGAGATTACACTTTCCTAAGCTTCTATCGCTTTCTAGAGCGAGAAAGAGAACGGTATGCGGCCGCCTCGTCGGTGCGGCCGCATTACGTTCTCTTTCTCGCTCTAGTAAATGACAGTTCTGAGTGATAGAAAGCGATAGAAGCATAGGAAAGTGCGATGCGGTGTGGCCAGATATAACTCAACCCTTACGCGACAGAAAGGTATGACAGAACGAAAGAACACACGACAGGAAAATGTTAAAATTGAAATCACTATTTTTAGATCTGCTGCGCCGAGCTGCAGACTGTGATGGTGCCGCTGCCGGACTGTGCGAGCGGCGAGTGGGGGCCCACCAAGGCAACCAGACTTTTCGGCCTAGTACCCATCACACATCAGGTAAGATTCCTCCCTTTCCTCCTCCTTTTGTCGCTGAGGAGAAGCACCACAGCCTAACTCCTAACGCCAAGGGTGTGGGGCTCTCACTAGGAGAAAGCAAACTGTCGCACGCAGATGACCGACCACTCTCCTCTTCTGGGGGGACAAAGCCTCCCGACCTTCGGTTGGTCCGCACCTCGACCATAAAATAGGTACGTAATTAACAGAGTTAGAAATACCATTTGCGGTATGTGCTTACACTTAGGTAAAGTTCGTGTACGAGAATTGAATACCTTAATTGCTCCTTTGAAACTTGTATGTCGCCTTTTAATCTAAGCGCCTGTGCCAGGAGACTCTGCTGTTTTATCACAATTTTAGTAATTGTTTATTTATACTAGTTGCATTACATCTATGAATAACTACAGTATACAGGGTGGTGCCGTCAATACGACAAACAATTAAAACATGGACTATATCAGTTCATAGAAATGGTTTGCAATTTTCAAAAACATCTTATTCATTTGATAGTAATGACATTTGTATGAAATAATATAACATTGGCTGCACATGTTATTTTGTTCATAGAAATGTTATAAAATTATCAAATGAATAAGATGTATTTGAAAATTGCAAAACATTTCTATGAATTAATATAGCCCATGTTTTAATCTATTGCTTTATCGGCACCGCCCATTGTATAAATATGCAGGTCGTTCATCACACTTCTGTCTATTGAGTTTGACCGACTTTCTGCCTAAATCATTACGGACCATACTTCCACAACATTTTATTTTTATTTTTATACAACTAGATGACAAACAAGCTGACGGTCCACCTGATGGTAAGCGGTTACCTTCGCCTATAGACACCTGCAATAACAAAGGCACTTGATATTGCAGGTGCGTTGTCACCCTGAGGCCTAAGATGAAATGCCGTCAATGCCCAGTAATTACACTGGCTACCTTTCCTTTCAATTCGAAACACAGCGAACTGGTTCAAGGCTGAAATTAGAAAGGCGACCTACCCAGACGACCCTACATACGGGCCTACCACCTAGTGAAATTGTTTCTTTTGTGTGTGTACATAAAGTTATAAATAATAAATAAATTTGTCCAATAGGAGGCGCTAGTGTTCGCGGGCCGGGAGCTAGAGATACAGTTCCGCATGTCGCGGCCGCTCGCCGACTTCATGGCCACACTCCACAAGAACGGCGTCGACGAGAAGCGCCTCTCCAAATACGTGCAGCAGAACGTCTCTGACGACATCGTCTCCTTCTACATCACATTCCCCGAAGAAGGTATTACTTTTTATATATACAACTAGATGACAAACAAGCTGACGGCCCACCTGATGGTAAGGGGTTACCGCTGCCTATAGACACCTGCAATAACAAGGAAAAATCACTTGGCATTGCAGGTGCGTTGTCATCCTGAGGCCTAAGATGAAATGCCGTTCATGCCCAGTAATTACACTGGCTACCTTTCCCTTCAATTCGAAACACAGCGAACTGTTTCACGGCTGAAATAAGAAATAATATTACCTGCACGTTTATTCCATTTTTAGAGTTCCGTACCCAAAGGGTAAAACGGGACCCTATTACTAAGCCTCCGCTGTCCGTCCGTCCGTCACCAGGCTTTATGTCATGAATGTGATAGTAAGACAGTTGAAATTTTCACAGATGATGTATTTATATTGCCGCTATAACAACAAATACTAATGAACAGAATAAAATATTTAAGGCGGCTCCCATACAACATACTTGATTTTTTTGCTTGTTTTACTCGATATTGATAACGGCAACAGGTAGACGCTTGTTTAGAGATAATGGTACGGGACCCTTCGTGCGAGAGTCCGACTCGCACTTGGCCGGTTTTTTTTATATAATAGCACTATCGCCGAGCTAAAAGTAAAACGTCACGCAAAAAGAAGCTTAGAAACACGTTTCTTTGTAGAACTTCCAAAACTTGTAATTCTTTGCCAGCACATGTGTTCCCTCCTTCTGATAACATAGGTTGCTTCAGAAGGGGCGTAAAAAGGCACCTTATGGGATGGCAAGGTGGAGGCGGCTATAACAGTGTGTTGCAGCTGCACTAGCCGTCTCCGCATATGCACTCTTCTTACCGCTTCAAATCAGGTGGTGTTGAGACATTTGCCGTGCTTTCTGTAAAATGAAAAAGCGGTGTATGTAGCCTAAATGCCCATTTTCACTATGCAAATTTCTTGCACCATACTAACTTGAAGCAAGGAATGGCTAAGTAACACAAACTATGATTCATTGATTGCATCGAATTAACTGTATGCTATTGGCAAGCAACTTGCATCGTGTAGATGGAGCTTAACATTCTTCTCCAATTAGCTATAAGGCAAGGAACAGTTTAACGACTTTATTTACTGATTTTAACAGCGTTCCCTGGGAATGGTACGCGCTCTCTATTTGTGATACTATTCAAACGTTCCATTTTCTAATAGGTGCATTTACATAACATAACTATGGTCTATACTCCGTTCTACACCGTACGATATTTGTCGTACGAAGCCTTGGAAACTAACCGTGTATGCTACCATAGAATATAATTACTACATAACACAACTTGTTCCCCAGGTCAATACGGCTTAGATATTTACACAAGGGAGCGCGGGGGGCCCACCGCGATTCACCAAAACGGCTCCACCGAGAAAGAGAAGCATCTCCTTACGCACTGCTGCAAATACCTCATCAACAGTAGTAAAAGAAATTGATTCAAAATTAATAAACATCATAAAATTCTGAGTCGAAAAATTGAAAGTCGAAAGTATAAAGATATTTTGGATGGTGCTTAAATCTTACTCAGGCTGATTACTCTATAATTCTAACACTAGGGTTGCAAGAATTGTATATCAGATATTAAATACATTGTATTCTTAAGGTTGGTACTTCATGATTTTAAAATCATTGCCAACATAATGTAAACAGAAAAATATTTTTGTATAAACTATCGATTTAAACAAATGTAATATATTTTTATTTTTAAATTGATTTAACGGATTATTAAACATATGTTCGCAATCTGCCAGTGCTGCTAGAATAGGTAATATGCATGTAATTTAAATACTTGTAAAATATATTTCATCGAGTCGATTACTAAATTGTCATTTTTGGTCAATACAAATTTATGTAAATGCAAGTAGGTAACTACATGCTTAAATGAATAAAATGGTAATTATCGGACATTATCCGTTGCCCTAGACACTAATCTCTACTGTGAAACGTAATTGTTTTCAAAGCTTCGGTGAAAATGTTACATTTGTACTTATTCAAACCTAAATATAATTTTATAAACATAGCTTTAGAATCAGCAGTTTGACTCGCATGACGTCACATACGGTCAAAGAAACGATTAAATTGAGTGTTTAATTAAACCGTTATTTAAATAATATTGTGGGGGTCTTTACATATATTTTTATCTTACGTTAACATAATAAAAAAGCATGCATATTCCCTATTACGAATCATAAGTTAATCTTTGAACGTGTGTGGTTGTGGAGTGAATGGGTTGTATAATTAGATAGAATTATTTTTACAGTAAACACATACTTTTAATACACGAAATATACCCAAATGTAGATAATTAAACCTATTTATAAGTTAAATAAAATCCGTCCAGTTTAAGTAAAATTGTTTATTATAATTTAGAAGCTAACTTTCGATACATTCTATGTCATTCATTGTATAAGAGAGAAGATGTCAAGATTAACATGAATTTATATAGTTATATTTTAATCAAGAACGGTTGTGTAGAAGCAATTAAATTGCTTTATAAAATATATTTTTTCGGCTAAGATACGTTGTTTTGTATGAAAATAATAAGAATAATAATAACAGTTTTTTTTTAAATATACATAATATTATGTCTACTGTTTATAGTTCTGAAATATTTATAAAACAGTATGAGAGATTACTTTTACGCTTAAAATTAATGAAATCCGGAATAGATTGCTCTATTTTATTACCATTATTAAATTGTTTCACGCACAAACAATGAAATATAGCAATTTATTACTCTTATACATTCTTAATATAATGCATTAATTAATGTCTAATTTAAAATTATTTTTTATTTAAAGTAAAAAACGCGGCAATATAATAATGTAAATTTTTATGAAATATATGGCATGTTATTTTTATAATTGCATTTTCATTTCATATTCAGATCTAAAAATTGCAGATCTAATTACAACTTAAAGTTAAGCATATTAAGTCTTCAATTCAATTGAGCACCAACATACGTGGGACGGCATAGTAATCTTATTCTAATACATTTTTAACACAGATACAAATATTGTATAAATCACTGGAAAAGAACACAATAATCCGATATTGATACAATTTACATAATAAAAATTTTGGAACTTTTTCCTTTAGAATGAGTTTATATTTTTTCTTATTACAAAAAATGAATTTTCTTGCTAAGGCGATACCTCTCGAATATACAGCTAAACGATTCTCTAAAGTTAGCAGCCTTTAGTTTGTGCCAGCGCTGTAATACCATTTCGAGTTTGCTTTAAAACGACTTGACAACCGTTGGCGACACTAGCGTTTCGACGACGAGCCCAGGCGTGAGCCGGAACTAAAAACTTGTTTATTTTTATCTTTATGTAAAAGTCAATCAAATATTGAATGATTTCGTTACGATACATTTTAAATACAAAACAAACGAAATAATAACTACACAGCTAGGAGATCGACGTAGAGATTAGTAAATACGCTTAAATACGTGCAGCGATCAAACGTCAAAATCAATGGCGACTCGTCGTCGAGCTCGATGTCCAATGTTTCTGTGGGATGGTTATTACTTTGATTTATGTGCTTCAACAGCGGCATCTGCTCAAAAATTACACCGTACCGCAGCAAATATGTCACTCCCATGACTGACTTGACATTGGCGGAATTCGATAAAACGTGAAGCCATACTTAGGTTAAAGTTGACAGTAAAATAATATACAAAAACCAAAACATTAATAAAAACAATCTTGATCCTTCTTAATCCCTTACTTCCCTAAGTATAAAGACAATAAACTATTTGAATTATACTCAAAAGAGTTTTTATCAAAAATCAGACAATTTTTAATAAATGTTTCATATTTTTCGCTAACTTGTTGTCTTTTTTCCTTACGCTGAGAAGAAATATATCTATCCCTCTTTGCCTCGGCCGGCCGGCACAAAGTTCACTAGGTATCGCCTTAATATTTTATATTGAGTATTGTAATATTGAGTATTGAATAAAAGGCACAGCATTTTTAAAGATAGAGATACTAAATCACTTTTTTTTAATATTTGCCCTTTGCATTTGAGATAACTAAGTGACATCCATACGGATCCACAACTACACAATTTTCACATAATGTGCTTATGAAAATAAGTTAATTATACTATATATATACTTTGACACATCATGTACTAATAGGTCAGTGTTCCATTAGGTGTGCATTTGACGCATACTTGACACAAATGGTGCTCTTATGCTCAAATAGCACACTTCGCAAAATGTGCATTTTTCAAAATGAGCACTTTTTAAGATGTGTAATTTCCCAAATCTCCATTTGGGAAATTGGTCCCAAAACGAAATAATCTCAAATTTTTTTAAAACATGTACAAATAATATGAACATAAATGCTTAACAAATATAAAACAGAACACCGATCGTAATCATGGCATCACTAATTTCTTGCTGCCGCAGTTTTAATAGTTTTATATATATTTTTTTCTCTAACTACCCTCCATTGTATCGCGTATATGTTGGGTGACCACTACTAAAAATAGATACAACCTACATATTTATGATGTTAAATGACTTTTAATTTCATTTTGGAAAAATAGTTATTCATGGAAAGTTTAACTGAAATTATTTTTGATTAGATTATTATTGATTGTGTCTTATTTCATTTATTAATAAGGTACATACAAAGCATATGTTGATTATATATTTTTAACTGCATTATTTATGCAAAACCGAAGATTTGTTCATTTTAAAACCAATATCCCAAATCTCCGCACATATTTAAAAAGTGCTTATTTTGAAAAATGCACATTTTGCGAAGTGTACGTTTTGCGAAGTGTACGTTTTGCGAAGTGCACGTTTTGCGAAGTGCTCCTTTTGATAAGCGCACATTTTGCGAAGAGTACCATTTGAGCATGGTGTACAAGTTGCGAGGTATCATTTGCGTCAAACCCTTTACAAATCCTATCATAACCCAAATATCTGAAACTGTTTCATCAGACACTAGAGGCACATTGCGACTGCATAGTAGATATGGGACACATATGCATATAGGTATAAGTAGATATACAGAATTTCTGTGCATAGAAACATCGTAAGTCACAAATAATATAGTTTTGAGCATTTTTAAGGTAATACCCCATGTTAAGGTAAAGATAAGGTCAGTTTTACCATTATAACTATAGTATAACTTCTGATATTATATTTGATATTTTAACATCACCAGAATATAAGATAAGTAAACCTAAATCACTTTCTAATGTCATAAGTTCCGCGGTGTTATTAGAATAAACAAACAAAGTTTCATGAGATTCGTGAGAATATTAAACACTATCTACAAAATAAAATCTAATAATAAAAAAGACGGAAATATATGAAAAACGAATATGAATCTAATGTTTTGACGGCCGTCTGGTCGGGTGGTCAGTATCCTGTCTACTAAGCCTCAAGCCCCGGGTTCGAATTCCGGAAGGGGCAAATGTTTGTATCATGAGTACAAATTAGTATACAAAGATCCATAGCTCGTAAACTGTTAGGTCACGAGAAATGGATGTTTCTATATTTATTAAGTGTATTTCATATATTTACATAAAAGTATTAAAGAGCTAGAATGGTGACCACTTACCGGACAACTATCACCAATACATGTTTTAGTATTAGAATCGGACTCAAGATATTTTTTTTTAACTTTTCCTTTTTTTGAGTTTTCTCTATTACAGAGAAGGCATGGGACTAATGGCCATACAGTCATACCTTAAGTATTTTCTTTAATTTTTCAAATACTGCACTGAAATGCTGGTGTAACACTCTTAGGAGAGTTTGGCGCGAAATCACGATGAGAGTCTCCATGATGCTACTACTTTGATGAAGTGGATAGCCACGATAAAAATGTCAACGTCTTTCACCTCAAATGCACTTATATTACAATGATATTTCAATTGCACGTCAACACAAAACTACACCAATTCTATAACACAACGTTCGCTCAGACACAATTTTGAAATTATCGTAATAAAATCTTGACTGACACCATCAAACCCCGCCTTTCCCTTTGTATAGAGAAGGCAAAGGGATCAAGCCGTTACACGGGAGCATACCCATAAAATTAATTCTGTAATATAATATTATGTGCACTGCACACATACTAAACTATTACTTTTATAAACTGGTATGACGAACTTAAAAACTAAACGGCAACAAGTAACTATGAGACTTAAAACAAGAACATTAAGGTATTGCTTTTGAGCAGATAGTAATACATTTTGTTCAACAACAATATCGATAAAGCTGTTATTTTGTCAAATATGAAACAATCTCAGTGTAGCCTTTTCATATTTTCATCAATAATGCGCCTAAATTTAGACATTCAGTACATCTAAATTTTTGTAGCCACGAGCTACAGTTAACATTGACATTTTAGCATCCCTATTCTATTTGCAATAAAAGTCACGAACTGTCACAAATGAGCACTACAGTGCGAGCCAAATAAATTTGCATATAAAGTCATTCACCCCTCTCTACCAATGAACTCTGGTAGAGAGGGGTAAATGAATAAAATTGTTGCAAGTCAGTTCAAGGTTGGGTGAATGACTATTTATGCCGATTTATTTGGCGCGGACTATAATTATTGCTATTGTGGCACCAAAAATATTAATATTCCCTGTTGGGCCAACCAGGGAACACGAACATTTTTGATATGGTTTTATAATTATCAGTAAACTATAACAATAAGTAATAGAGTTTTAGTATAATATCCATAAATACCCGACTTACAGCCACTTAGAGTTGTTAGTTAGACAAGCTAGACAAGGAGATCCGATATAAACTTCGACGCCACAGTACACTGCAAATTCTAACTCAAATATCTCGGGTATTTCTTGGCTAAAAACAATTCTATTTTCATTAGCAGGAGTATAACTTTACATATTCTTAAATAATGTATTAAATTGTTTTTTTTTTCATATTACCTAGTACAGTGGTCGGCAAACTTATTGGCCAAAGAGCCGCCAAATATGAATATTAGAACATTTTTTTTTTAAAATGAGAGCCAAATCTGCTTGTTTAGTAAACTTTTATTACACTAAATAAGTAGTACCTACACTAAATGAAACTGAATTTCATACTTAATAAATATTTATTAATGCGAACAATCTGCTTGCATCTCTTTGGAAAGTTTGAGTAAGTCAGGTTTGCATGCTGTTGTTTTTAATTCATGATTCCAAGGTCTCATCATTATGACTTTTTTCTTACCAAGTTTTTTTTAAATGAAAATATTGCGCCTTCCGTGAATATTTGTGCCAGAGCCGCTCTTAAGGAGCCAAATCGCCACATTCGGCTCTGGAGCCGCACTTTGCCGACCACTGACCTAGTATTATAACTATGATTGACGTACTAGACAAGACCTTTGGTAGCATTGAGCGTAGCTCGCTGCTCCACGCCCCGTATAAGCGTCCCGAGGAGACCTTCCATCTCGTTGGCTGTCTCACGCAACTGGCTGTTGTCGAAACAGGAATCTGAAATTATAATAATAGGCTTGTAATTAACTGATCAACATACTTTCCTAACATAATCAAGAAGAATACTTAGTGAGTGACTTAAAAACAGATTTTTATTCGCTCAGTTATACTTGAGCCTCAATAAAGAATAAATGTAAGCAAACCATTTGTTTTTGTATGAGTGATGAAGAAAAAAGGTACGATTCAAAGGGACATACCTAAACAAAATGTCATATGGTTTGTTAAAATTTATTGTTTATCTAATTTGGCCATGGGATGGCACAAAATTTGTAATCTCGAACTCCTCCATGATTCGGAAGGCACGTTCAGCCGTTGGTCCCGGTTGTTACTGCATCCGCTTGAACCTCTTGTATTACTCCCATGTAGGAAGGCCAATGCCCAGCAGTGGGACGTATATAAGCTGGTTATGTGATGATGATGGTGATGGCGAGCAGGACAGGTAGCGAGTGAAAGGGACATTTAGTTTATTTACAAACAATATTTATCGAATTTGGCTTAAGTATAGAGCGGGATGCGACCCCGCGAACCTTCACTATCCGGCTGACTACTCTAGAGGTACTATCACAGAACGAGCTGCCCTGCCAATTTGAAATCATTTTCGCTTGAAAGTTGAAACTGGCTACTTTAGCAGCCTTAATGATTGACTAATTGGAAACCCTTATGTTTATGTGAAAGGTTATTGCTTTTTGATGTTTCCAAAAAACACCTCGTCACAAAGACAGTTCGAGACCAGCCTCCTTATTCAGAAAATGTCGGATCTTGGATTCGTTTCAAAGAGTCACATTCCGTCTCGCTTTGACGCACCGTGATTAAAAGTGACAAGTATAGAGATTCCGAAATTCGATTCTTTTCCGACAGTTCTGAATAAGGTGGCAGATGTCTTTGCGTCAAAAAATTTAGTATCTATTATTTTTTGTTTTAGGTTTAATCCATTGTTTACAATTGCCAAAAATTTGTGTACAAAAATGATCTTTAGTGTGATAGGCTTATTCTTTGATGTTACATACCATCCATAGTAAAGTTATTGGTCAATATCTGCTGCAACCTGTCGAGCACCGTGTCTAGGTCAGCGTTGAGCTCCTTCATCTTGTCGTTGCTGCTCGCCATACTGCGGATGTCAGCGGCGTACTTCAGTTCGGTGGCGGATATCGACTGATTGTTGTCTATGGGTTTAGGCTGGGCCGCTTTGTTCATTAGAGATTCTTGCTCTGGGAATACGAGAAAAAAAAATCTTGCTTTAATTAGTAAAATGACTTACGCAAATATATTTTACGGAATAGTTAAAAGTAGGTCCTTCGAGCCGGATGGTCACTTAATAGCACAAAAAATAATTTGGAAATATTCAAATTACCAGCGATTTACAAATGTTATTGTACAGTCGACCACAGTAGTAGCTGAACACTTTAGTACCATGTCACACCGATCTTGTGCACTTTCATTATTGTTGCTACCGTACTATATTGACGCTAGACTCGTTGTGACATCGTACTAAAGTGTTCAGCTACTTCTGTGGTCAACCGTACTTGTATTAAGGATAAAGCAGTATGAGAAGAGGTCAAATATAATAGCAATACATTTGGCTACTTTTTGGCTTGTGAGAATATGCTACTGTTTTACTCATATAATACGTTTTCTACTGTCTACGAGCCCGCCGGAGACCTGTTAAGGGACAAAAGGCTAAATAGACATAGAAGCTTTGTCCTCAAGGAAAATAACTAATTAATATTACTCACCAATATACCAATGGCTGATATCATTCATGGACACAGTAGAAATACTGTCCGAAGTGGCATGCACTACCAGAGGTTTCAGGGCATCTCCTGAGATCGTGAGCAAGTTTGGGCTTTCAGTCTGCTTTGAAGCTACTGAAAAATTGCCTGAATCTAAGCTGAGAACTCGCGGTTGAGATTTCAAGTTATCAGTGACTTTTGACTGCTTTTCCTCCACTACGCATATTGGGCTAAAAAGGTCAAATGCTTGAGGCCGTTCTAGTTTCTCTGATTTTTGTGCTTCCGTTGAAGGATCTGTTGTGTTTGTTGATAGATTATCCTGAAATCAATTTTAATCATTTTCAATAAGAACATCATTATATCATTCTACTTATCTCAATCCATTCTTAATCTGTCAAGCGGCGTTAGACCTATGGAGGTCTATGACAATTTAAAAATCAATTGTGTCTAGAATCTGATGCTTGAAGGTTCAAAATAGATGTGAATTTGTCTGAGGTAAATTTTTTAGCACTAGTGATATTATCTGACTATCTAGTGTCGACAATGAATCTCAATAGCCTAAAAAGATAGAACATAAAAATTACCTTTAAAACTTTGAGCCTATTTATTTGTGTTGATATTTGAGCTGAATGCACATCCACTTTCCTTTTGAGTCCATCTTCTTCAGGTCCTTTTGCTGTGCTATGTAGTTGAACCGAAAGTTCTTTAAGAGCCCTGGAAATCAAAGACAACCAACACATTAGAGGTGGTACGTGTATAATTTCACTATACAAAAAATTTACAACTGTGAAAGAAAAATAATTTTAATTTTTGAAGGCTGGAAATCTAGGTATGTTTTGAATGAGATTAATTTTAAAACTTATAAATTCCTTATATTGTTCTTCCGTTTCCGTGTTTCGGTATTGGATTTATCCACCATCAAGTATCGCTAAGTGTTTCAAATCCATACAAATATTATACAATAATGTTAAGGTGACTCTGCTTGTAGTAATTGCTTAATAATAAGTATATATGTAATTACTAATATATCAAAACTAGACACGAGTACCTTAAAAATAAGGGTATCTGTGTCTAATGAGATCGCACAAGCTGGCAAAGTTATGTGTAAAACCATTTCAAAATAAGGGTATCCGATCCTAAGCATTAAGGTACTGTTATTACCGTACGACTATACTATTAATACTATACTATTATTTGGTGTTTTTATATTCATATAAAAACATAGAAAGAAATAAAAAATATTTTATTTAAGTAGGCCACAAAGAAGCGCTTTTAAATTGTCACAAATGTGTTTTACATTCTTACAACTATCACAATTTATTTAATATATTTCTAATATGTGTATACATATAATTATCATTATTTCTCCGATATCTAGTATCCATAATACTAGATGCTTACTTTGGGCTAGATAATAGGTGTGAGTGTATGAAATATTATCATTATATTAATATTATGGGTACCCTTCAAATTATCCTTAGTAATAGTATCCTTTGAGTTATGGATTACTTGATCAAAATTTTCGTGTACCATAATTATAGTTATTGAAAAGCGCAGAAAACGAGCAGGTACTGAAAAATATCCGTTCAAAACTATTTCATCAGGTACCATTACAGTTTACATTGCCTGGTTTCCTATATTTTCTTATCTACTTTCAATTTCTACAAACATTTACTTACTTATTTTGTGTTTCCAACTGCATAATAATATCTTGCAACATTGTAGATGGGTTACTTCCGCTATTCCCAGAAGCTTTGCCCACAGTCGACGTGAACATTGCCGGTTTCCCATCGTCCCGTTTTTTCACACTACCTTGACTTTCATGCTTATGTACAACCTTTTTGGAGTTCTTTTTCGCTATCTTCTTTTTTTTCTTCCGAGTGCAAACGAATAGCCGTTTCATACCTCTTATGAAGCTAAGACATTCAGGTGGGTTTATCTAAAAAATAGAGGATTAAATGAATAACTTATTTACCAAGATTATTGAAATTTTATGTTGAAAAGTTACATAACATACCTCTCCATCAACTATTTCATTAACAATGTGCGTTTTCTTGTGGCCTCTAACCACTGTCAAGTCTTTGTCATACAAATAACACTTCTCACAGAAATATGTTTCGTTGCATTTTGAGCACTTAAACTTTAAAACCTGCGAAAATAATTAAGTTTTATCGAGGGGTTGTTTTATATTTAGATATATGTAATGTGTTTGAGTGAGTACTAGGTTCAATACCTAAGAAAATGCCAAAAATCTGTAAAAAATCTTCTAAATGTGAGGGTTCCTTCAATTTTAGCTTATCAATAATCTAATCTAACGAAAAAAAATCATATTTGATTATTTTTATTTAATTATTTATTTATTCAGTACTGCCACATAACATACATTAAAATATTAAAATTATCAGGTCTCAGATACAAACAATTCTGATGCATGTCACAAAATGGCGTACATAACACTCATTAATTAAGTACACCAATCAGAAGCAAAACTTAAACAGAACAATACCAATATAAATCACTCGACTAAACAAATTATTAAACAATAAATAAAATGAAACTAATAATATATAATTTTTGAAATATATTTAGAACAACAACAATCCACAATAATTTTTGGTTATAGTTTATAAATTTGCTTAAAACACAAATTTAAATTGAGGCAGAAGTGCATAAATTCCCTATACATATTTGTAGCTTGACAGTAAGGGCGTGTCCTACGTAGGCCACTCAACGCGAACACGATCGAGAAGCCCGCCCCTAGTGTGAGTTTTATTCGACATAAAACGAAAAAGATCCATAAACAAAAAGTGGTTTCCAATTATTCACAACAGAGGCGCTGCTGCCGTTCTCATACAATTTCCCAGTTTATTGTAACAATTACAAATAAAGAAATATATGCGCCAGGCGGGAATCGAACCCGCGTCTCCTGATGTCCAGCCAGACGCGATTACCACTACGCCACCTGAGCACTAGGTATAGCCTGCTTATTTCTTCACCGCTTTCTATCCTTCTTCTTAACGTTTTTATAGCAATGTTTATCTCACCAGTCTTTGAAGTTAACACCTCTACAAGCATTTTTAAACTTCCAGTAAAGGTGAGAAAAGCTATTTTAATCACATTTTTTTAATTTTTTTATTAGGCTTACAAAACTGGTACAATCACACAAGTCTTATAATTTTACTTGGAAACTTTAAACTAGATTGTTTCCTACTAGAAGTAAGCACAACATGCTCCATGTATGTTTTTATACAGTTCAGTTGAATTAATGTTGGCATGCAAATATTAATAAGGAATAAAAAAATAAACTCAAAGAAATTATAAACAAACAGATCTTATGGCAGCTTTTACTGAGGGCTAGGGTAAAGAACAATTAAAAATGTCAAAGTTGAGTCTGACCGAGTTGTAATAAGAACACATACGGTATAATGGAGAGTGCTGGCCAAGCCGTGTCTTACATAGCGAGGGAGCAAAATTTTTACGATTCTCCACACGACTACCGACTCTTGGTATAGCAAATCGCAAAGTTCCCAAGATTTCGGGTGCGTCAATGCTGCCATGAATTAGCTTAAACAAAAACATAAGCTCCAAAGCCTTTCTACGAGCATATAAACTGGTCATTCTATAGTGGGAAATACGAGACTGGTAAGAGGTAAGTTGCCTGGCCCTGAAATCATTATAAGCTAGGTGGTACATAAATCGCTTCTGAACACGTTCCAGTCGATCAGAATGAACCTGATAGCCGATTTTAGCTGATTTTATGTCTTTTTCATCGTTTTCTTTCTTTATTTGTAATTATTACAATAAAGTAGGCGTTTTAACGCATCAAAATCATTAAAATGTGCATTGGACAGTTATCACGACGGAAGACTAACGTTTTCAATTCGATGGAAACTTACGCCCTTCTTATATTACGCTACTTACAGACGACTAGTATCCTACGCGAGTCTCAAAGATGGGTCGCCGAGGGGTATCTCACATACATTTGTATAGCGGGCCGCACACTACTCTACCGGTACACTACTAGTCGCGCGATTAAATTGTATGCCCGAACAGGTATCTTATTGGTATGCGACTGAGGTATCGTCTCTTGCTTATATCGTAATGTAAGAAGGGGCTTACACTAGGGGCACAGTTCGCGCAAAATGTCAAACAACCTAATTGCGTAAAACTTCAATTTGCGCCGCGCCGCCGCGCACCTGAGTGCTTGTGGCCATGTACGACGCAGCGTAGTTTCTATAGGTACTATTTCTGTACTATTTACTAAGTGTACTCATACTACATATTGGCCCTAATTCTGGAGAACAGATGCTAAGTTTAAATTTAAGTTCAGTGCATCTCTTTCTCTCAATATGAATACGAAAAGGATGGCTGTCATATAATTTGACATTTAGAAACGTGCGTTCAATTTCCGACCTTATTGAACGTGATAAAATGCAGTGTTTAGGAGGCACCTCCGTACATGCCGTCTAAAATTGTCCATGGTTCCTTTGAAATCTGTCTAAATTTAGTTGACAGCTCTAAATGAATTCTTGTTGTCTTTTTCCTATTACACATTGCGAGTAAAAGATACACTGTACTTAAATTTAAACTTAGAGTATGTCTTCAGAATTAGGCCTATTATGTACAGCGCTTAAAGGTAGCGCTCTAGTACAGTCTGGCAGTTTAACAAGTTAAGGATTTTTTATTTTATCGGCGGAACAGACGACAAATTGTAAATTATCGACTTTCTTCGTAATAGTTCGTATATCGCTAGAATACGACTAAATGCAAATATTCAATTAACATTTCAATTCCCTGTACAATACATTCGAATGTGGTTTTATTGTTTTTCACTGTAGATACAATTTACAAAGGCAAGAGAAAAACACAAAACAGACAGGTGTTATGTAAGTGTACATATGGTATTTACCTGTATAAGGGGTTGTGCACAGACAGCACAACAAGCGCTAACGCTTGCACTGTTTCTACTCCTCAGTATCCGCTGCATAACCGGCAGCCAGCGCGCACTACTGCAGTGTTGTAGGCCCCACTCAGCGACAGTGCGAGCACTCAAACCAAGCATGCCAGCACTCTATAAATTGTTCAAAAATTATATGACTTGGCTGGTGGACTGTTGGTCCAGGTTGCTATTGCATGTCCTTCAATCCATCAACCAGCATTGGGCCAACATGATGGTGTTATGGCCCAAACTCTCCATTTTGTTCGAGTGTGGCAAAACATGAAGATAACGGCGCTTACCACCTTTTGGTTGTGATTATTTCGAAATAGAATATATTATATATTATGTGACAGCTTATCTTTTTTTTACACCACTAAGGTGGCACTCAAGCATAAGCAGTTACCGTTTACTATACTTTTAATCTGAATGCTGACTAGCATAAGCTGAACTTTACTCCAGGGAGTCCCAGAGTGATCTCCCAGGGGTCAACATAAAGCATTTTACGTAACGGAAATGTTTCATATCCGGCCACGTATATGTCATCATCAGCCTATATACGTCGCACTGCTGGGCACAGGCCTTCCTACATGGGAGAAACACAATATGAGGAGCTTGGGCCGTAACACCACCACGCTGGCCCAATGCGGGTTGGTGGGTTAAAGCGGTTGCAGTAACAACCGCGACCAACGGCTTAACGTGCCTTCCGAATCACGGAGGGGCTCGAGATTAGAAATTTGATTGGCCCATCCCGGGACCGACCATGGCGAAAGTTGCTTTGTTTTCGCTATCGAAACCAGAGCGCTCAAACCACTACCCTACCGAGCTCCTCCGACCACCGACCACCATCCGAGCGCTTTTACGTATATGTAAAATATCTCAAATCACGAAAAACTCATTTTCATGCATAGTTTGTTTGTACAAAAATTAGAATTTTTCGTCGATTTCACCGTTATTCATTATGGCAATATAGCGGGCGACATAGAGGTCTCCTTCTTCTTTATTTAATGGCCTCTCGTTATTACAAATTTTGCCAATGTCAAGTAAAATTATTAATCTGCAAATAACTAGCAGCAACGTTGTACGGTGATTGGTACATGTTTTTACCTATTTTTTAGTATAGTGTGCAGTCGATAGCACATCAAGCGTAACAGTTTGACTTTGAGATCACCCTTATTCCAATCGTAATAAAGACGGCTTTCGTAGTGCAACTGTTACACTTGATGTACTGTCGTCTGTACATAGATCTAGCCGGGCCTCTATACATTTTTGAAACATCTCAACACTTGATATTTACTGAATTTTATGTCAATTTATTTTGTTAAATTTTGATAAGAAAATGATGTCAAGTTTTCTTTGGGGATCCCTGCTTTGTTCAGTCAATTGCTAGTGTTGCTAGAATAAAACGCGTGAGCGTAACAATTTTTCATTCTTTGCATTTAAAAATTAATTAATTGTGTTTGTATCACATTTACTGTTGAGGATCGTGGTATAATCCACATTAACGGATGCACTGGCCACTATAGTATATTGTGATGTATTCTTTGTGTTGTCAGATAGTTTGAATTGGGTAACTATGTAAACAGGGATTACTTGTTAGTACACAAAAATAAAGAACTTCTGGCGATTCACGGTGTATCAGGTTATGGGCCCAGGACGCTTCCACTGCGAGGCCAAAAGTGAGTAGCAGAGGCAGCGGCAGACGAAAAGGCAAAAGCAGATTTGGTGCTATCAATCAGTCCAAGTGAGCTTAAGCATATTAGAGGATGCGATACATCACGTGACATGTGGTTGAAGCTAGAATCAGTCTATGCGTCAAAAGGTCCTGCACGTAAGGCAATTTTATTAAAACAGTTGACTCTATGCCGTATGCAAGAGGGCGAGGATGTTAGAGAGCACCTATCTAAATTTATAGGAGCAGTAGACAAGCTCAACGATATAGGTATACAAATTCATGATAATTTGCTATCAATTTTGTTGCTGTACAGTCTACCTGCGAGCTATGAGAATTACAGATGTGCAATGGAATCCCGCGACGAGTTACCTAAGGTCGATGTTCTAAAGATTAAGATTTTAGAGGAGGATAGCTCACGACGTCAATCTAATATTCTTGAGGTACAAGGAGCCATGTATGTGAAAGGAAATGGACCAAAAGGGAAGAAATCCTTGTCAAAGAAAACTAAGCATGAGAGTAGTACTCCCAACACCAATGAAGGTTTTAAATATAAATGTTTTAAATGTCACAATGTAGGTCATAAAGCTAGTGAATGTCGTATAAAGAAAAACAACCAAGATTCTAGGTGTGCAACTGTAGAAAAAGTAGAAGATATTTTTGAAGTTTTTAATTGTAATCAATCTTTTAATAATTTTCAGAATAATTTTATTTTAGATAGCGGTTGTACATCACATCTTTGTAACAAGAGGGAACGATTTGGTAAAGACTTTGTACATTACGATGCGAAATTAAATCTAGCGAGTAATCTGTCGACAAGTGTCCAAGGTAAGGGTAATATAACTCTTTATGCTTCAAATGATCAATCCAAAGGTCAGATCAAATTTCAAAACACTTTATTTGTCCCTGATTTGAGAAGTAATTTGGTTTCCGTGGCTAAAATTACTGATACTGGTCATGATGTCATTTTCAAAAGAGATAACGCCTTTGTTATTGACAAACAGGGTTTGGTTAAAATGACTGCAGATCGCGTGGGGAATTTATATCGTGTGAGAGAAATGAAAGATCCGATGAATGTAGCCTTGAATGCTGAAAATGTAGATTTACGTTTGTGGCATGAGCGCATGGGACATTTGAACGCGAGAGATCTTAAAAAGTTACTAAATGCTTATGAAATTGACGTAAAGACAGATGAGATGAATGCGTTGTATGACTGTGACATTTGTGCGAAAGGGAAGATGACTACGTTACCGTTTTCAAAAACAAATGGTCCATGTAATACAAAACTTTTGATTGTACATTCGGATGTGGTGGGTCCGATGAGAACACAATCACTTGGTGGAGCTAAATATTTTGTTACTTTTATAGATGACTGTACTCGTTGGTGTGAAGTCTATCTTTTAAGTAAGAAAAGCGAAGTATTAAACGCTTTTAAAACATATAAGGCTTATGTTGAAAACCAAACAGGCATGAAGATAAAATCTCTTCAATCGGACAATGGTGGTGAATATTGCAACAAGGAATTCGACGAATTGGTACGAGCTGAAGGTATTCAACGTCGATTAACGGTGGCACACACACCTCAAATGAATTCTATCAGCGAACGCATGAACCGTACACTTACCGAGATGGCGCGATGTATGCTGTTATCTTCAGGATTGAGTACAGGTTTTTGGGCTGATGCTGTTGTGACTGCTTGTCATATTAGGAATCGTTGTCCGACGAGTAGCTTAAATGGTGACACCCCATATGTAAGGTGGTATGGAAAACCAGAGAACCTTGATTACATTAGAAGTTTTGGTTCAAAATGTTTCGTCTTGGACAAAACGCCTAATAAAAATAAGTTCGTGGCAAAAGCACGTGAAGGTATTATGGTTGGATATCCAAGAATGTCCAAGGGATATCGAGTGTGGATACCACAAGAGCATAAGGTTGTCATTGCAAGAGATGTCAAATTTCAAGAAAATGCTTTAATGAAAACTGTCATTGAATCTGCAATATCAGAAAATAAATCTGAGATTCAGAAGAAGTTTGAGGAAATAGAGACCACCGAGAATATTTCTAGTAATAAAGAAATAGATAATGTTTCTAACAGTAGAGATATAGAAGCAGATGAAAATGTTATAGAGTTATTACCAATGGAAAACAATACTGTAAATAATGAAAACATCAGCAGCGAACCTATTTCGATATTGAAACGTGGTCCAGGTAGACCGAAATTACAAAAGGGTCAACGAGGTAGGCCAAAAAAGGTCTTCAATATGATCAGAGTAGAGGAGCCACTTACGACAGGTGATGAGATTATTACAAGTGATCAACCAATTGAAGAAACACGAGATGAAAGAGAACATTTAGCTGCTGCAATAGAAATTTCATTAGATGATGCGATGTCTAGTGATGAACGTCAGGGCTGGATGGATGCTATTGTCTCCGAAGTAAAAAGTCTTGTCAAAAATGAAACTTTTGAAATTGTGAAAAAACCCGTTGATCGTCAAATTGTTGGATGTAGATATGTTTTAGTTAATAAGTGCAATGTCGATGGATCTGTGAAGAAGAAAGCACGACTGGTAGCAAAGGGCTATAGCCAGAAATATGGCGTAGACTACTACAAAACTTTTGCACCTGTGGCCAGACTTCAAACAATTAGATTGTTGAGCGCAATCGCTGCGGAGATGGATATGGATATTCATCAGATGGACGTGAACACAGCATATTTGAATGGTTTTCTTGATGAGGAAGTGTATATGAAAATTCCTGACTTGATGGAAGATACTTTACGTAAGCTTATTGATCAAGAAAATGATAATTCAATTGTAGGACAGCGTGCCAGAAAGATGTTGAATAATATTCATGCAGGAGGAAACGCTTGTATCTTAAAGAGATCATTGTATGGATTAAAACAATCGGGTCGTCAATGGTATTTACGGTTGGATGAAAAACTTTAGTTTTAGCGATGGGTATGCAACCTACGATAAATGAACCTTGTCTATACTTCAAGAAAAATGCGGATGACAGATTTTTTTTTGTGACAGTATACGTCGACGATATTTTGATTGCTTGTCAAGATAATCAATGGATTATTGAATTCAAGAAAGATTTATCAACAGAATTTGAACTTAAGGATTTTGGACCCGCAAAATGTTGTCTGGGTATTGAAATAGACAAAAACGTTAGTGGTATAAGACTATCGCAAAGGAAGTATGTAAATAGTATTTTAAAAAGGTTCAGTATGGGTGATTGTAATCCCGTTTCAACACCAATGGATACTGGAACAAAATTCGATATCAGTATGAAAGCAAGTGGAAATGAGAAATGGCCTTATCGTGAGTTGATTGGAGCTCTTATGTATTTAAGTGTTGGGACAAGACCTGATATTTCTAATACTGTTTCTAAGCTTGCACAGTTTACTGAAAATCCATGTAAAGTACATTGGTTGTGTGCTAAAAGAGTTCTTCGATATTTAAAGAAGACTATTGATTATTGTTTATATTACAGAAAAACAGGACAATCAGTTCAAGGTTTTTGTGATGCTGATTGGGGTAACTGCAGTATTGATAGACGGTCATATTCTGGATACGGATTTATACTTGGAGGTGCAGCTATTTCTTGGAAGTCACAGAAGCAGAGGACGGTAGCGACATCTACAACAGAGGCTGAATATGTAAGTTTGGCTGAGGCAATGAAAGAAGCTGTGTACCTGAATAGTTTAATGAATGAGATTGGTATGATAGGGCTGTCCAAAATAGAAATGCATGTCGATAACAGAGGTGCGCTTTGTCTCGCCGAAGATCCGGTTTTCCATAGTAGGAGTAAACACATTGACATAAAATATCATTTCATGCGTAATGTGTTGAAGGATAAGAATATTACTTTGAGACATTTGTCGACAGATTCAATGATAGCCGACATCCTTACCAAGTCCTTACCTAGTGCTAAACATTTAAAATGTGTTGATGGCTTAGGGTTAGTGCACTTAGGTTAGTGCAGATTATGAGGGGCGTGTTGAGGATCGTGGTATAATCCACATTAACGGATGCACTGGCCACTATAGTATATTGTGATGTATTCTTTGTGTTGTCAGATAGTTTGAATTGGGTAACTATGTAAACAGGGATTACTTGTTAGTACACAAAAATAAAGAACTTCTGGCGATTCACGGTGTATCATTTACCTTGTCAAAACAATTATCGACGTCGCCTTGTATCTGATCCCCAGTACATCCAAGATACTGTGGTAAGGCGGCTACATTCGTCAACAGTGTGCCCAGTCGCCGAGATGACACACAACCATTATGGTCAGCACAACAATTTGCTAGGGCAATCCATTTATCCAAAGCAGGTTCTTCACTTAGAACTATGAGCAGAGTTTTAACTGCTAGAACCCGGCCAAGCTCTTTCCTTTCCCTAGAATAATGAATACTTTAATGTATGGTCTCCTTTTAATATTTATTAGGTTGGGGAAAAAGTCTTTTCGCATTATATTATGTATGAACTTGTAATAAAATCTCTTTGACTGTACTATTTGTATCTGGCTGGTTTTGGTATCATTAAAAGTTTAGATTTTAAAAAAGATAATTCCAAATTCAAATTAGAAAAATGTGTGTTTTTCATTTGTATTTCGTACTAGGCATGGGTCGTACTTTCAATACCTCGTACCAGGGCGACCTAGTACGCCAGCCAACAAATACCAGGTCCAAAAACCAGGTTTCTAAATACTCGCAAGTATTTCTTGGTACGTAGAAAAATAGACCTTAGGTTGTTAATATAAGGAATACAATCGCATATACTATATACCCGACGGAGCTTGTCGGAGAGTAAAATACTTTCAATTCAAAGTGCCTAATATTGAAAATTAACCATAAATGAAATACAAATAAGGACTATGATAGTTTTGGGGAAAATAATTTAATGGTTTGCAAGTTTTTAGCTCACCTCAAACGATTATCGTAAAATCGAGTAAAATACTTTCAAAGTATTTTATTTGAAATTAATCCCAACGGCACTACATATAAGGATTACAATAGCTTTGGCAAAATAAAAACTTTGATGGTTTGAAAGTTTTTGATTAAGCTTATACGATTATGTTTCTTAGTCTAATCGTACTTAATTTTTATTTCCTACTTCATGGTTAAAGGGCTCTAAATACGATCGAGTGCGCTCTCGTAGAAATACCTTAAAAGTATTGCAAGTATTTCGGGGCTGAAACCTGGTTTACGTACTTCGAAGCAGAAACCAGGTTTTAAAACCTGGTCGCGTAAATACGCTCCACCCCTATTTCGTACTCGTACTGTCAAGATGAGTGAATCTAATGAAGAAATTCGATAACTTTTAAAATTTTACTACAAAAAAGGTAAAAATGCATCGCAAGCCGCGAAAAAAATTCACGATGTTCATGGACCTAGTGCAGTGTCTGTGAGAGTAGCACAAATTTGGTTTAAGCGTTTTAAAAGCGACCAGAGCAATGTGCATCTTTGACATCAAAATTTCCGGATTTTGATGTCAAAGATGCACATTGCTCTGGTCGCCCTATTACGGATAAAATTGATGCCATTTTTGAAAAACTGGAGCAAGATCGGCATATCAGTAGTTACGACGTAGCTGAAGAACTGGGAATTGACCACAAAACAGTTTGGGCGCATTTTAAAAAAAATGGGTACACAAAAAAGCTCGATATTTGGGTACCCCACGATCTCACTGAAAGAAACCTAATGAACCGTGTACTCATTTGTGATTCTTTATTACGACGTAATGAAACCGAACCATTTTTGAAGAAGCTGATAACTGGTGATGAAAAGTGGATCACGTACGACAAGAACGTGCGAAAAAGGTCGTGGTCAAAAGCCGGTCAGGCTTCACAGACTGTGGCGAAACCCGGGTTAACTCGCAACAAGGTGATGCTGTGTGTGTGGTGGGATTGGAAGGGCATTATTCATTATGAGCTGTTACCACCAGGCAGGACCATCGATTCTGAACTCTACTACGAACAACTGATGAGATTAAAGCAAGAAGTTGAGAGAAAGCGGCCGGAATTAATCAACAGGGGTATGCTTTTTCATCATGATAACGCTAGACCTCACACATCTTTAGCCACTCAGCAAAAATTAAGAGAGTTTGGCTGGGAGGTGTTAATGCATCCGCCGTATAGTCCTGACCTTGCACCTTCAGATTTCCACCTGTTTCGCTCTCTTCAGAATTCTCTAGGCAGTGTCAGGTTAACATCACGAGAGGACCGCTAAAACCACTTGTCGCGGTATTTTGATCAGAAGCCCCAAAATTTATATAGCAATGGGATCATATCCCTACCTACAAGATGGCAAAAAGTTATCGAACAAATATCTACATACTTTAGTTAAATGTAAATAAACTATATTATAAAATGTTTTGAATTTTCCTAAAAAATGTGAAGAAACTTTTTCCCCAACCTATTATAATTAGTCACTTATTCTAAGTTACAAGTTAAAAAACTGTTTTGAAAACAGCACAACTTACTTATCATATACATTCAAAAGCAGATTAACAAGTAAATCTACTGTCAAATCAACATCCCCTGAGAACAGTCCTTCTTTCTCAGCTGCAAAGTAAATGTCAGCAAGCACAGCCTCGAGTTCTGCTGTGTCAAGAGACAAGCTACTTTCTGATAAACTCAGTTGATGTCTGGAGAACACACCAGAACTAATTCGTAGTGGGGGAACTGAGAACAAACAAGTATTTATTTATTCATTGCTTAGTTGTAGCATACACTGCAATTATACTGAATGCAGTATGAATTTGCCGAGCACATATAATTCTTAATAAGTTTACATACAACTGGTCACCATTGCTTCATCGTGGCGGCATGATATGAAAAATGAAAATGAAAATGAAAAATTTTTATTGAGTATCTTTTACATAGCTGGCACAAATGGCTGGAGTCTCCTTTTAAGTATAGTACCTGTGTTAGGAGACCCCGCTCTTTCCTAAAATTACAAAAGATATGTTGTATCACATTGTGTATATCCTACAGTAACACAATAACAATGTTATGACTGAAATGGTAACAATCAACAAAAACAGCAAACAGCAACAATAATTTTTAAAGACAATAGATATCTTCAGACTTCCCGTGACCACGATCGCTGTAAAGCAATCGAAACGTCCGGTGTATAATAATGCAACATCAATTTTATTAGCATGTAACGTATAATTAGGAACTGTTACTGTCTGTTACTTAACTAGGAGCTAAAAATGAACTGTATTGTATTATTGCTGTCGTGTGTGTGTGTGTGTGTGTGTGTGTGTGTGTGTGTGTGTGTGTGCGCGTGTGCGTGCGTGCGTGCGTGCGTGCGTGCGTGCGTGTTTGTGTGTCTGTGTGTGTTAGTGTGTATGAACTATATGTAAAAGGTAATGAATTATGTAGTGTGTATTTGTGACCGAAAATTCATAAGCTCAGTGAATTTAATTAAGAAATTATGAATTTATGAATTTAAACTACTAAAATTAGTTGCTATAAGATAAGGTTCTCTATTTCATTGTAGCTTTTACCTCGAAGCCAGTTCTTAAGTGTGTTTTTACATTTATGTGTCATTGTTGGGTGAAACTTATGAGTTTTATTTATTTTGTTATAAATATGAGCTGATTGTCCTGTGAATTGTCTCCTGGCATGATATGGCAGGTTTGATACAGCAAGCAAGCATATTATTTCATAATATTGACTAATTAAAATATAAACTAATACTTTAACTGAGTATTAAAAAATGTTTGAAAGGATATAATGGAAAAATCATTACTAGATTTAGGAAAAAAAACTGGTATAATATATTATACAGATTAACTTTTTCTTAAACCTTAACCTTGGACCATAGAGCCTGGTACCGGTAGGTTCTTTAGTAGAAAATAAGAAGGCAGAGTTGTTTTGCAGATTCTGGATTGGGAATATAGAACAGAAGTGTGCTATTTTATGTGCTCGCAAAGGAAGGCTATAGTTGCGACCCCTATCGCAACTATAGCCTTTCTTCGCGAGAGGACGAAATGAAGGAAGATTGGTTGTCTCGCTCTAGCTATCTTAAAACTATTTATTTACAAACAAACAAAATAATAGAAACGTAAAATCTAATAAAAAGAAATTCCTAAATAATTTACACAATTAACGTAGACATCACACATGTTTCACTCATTGTGTACAGAACCAATATCATTATTGCCACCTTGTAAACTAACAACTATTCTCTGGAAATCAAAAATAAAATATTGCATGTCTATCCATCACCAAGATGTGACTGATGGTCATAATACTATGATACAAGGCCTATGTAATAACGAGTTGTGTGTCAAAATGGATCGTCACATAATTATCTCATACTTCATGAGGAAACAATCTAATATATGTGAAACAAGAAAAAATAAAGTATGTAGAGGAATACATACAAACTATAGGTACAAAAGACAAGGAAATAGATAGAAGAATCAATAACTCATGGAAAAGATTCTGGTCTCTGGAAGAAGTAATGAAAAACAAAAATATAAAGAAAAGTTTACAGCTCTTGTGTTTTGTCTTGCCTATCATATGGATGCCAGACCTGGTCTCTCACTGTCAAAATGAATAACAAAGTAAAAATTTGTCAAAGTCCAATGCAGCGAAGCAACAGTATTATAAGGGTTTATTATTATTATTTCAGCTTTCGAACCTACGAGAAGTTCGCCTCCTTTACCATTTTGACTATGAAAATAATTTATCTTTTACAGTGATCATTTTATTATGGTAAAACACTTTTATAAGCCATATTTATGTTTAAAACGTGAATTTTCATATTATGTGGATTTACATTACTGACAACACTATAGGACTGGTCAATTTTTGGTTTGGCATTTAAAAAAAATGTTGTTTGTCTGGCTAGGAATAAATTAATAAACTTGATTAGTGTAAAAATCAAAATCTTGAAACATATTTTTTTTAAAATTATGTATGTAGTTTCTATTAATTGTGAAAGGCTATTTCTATTTCACTTATTAGTCTTTAATCAATAATGTAATTATGAATAGGTACTTACTGGTGTTAATCGACTCCTGTTGCTGACTGTACACATACATTAATCTTCTCAATGACAGAAATAAATTTATGATTTCATCAACAAGATTCAACTAGGAATGCATTACGATATGTATAAAAATATTTAATCTGTTTTTTTGCAGTAAGCACTACTAATACAAGCATCATCATCTATAATAATCTATTCGTATCTTAGAAAGCACCAGTTGCATTGCAATATTATACTAATCTACATAACTTACCCTTCAAATGTTTTTGTAAAGCACTTATTTTGAATGCTATTCTGTAAACACTGTATTTAATACTATCGTATTCTTGTAGAGACTGTAAAATTTTGTAAAACTGTGGATGATCGTATTGTTGTTTACCAGTAGCATCACTGTAATTAAAAGGTAAACAATTTTCATTTAGAAAAATATGTATGAGTGAAGAAACATGAAATCTGTGATCATATTCGGTGAAAGTTCAACTTACTTGACATAGCACGGATACCCAATCTCTGTTTCAATCTTTTTCCAATTATTGGACGCCATTGAAGTCTTATTCAAAATTTACTGTAGTAATTATCATTAGCAATCTATCTCATTTTCTAGTAATACTTGATTTTTTTTACGAATAAACAAAAATAACCTATGAGATCTATTTTGATTGTACTTTTTGCTCAACTGCCAATTAATATTCAAAAGTGACAGTAAGTTGTTTTTCTGTAATGGGAAGGCAAAGGAAACTAATGCTCTTAAAACCGTGTCTTGAGTAATTCTTTATTTAGTAATTAAAATATAATAATTTCATTTCATTTTCAAACATTGATAATAATGTTAAAATCAAAATTAAGAATAATTCTTTATTTCTCATATTCTTATATTCATATTCATTTATTCACGAAAATTTTGCATTGAATTGCTTGTGTTACACATTTCAATGCATCTTAGGAGTATTTGACGCTAAACATATGATGACAGTCTCCATATGATGCTACTTGATGAAGAAGATAACCACAAAAAAGTTCTTATCGTCGTTCACAACATAATCACTTTTATTCTATTAATATTTTAGTCATCAACACAACACAAACACTTGGTTTATAAAACTACACCCATTTTATAACACAAAGTTCGCTCTGAGACAATTTTTCATTATTGTAATAAAAATCTTGACTGACACACCAAATCCCGCCAAACACTCCTTTTAACTTCTTGTTGTTAATTCTTCCTTTAAAGAGAAGGCAAAGGGAACTCATGCCCATACAGCCATGTCTTGAGTAATTCTTTATATCTTCTTTTAAATGCATTGAAATGCTGGAGTTACACATTTCAATGCATCTTAGGAGTATTTGACGCGAAATATATAGTGACAGTCTCCATATGATGCTAATTGATGAGGTAGATAACCACAAAAAAGTTCTCATCGTATTTCACACCATTACCACTTTTATTCTTATAATCTTTTAGTTCTACGTCATCACTAACACTTGTTTTATAAAAGTACACCACTTTTATAACACAAAGTTCGCTCAGACACAATTTTTAATTATTATAATAAAAATCTTGACTGACACCACAAAATCCCGCCAAACACCCCCTTTTTACTTCTATCAGCCTTGATTTAGATAAACGGTTTTACTTTGCCGCCAAAAATATTAAACGTGGTAAAAACTTTGTGCGTTTAATTTTTCCTAGTCTATTACAACATCAAATAAACTTAGTTAAGTTCAACTTCTCCAAGAAATTATCAAAGTTTTTTGGTTTCTAAATGTTAAATTATACGATTTATGTTACGCATGCCTTACAGGTTTCATGGATTCAACTTCACATGTAAGTCGTTGTAAAGAAAAATTCCTTTTATTATTAGACGAGACTCATCAATAACAAATTAAATGTTCATTGTAAAGGTATATGACTTTATTGAGGTAATTTACAAATTATAACAATACACAAAAGTCATATAAAAAACAAACATTAAGAATATTCTATGAAATTTTGTCAAACACAAATCACAACACTTATTTTAACGACAGCTGTAACGAAACGTAATCTCTTTAGCCAAAAGTACGTTTTCTTTGCTCATTTATCAAAGAAGATATCAAACAAGCCAACCAAAGAACAGATTATTCTATTTACAATCTGTATTAGCCAATCAGAAAATTTTAAAGGTTTTTAATTTGGGTCTCCATTTTCTCTCTGTAAAGGAGACGCCATTTTGCAAGCGTCACTTCGCGGCTTGTGCGGTTTTAGCATTTTAGTCGGATATACCTTAGCGCAAATCATAATATTGTATTGTTGTAGTGTAATATGTCGTATCAGTCTGGTGTAGCTCAGGATTCGCTAGCTGCGGCACAATTAGAAATGGCCGGTAACCCTAATGCGCTAGCTTTACGTCGGCCATTCGACCCGGTGGCCCACGACTTGGAAGCAAGTTTTCGACTAACACGATTTGCTGATCTAAAAGGAAGAAGTTGTAAAGTCCCTCAAGATGTATTGGGCAAACTTGTTGAGTCTTTACAGCAAGACTACTCGCAACAGGATCAAGATCAGTTTATGCATGTAGCGATACCGCGCATCGGTATTGGCTTGGACTGTTCAGTGACGCCACTCAGGCACGGAGGGCTTTGTCTTGTACAAACCACTGACTTCTTTTACCCTTTGGTTGACGACCCTTATATGATGGGCAAAATTGCCTGTGCTAATGTCTTAAGTGACTTGTATGCTATGGGAGTAACAGAATGTGATAACATGTTGATGCTGCTAGGAGTGTCTACGAAAATGACTGAAAAGGAGCGTGATGTGGTGATCCCACTGATAATGCGAGGATTTAAAGACTCTGCTTTAGAGGCTGGCACATCTGTTACTGGCGGACAGACAGTAATCAACCCGTGGTGCACTATCGGAGGGGTGGCCACCACTATTTGCCAACCTAATGAATATATTGTACCTGACAATGCTGTTATGGGAGATGTGTTGGTTCTGACTAAACCTCTGGGTACTCAAGTTGCTGTTAATGCTCATCAATGGCTAGATCAACCTGAGCGCTGGAATCGCATAAAGTTGGTTGTGTCCGAAGAGGATGTACGCAAAGCGTACCATCGTGCAATGGATTCCATGAGTAGACTGAATCGTATTGCTGCCCGATTAATGCATAAATACAATGCTCATGGTTCAACAGATGTCACTGGATTTGGGCTTCTTGGTCATGCACAAAACTTAGCATCACACCAAAAGAATGAAGTGTCGTTTGTGATTCATAATCTACCTGTTATTGCCAAGATGGCTGCAGTTGCGAAAGCTTGTGGTAACATGTTCCAATTGCTTCAGGGTCACGCTCCTGAGACTTCTGGAGGTCTTCTCATCTGTTTACCCCGTGAACAAGCTGCAGCTTACTGTAAAGATATTGAAAAGCAAGAAGGCTATCAGGCATGGATCATTGGCATTGTGGAGAAGGGCAACCGCACCGCCCGCATTATTGATAAGCCACGAGTCATTGAAGTTCCAGCTAAAGATTAAAGTTTCTTATGAGATATTTTTATTGTAAGAATACTTCATAAATTTTTGTTTATGATGTCAGAGCTGGATAAATCTTAATGTTTTTATTTTGATCACTTATGGAAGGGTCCTAGAATTCTTCATTTTAGTTTGTCTTGTTTTGTATGATATACAGATAAAGTTTTTATTGAGAATTGATAAAAGAAAGCTTTTAGAGAACTTCATCTAGTGAATATTTGGTGTTTATATTTAGATAAGGTTCACTAATAAAATTAAGAAAACAATTCCATTAGGTACATTTAAAACCTAACATTGTTTGCAGCATATGGACATTTCTGCAAATTATGAGATAAGTATAATTATTAGAATAAAGTTATTTTTCAGTCTTAAGCTGTTTTATTTAAATAAATGTGTTGAGGACCAATATATATATATATATAGATGTATTTAGTTGTACTCCGATCCAACATTCTAAGTGCAATTAATTATTTTTATGTGTTAAAATATCTTCTCATGTGTTTCTCCCATGTAGGAAGGCCTGTGCCCAGCAGTGGGACGTATATAGGCTGGTGATGATGATGTTAAAATATACAAGTGCTTTCAATATACATATCTAAGTTTGGAGAAAGGAAAATAATATATACCATTTAATTCTTAATTTATTTGATATTGTAATTCATTATTACATACAGATGTGGATAAGGACAAGGAAACTGATCCAATTTCATAATATGAAAATATTTTTAAAAATTATCTATATACATATATAAAATGCACTCTTACCACAGTAACTATTTATTTGAACATTCACATGTATGTAGCTAATGTTATCAAATACTGTCTAATTTATTTTCATTTTGAGAGGAAACTATAAAATTTATGTGTACACTCAATTATCTTCTTTTTATAATTATCAAGAAAGAAAGAAATAAAGTAATGACCTACAACTGGCAATAATTAAGAGATGTTGATTTATGTTGGTATTGCTACTTGCTAATAGTGTTAAAAGTTATAATTTACTAAAATGTAAATTATTGCTTTACAGCTGTGACTGTTATAGTAATACTAATTTGGTAATATAGCCAGTATACTCAATATTTACTTACAACTTATGTGTTCATGGTAATATTGAAGATGATTTTTTAATTATCATTATATCAATACATGCCTTTGTTTTTAAATATTATAAAACAAAACACTTCTAGCTTCTACTTAAAATAAGATATACATAGACAGTGAGTAGTTTAGTGATAGTTTTTATATGTGTTATCCGAATCAAACAGTTAATTATACATAAAATGTAATTTGTAAACAAGAAACAAGCACTTAAATTAACAAAAACTTAAATGGATTCCACAATGTGTTCTAATTTCATACATTACTTTATACTCTCATCATTTTAGCAGACAAAAGCTAAAACTGAAGTATTAAAGTATTAAGAAGTTTGCTGTATGATTGAGAATTTATTAGGAGTTGTTAAAAATAATTTGGAATGAGAGGCTCTTTAGCCTATTCAGTATCCATAAATGGCACTATGGATTCCATCAATCACAATGTCAGTTCAATTTAGGAGTCACAACATAATTTGATTTATTATCTTTATAAAACTGTCTTCACTGTAGAGTTCATTACTGAAGCACAATCTATGCAGTGCACAAGATCAATTTCAGTTGAGACATGGTCTCTTGCGAGGCCTGCTGTCATCACCATTTTGCTCAATATGGCTCTGGTCTCGTTTCTTTGGAGAACTGTTGTTCTGTAAAAAATTGAAATAACAATTTGTTAGTTAAAATCAGCATTAGAAAACCAAAGAGCTCTTATAAGAAAGTTTGTCGAATTCTTATTGTAAAATGGCAGTCTGTATACATTTAACTGATCTATCTTCACTTTCTTACCGTGATTCCTTTTTATAATAACATTTTATCCCTTACCAGCTGGTGGTAAAGATTTCCTATTATTCATCAATACAGTAGAAGATTTATTGTGTCTGATAAAGTACCTACAGGTACATTACAGATTACAAAATAATTAAAAATATAACTGTACCTTTTTCTCCCATTGTTGATGTAGATATCTTAAGAGTATATTTGTTTTTTCTGTCACGATTACTGGAACAGAAAATATATTTTATAGACAATATTCCAATAATAACATGAGATCAGAAAATCGGAAGCAATGAATTGTTAGTGTTAAACATTCTGAAAGCCTGTGAAATGTTAAATTAAGTAAATTAACAAAACAGCTATAAGTAATTGATGATACAGAACATGAGGCTACCGTCAATTTCCTAAGAAACGTATACTCAACTTTGTTCAGAAGGTATATCTTTAGTTTGAAGGTAAATAGAAGGCCTTTTCGAACAATTTCTGATGCCGTGGTCTGTATTAAACAATGTGAAGTTGTGTTCATCGTACGACGGCAGGTCCTTTAGAAACTCCATCACCGACTGTCGACCAAAACATATGTGAAAAACTGGTAGAAAGGCTGCCATCACAAGGTCTACTGTGAACTTAGCACTAATTTCGTTATAAAATTCCCATTAATGCAGCTACTCACCATTTTAGTTATATGTCAATGTTGATAACTGGTATAGTAAAGGATTGATGGTGATCTTACGGTAAAGATTAAAAGAAAAAGTAATAGAAAAATATTCTGAAAAATTGCTTGAGCAAGCAGATGAGAATGACAGCACAGATAATAATGACAGGTAGATATTTTTTTTTGTAGTTCTCCCCATAAAGGAACGGCAAAGGGCACTTATGCCCATACAGCCATGTCTTCAGTATTTCTTTATTTCTTCTTTAATTGCATTAAAATGCTGGCGTAACACATTTCAATGCTTCTTGGGAGTATTTGACACGAAACATATGATGACAGTCACTTTATATGCTACTTGATGAGGTGGATAACCACAAAAAAGTTCTCATCGTATTTCACACTATAATGGCCCTAATTCTGGGAAAACACTTTAATTCTAAATTTAAGTACAGTATATCTCTTTCTCGCAATAAGTAATAGGAAAAAGATAGCAAGAATCTGTTTAGAGCTGTCACTTAAATTTAGATTAATTTCTAAGAAACCTTAGACAATTTTACCCCCTTTAGACCCCCTAAACACTGATTTTATCACGTTCAAAAAGGTCGAAAATTGAACGCATGTGTCAAATTGTCAAATTATATGACAGCCATCCTTTTCGTATTCCTTTTGATAGAAAGAAATGCACTGAACTTAAATTTAGACTTGGCATGTGTTTACCAGAATTAGGGCCAATCACTTTTATTCTAATAATCTTTTATTTGCACGTCAACACAAACACTTGAATAATAAAACAACGCCACTTTTATAACTCAATGTGCGCTCTGACACAATTTTTAATTATTGTAATAAAAATTTTTACTGACGCCACAAAAACCGGCCAAACACTCTGTTTTTTTTTCAAATTCAAATTCAATAGGAGATCATAAGGAGACTGTCATCATTTATTTCACTTCAAATACTCATATGATGCATTGAAATGTGTAACACCAGCATATCAATGCAATAAAAGAAGAAATAAATAAGTACTGAAGACATGGCTGTATGGGCATTAGTTCCCTTTGCCTTCCCTTTACAGGGAGAATCGAAAAAAAAACGTGGCGCCAAATTTGGACTTTCTAAATAACGGGAAGTAGAAAAGTTGTAAAGTTGCAACACATCTATAAAATTGATTAGATATAAATAATATTTCATTATGTTCAATTTAATAAATTCCAATTTTAATAAGTCATATAATCCTAACGGAAAACATAATGCCCTTTCCGACATTAAAAGACTTTTAACTTCTCGTCATACAGAAGCACAAAATAAAGCTTGCGGGTATTTAATAGAAGTGATAACCAGATATAACAAAATTTCTAAGGAAAGATCTCGCATGGTGGAATACTTATTGGATAATGACATAACGGTTTTCCTTTGCGACGCTACCTCCAATTTGGATTATTCACTTTTTAGGTTTGTTTTTACAATTTCATCATCATCATTATTTCAGCCGAGAAACGCCTACAACACAACTGGGCATAGGCCTTACCAAGGATTTCTAAGCCGATCGACTCAACACTGGCCGCATCCATCGGCTTCCCGCGACCCTCACCAGATCGTTGGTCCACCTTGCGGGGGGCCTACCAACGCCGCGTCTCCCCTTACGCGGCCGCCACTTGAGGACCTTTTTCGCCCCAACGGCCGTCAGTCCTCTTTGCAATGTGGCCTATCCCTACTGTCACTTGAGGTTCGCAATTCTTTGCACTACATGTCGGCGACCTTAGTTCTCGAAATCCCGTACATATTATAGCCCTAAATAATAATAATAATAATATTCATACGGTCACACCTATATCTAGCCCAGATTAGACATTGCTAAGATAGATAGATATAAATATTTTACTAAGTTTATGCTCGTTTTCGCTAACATTTGCTTAGCGTTAAGTCTCGCAGCGATTTTTATTACAGTACAGTTAATAAGACTATCTCAGTCTATCTAAAGGAGATAGAAAAAGACCAATTTTAATGTCTGTAAAAGTCACCTAAGCCTAGGAATGGTTATTAAAAATGGACATTAGTACATTTTAACTCATTCATAAGTTAATAATAATATAATAATATCCATACACTCACACCTATTATCTAGCCCAAAGTAAGCATCATTAAGAGCTTGTGTTATGGATACTAGATAAAGGAGAAATAATGATAATAATATGTGTATAAATATTATAAATATACTAAATAAACATATGAACATCCATGACTCGTAAACAAATGCTCGTACTCATCATACAAACATTTACTCCTACCGGGATTCGAACCCGGGGTCCTCTTGACCGAGTAGCCTGTATAGTAAGGGGTACAGACCGCTCGACCAGCCGGTCGTCAAAGTTAGCAGTGTTAAGACGTTTATAAGGCCTAGGTTATTTATACACACTACACTGTATATACATTTTAGCATCCATAATTTGCATTAAAAGTTACAAACGATCAAAAGGGACTTCCTGCATATTATTATTCCTCTTGACTATAACTAGGTACCTAGTAAAAAACTGCAGTCACTTAATAGTTGATCCTGGGATGGGTCAATCAAAAAATTATAATCTCGAGCTTCTCCTTGCTTCGGAAGGCACGTTAAGCCGTTGATCCCGGTTGTTACTGCAACCACTCTAACCCACCAATCCGCATTGGGGCCAGCGTGGTGGTGTTATGGCCCAAACTCATGTGGTTCTCCCATATAGGAAGGCCTGTGCCCAGCAGTGGGACGTATATAGGCTGGTGATGATGATGATGATGACATACTGTCAACTGAATAGCCCATGTAGACTTTGTTGTCACATTCACGTACTCACTGTAAGAATACTCACCAGATCGATTCTTTCATGTCTCCGGCTGCTATGGCGAGAAAGACGATTCTTCTTGGAAGAGCACAGTTCTCACACAATGGCGGCGGTGCTACGAGCACTCGCTTACTACGCGGGAAGTGGATCTAACACTGCCGTGGATTTGTGTTTGCACTTCCTTTGCGATTTGCTAGATGGGTAAGGAAAGGACTAAGGACATCAAATTTTATTGTAATAATGGGCGTAAGGTAACCCTATGGGCAAGCAGTAAAGATATGGTATAGTACCTTTAGTATAAGGGGAGGTAACCTAGAAACCTGCTTTTTTATGATATAATTTTACTCTTAAGGTCTTCTGGGTAGGTACCCACTCTCTTATTTCGCCCGTAAAACAATTTTGAATTAAAGAGAAAGGTAGCCAGTGTAATATGGAAGACATGGAAGACATTATCTTAGGCCTCAAGATGACAACGCATCTGAAATACCAAGTATGGTATTGTTTTTTGTTATTGCAGTTGTCTATAGTCACTTATACCACCAGACTGTCAGCTAGTTATTGCTTGTCAACTACTTTTTATATAAAATATTTGTACCTACCCATGCCAAACTTAAATACTAAGAGTCTCTGGGGGTGGGCTGTTGAAATTGCTTCGACAGAGCCCATAGCGTCTACACCCACGAAGAGCAGTGGAGTTACCGTTAGTTTTAGTGGGTATTCCCAGTCCATTGCCGATATGATTAGGTGCTGGGCGACCCCACGCCCGTCGCTACGCCAGCGGCATGAAGGGCTGTAAGTGGATTTCTTCCCGAAAGAAACTTTATGAGTCTGAGCCAAGCTGCGGACTGACGGACAGATCCACGAATAAGTTCACGATTATCTTGCTTTCTTTACAGCATCTCCACCTATGAAGCCACGTCACCCCTTTCCCACCAAAGCGCCTACAGCACAGACCAGTTACTAGCTAGCCTAAACTCTCTAGCTGCACATATTAACACAAGCTCTACATCAGTTATATCAAGCGCTTTAGTGCTGCATGCTCTTGTCTCTTACCAACCAGCAAACTTAGCACTGCGTGGTTGCTTAGCGGCATCTTTGGTAGAGGTCTTGCAGAAATGGTTTAGTTTGCTTATGGGTGTGTTAAATCATTCCATGCTTGTAGGAGATAAGGGGACGTCTAGCATGGCTTACGTGATTGTAAGTCAATTAGGATTAGATGTTATGAGGTAAGCAAATTTTTTAAACAGAATTCACCTACGATGGAGTAACGTCATAAATGATGATAGATGACGTTTATAAAATAGAAATTCATTGGCTTAAGATACAAATGAATACTTTTATTAACTGTACAGTAAACCACATGTTATGTCAAATTCAACTGGACGTTTCTATTAATAATTCTAACCCACTCCTATTCAGCAATGGAGAGCAATGCTAGGAGTTTCTCTTGGGGATCGAATCAGCAAATAAGGCGATCCGTAGGAGAACCAAAGTCACCGACATAGCACAAATAGTTGCTAAACTTAACTGGTAGTGGGCAGGATATATCGCTCGTAGAACCGATGGTTGTTGGGGCGGAAAGGTTCTGCAGTGGCGATCACGGCCCGGAATACGCATCGTGGGCAGGCCTCCAACTAGGTGGCCCGACGATCTGGTGAAGGTCGCAGGTAGTCGCTGGAGGCGAGCAGGGCAGTACGGATCGTCGGGGAAATCATTAAGGGAGGCCTTTGTCCAGGAGTGGAGGTCTTTCGTCTAAAATGATAATTATTCCTACCCAACACAGTGATTCTAAGGTCAGTTTTAAAAATGGGCTTCCAAATTAGCACGTAACTAATATTTATTCTTTATGTTTTATTACAGATTGACAAAAATATTAGTCCACAATGAGCAAAAAACTGACTTTGTTCAAACTATCATAGCAGACAAACATGAGATAAATTTGCTCAATAATAGTGCACAGGAAATACAAAACTGTGTACAACATGTAATCACCGAACTAGTGGTATTTACTAAGGTATGGTTACTAATCGTTTAATGTGCGCGCTATCAGCACCCGTACCACCATCTTTTATCGCGATCCAGTTTAGGACCTAAACTGAGTAGAATCGTTATATCCGTACTACGACTCTATCTACGACTATGACAGCGGTGCAGTCTAGGAACCAATACTGAACCGAGCGGAATATGAATCGCTTTTATAAAGATGGTGGTAAGGCCCCTTTCATATATTGCTAAGGGCGAGGTGTGAATTCCAATTCAATTGAGAGATCACATTTATTTAAAACACAATAACAATTAACGCTAAACACCAATTAATTAATGAAATAAAATTTGACTAAAAACTTAATTGAAACAAAAACTTCACATAATACAACTCTAAATAATCACTTATCGCACTAAAATCGCTTCGCAGTTCCAAGTAAAACTGAATTCCTGTGCTGCGACGCAAGTTTTTAAATTTTTGATAGAGCTTCCTATAGATCGGACAGGAAACGCATTACAGCCTGCTGAAAACGTCTCCAAATTCGAGACAATTGACGTAAAAATTGCACAAGGCTACCACGCTATAGGTACTACACCGCTGTAACAATGTCAATCGCGCTCAACCTAATTATTTTCTTTCAACATTTGGTCAAGGATGATATAGGTAATCCATGATCTGGTGAATATTTTCTTACTCTATGATCCTTCTTCTTCATTTCTAATTTCCTCCAAACGCTTTGTTTACCTAAATTCCCTTCAAATCATAGTATATATTTGTGTATTATTTTATATGTATACTTACATATTTATTTATGTAGGTATAAAATTATTAAATAATTATCAATTTTAGTTAAGTCCCGACCACACGGTTGTCTGGTAGAGCTCGCTTCTAGCGATAAAACCGCCTTTTTTGTCATATTGTGTTTGGTTTTACCTCTGTGATGTTAAAAATCTCTTTTGTATGTCTGTCTGTCTGTCTGACTGTGTTATTATAAATGTGCAAAATAAAGAATTTCTATCTATTCTATCCTCACAGTTATGTTTGAAACATAAACTCGTTGTTGGTTGGCAAATAACTCCAATTTTATTGTTATTAAAGCCAGACGAGCTTCAAGAGAGAGAAATGTTGTTAATGCAAAGATTATTTTTAATGTACAGGCGACAGCATATCAAGCGTAACGTAACAACCTTGAAACCATATTCCGTTCATCATAGAGGCGGCGTTCGTAGCGCAACTGTTACGCTTGATGTGCTGCCGTCTGTACGTTTCGTATATATTCTCGGAAGAGTCACTGAAACTTTACAACTTTAACGGTTAAAAGTTTACGTTACAAGAGTATGCAATACAGATATCGTTCTAGAGGAATATTTTTGAACATGCAGTTACAAAAAGTACATTAAATGCTCTTTTATAATTATTACAATATATGGTATGAGCGCTTTGCGCTTATGTGTGAACCCTTCGAATTTCTAGCCTTTAATGTTCTGTGGGTAAGATATACAATATTGAAAAACAAATGCAGGTGACGTTACATTCCTTTTCTTTCTGTTACAGGAAAATTTGTCACAGATAGATACAGAGGAATACGGTGTTTTCTTGAAATTCTTGCTAGTTTTCTTTCAAGAGAACGTAAGTCGCGGGCAGCTGAGCGAGTTTTGTGAATTGCTGTTTGCAAAAAAATACTTGACAATGTTACCTCATGCTCAAATTGCGAGGTAAGTCCCCCTTTAATAGATGAATATGTACTTACTTACGATATTTATAGCGACTACGTCATAGCTAGGAGAGATTTTTTTCATAATTTAATAGAGTCGACTGCAGCACTTGAGTTCTGGTTTCATAGATCTTGAAGAAACGAAAATAGCGTACAAACTTTGAATGGTTATATAACCTGGGAAGCGTAAAATTAGGAGTTAGGTACTCTTTTGTAGACTATGACGTGACATTAATCCCGTATTTGGGATGAGTTGGAGTGATCGTAAAAAATTGTGATAAACCATCTGTTTGGTTCACTTTCTTGTGGAAGTGAAACAAAAAGTTCCTTTGTTAATGTATTTCCTAAAAGTACCAGTAGATGGCGCTACACGTCGCGGTGCTATTATTCTGCGTGGTCATCTCGATTTGTCTTAGATAGATACTTCTAATGTATAGCTAAATGAAACAAATAATGAAAACAAAAGACGGTGCAATGTGTATTTCATTGTTTTTTTCGCTAATAACTATGCAAAGATGATAGAATCACTACTACATTTAAAACTAAGTATGTGTACCTACATTGTTTTAATAGGTAGATATCTATATTATACAATATTGACTAATCAAAGTGGATTTTACGCAACTATTAAGTATATTGTGTTTATTCGCTATCTTTTTAAAAGAAAATATAATTTATCCTATTGATAATACATTTATTACGGCACGAAATTTCAGGAACGATTCATCCGTGCGGAAAATCAGTACGTTGATACTCGGAGAACTGTTGAAAGTGTTAGCTGATAAATATCTGAATATTGACGATGTAGGGGGAACCGATAACTATGCGAGGGACATTAACGTTAGTAGAAAAAGTATAGAATTATATTTTTTAAGTTTTTTCGTAGTAGATAAAATTTCTATCGTGTCAAAAACTCATTGCCATGTAGGTATCATCGGGATCAAAACACTCCAAATTTTTTAATTGTGACACACAGAGAATTTGGATCGGTTTCATTAAAAAACTGTTTTTTAGGCACATAAAAGTGGCAAACAATCGTACGGCCTGTCTCTTGGTGGTAATTAAGAGCGTTTAAGTCTAAATAGCTGTCATAGGATGGAGGAGAGCTTTTCGAATAATCCTGTGACTACTTTTCAGACTACCCTGACTTGCAAGCAAGGCTTGTCATGCTAGAATCGGTTTTTTCGCCTCCAATATTTTCGACTGAGGACTTTAAACGCTGTTAATCGGTTACCGTAGCCTGTAGACGCTCGTAGCCTAGGCTTAGGCGTAGGCTTAGGTACGGGTGTCAACCCTGGTAAAAATCAAGAGAAAAATACGAGTCGTCCTGCTCCCAACCACAGAATGCTAAATAGGGGCAGAAGGTGCTCTCCACACATACATTTAAGTAAACAGCGACTCTTTCTATTGCACTATAAAGTGCAATCGACAGCACATCAAGCGTAACAGTTTGACCTTGAAACACTTGACAGACGGCTGACATGAGGTTCAGCCATCTGGTTAAACGTTGCGCTCAATGACTTGGCTAGTTGTCCTTCGGCCGTTTCATTGGACGCCGGCTTTCAAGTAGTAGTCTTATACTTATTTTAATTTTTGTAACTCTGTTTTGTGTAAAAAGTAACAAAATAAATACTATTCATCATCATCTTCATCATATCAGCCTATGATATCCACTGCTGAACAAAGGCCTCCCCCATCGATCTCCAAATAAAACGGTTCTCCGCGACCCTGACCTCTGTCGTCTGTCGTCTGACGTCTGTCCATCTAGTGGGAGGCCGTCCTACTTTGCGCTTTCCGGTACGCGGTCGCCACTCCAGAACCTTAACGCCCCACCGGCCCATTCTGCGTGCTATGTGCCCTGCCCACTGTCATTTCAATTTGCTAATCCTAAGAGCTATTTCAGTGACTTTGGTTCTCTTACGGATGTCCTCATTTCTGATTCTATCCCGCAGAGAAACACCTAACATAGCTCGTTCCATAGCTCGTTGTGCGACTGCAAACTTGCACAGAAGGCCCTTAGTGAATACTATTATTTAATAACAATTAAATATCGCCAGCATCATAGTCTTGTTTCTGTTTAGATGGGCTTGGTGCAGTTGCAGCACGGTATTGAGAAGCCACAGAACATGGGCATGCAGTTGCAAAACGGACAATCTTACAGCCTTCTGATATACATCTATTTCTTTTGCCAGTCATCAGAGAAGTATTATTTTTGTTTATCAAACTTTGAAATAGATTGTATATTTTTTCTTCACCTTGTTTTATTTACAGATTAGAAGGAGTATGTTACTAATAATTTATTTCTATAAATTACAATTATATGTACCTAACTACTTATAAAAATACATAAAGGTTTGAAAAAAATGTTGGAAACTACAAAGAAGTCCATAGAATTTATTTTGGACAACATAGAGCCTTTGATACAAGAAAATGTTACGGATTGTTAACTGTAATGTCAACTTCGACGATGTTACGTTTAAAGCCAGTTGTATAAAAAAGCTCGTTACTGCCATAAATTCTAAGCGTTAACAAGAGACTGCAGCTTTTCGTTTACGATTTATTAATAATGATTTGTATTCATTTAGCCCTGAAGAAGCAACCGCACCCTTGCTGCCACACCTGGCAGAGCACATGCTACGGCTACCAAAGGAATTCAAGCCGCCCTCCTATATCGTGAAGGCTATTTGGCTTGTATTCGCTGTGAATGTTATTTTATTAAATTCTTAACTGCAATCATTCCCAGTTGTCCTCGTTACCACTAGCTACCCCCTGTGGCAACTGGACAATTACTTGTAGTACCACACTGAAAAAATATTTAGCTAATCTACTTCGGTTACATTTGTAATAACCGCCTCTGTGGTCTAGTGGTTGGGACCACCTGCCTCAGATCTAGAGGTCCGGGGCTCGATTCCTGTGGGAGCAGAAATTTCCTACTCGGTTTAGTTGGTGGTAGGGCTTTTATAAGGCTGCCTGGCTAGCTACCACCATCTTACCTAAGTCTGCCGCCATAACAACAATGTTTGCATTGTGTTCCGGCAGTTGGAGGTAAGATAGCCAGTCCCTCCGTGGTTGAGGAATCCGGGTGTAGCTCGCTTCCATCGTCGGCCTTATTTTCACTCACCATCAGGTGAGATGAAAGCCAAGAGATACCGCGTTAAGGTTTAAAAAAAATCGAAATTTTGCAAGGTGAAATCACAGTTTATTTGATTTTACAAAACGGTGCATCTATAAGCAACTTTATTTTTGGTTATGTAGTCACTCTTTTGAGCTACAGGTAATCGAAAGTTCAGTTGTAATTTTTTCAGTGCACGAGGGGCGATGCGAAGCTAGAGGGGACAACTGGGTATGTACTGTATTTTTGTATCCAACATGCAGTGATTTTATGAAACTGAATGCTATCACTGCAGATGTCAGCTATTTCTAACGGTTCTCTTCAATCGTTGGACGAGAGAGTTTACATAGAGAAGGCGACAGAACGCCTACTGTCCATGCTTCACCCAGACCCCTCTGTATACTACACGCACAACCCCGCCATCCTTCTCTGGTCTTTCACTTCACAGAGGATCCCTTACTATGTCCGGATACATGTTGTAAGTACTGTTACAACCTTATTACATAACAAGTTAGGTATGTTGTGATTTATAGGTGACATGTTCGCTCAGCACAATGACATCGACATTTTTTCAGACCATTTGGGACATACCTATATTTCATAAATTTCGTTTATATTCAGATGAAGTGCATTTTAAGTGATTATTTGAACTTGCTTGTCTTTTCGACGAAACATAACTAGCGGTCGTATTATTAATTTAAACTTCTAATAATTTAATATATTGTTGTTTATGCAGTCTGTCTTATCTGACACTAATGTCCCTTATTTTTTATACTACTTGCCATTCTTATAAAAAATTTAAAAGTTATTTAGTAAAGTGTTATGAATTAATAAATTATAATAAGTAGCAAGTTTGCAAGAGTGCAATTACCTTGTAAAAGAGGACTCTTCCAGTCCAGCCAACCCAGAAAGTTTATACGATTAATAATATTCGCTCATACATAATTGGAGAGAGTGGGGTAATTTCGGACGCGGAGTACCTAACTCCAGAGAAAGCCGTTTTCAACACGATAAGTAATAATATTTGTACTTGATCATCTATTTCCGCTGATATGTAGAGGTATATATTCCAAAGAACCCATATCGAATGCCTGGTATCATGGAGCCTGCATGACATGGTGTAAATTGTCTGATTTACCTCGCGCCAAAAATAACCACACTCTCCCTAATTACAAAGTTATAATTATTTTTCTCTAAAAAACAAGGTGATACTGAAATGATGAATAGGCACAAATGTTCCTTATTAGTCGAAATAAAAATAAGGATCAAAAACGAAACAATCCTCATCATGGTATTAGCTACGCTTCGTGTTTTGTTTTTACTATTTCGTTCATCAAAGCCTCAGATATTTTTTTATGGTAGTAGAAGTATAGTATGATATAGTATGATCTCTAGTTTAAGGGTAGTCCTCCGATTTTGGTTATTAGTAAATTAACAGTCGGCGCTAACTTCATCTGTACCTCTTGTCATGCCTTCTAAAAAAGTCTCTATGTCAGTTCTAATGTGTGCTATCCTTTTCCTTTATAAACAGATTGTTGTAGACAATGGGCCTAATTCTGAAGACATACTCTAAATTTAATTTCATTACTGTATATCTCTTTCTCGCAATACGTAACAGGAAAAAGGTAGCAAGAATTTGTTTAGAGCTGCCAACCAAATTTAGATAGATTGCAAAGAAACCATCGACAATTTTAGACGGCATGTACGGAGGAGCTCCCTAAACACTGCATTTTATTACGTTCAACAAGGTCGAAAATTTAATGCACGTTATTAAATGTCAAACTATAAGACATGCAACCTTTTCGTATTTATATTGGGAGAAAGAGATGCACTGAACTTTAATTTAGAGTTCTCCAGAATTAGGACCAGTACGACATTAAAATTAGACGTGACTTCATAAAAATGTTTTGCAACTTTTAAATACATCTTGATCTTTTGATAATTTTATAGCATTTCTACTAATGATCAAATGTAATGTCGTATTGTCGTCATTACTGTGTATATTAAGAAAAAAGATATGTATATTATTTACCAACATTTAGTTTATTGTGTCCAATATCATCTGATTGTTTTGCTGTTAACCTAATTCTAGTTAGCCCAATGGCTTATAACGGAAGACTCTCTACCGTACGACCTCACCACCGACCCTGTAGTCTGGGAGCTTCTCTTGAACATTTTAATACAACACAATACATATAAACCGTCACTGACCAACTGCAAGGAAGCGTTGCACCAGTGCTTGGAGAATGGCAACGATGAAGAGAGGCAAGAGTTCGCGGGTTTAGTATGGGGAATGCTGCCTAACGTTCTGTCAAAAACTTTGATAGATTACGATTGTAAAATAGGTAAGGTGTTACTTTTATATCATCAATAATTAATTTCAGAAAATTATGTAGGTAATCTCAGATCTTAGAAAGAAGGTAGTGTACATAAAATTAGAGGAGCTCCGTAGCGTGAGGATTTTGGTGGCGTAGTGGTTGGAACGCTCTGGGCCTTACCACCATCTTTATAAAAGCGATTCATATTCCGCTCGGTTCAGTATTGGTTCCTAAACTGCATCACTGTCTTAGTCGTAGATAGCGTCGTAGTACGAATTAATGATTCTACTCAGTTTAGGTCCTAAACTGGATCGCGATAAAAGATGGTGGTACGGGTGCAGTTTTGTTTGATTACGAGAAAAAAGCAACTTTCGCCATGGTTGATCCCGGGATGGGTCAACGTAAATTTCTAATCCAGAGCTCCACCGTGTTTCAAAAGGCACGATAAGCCGTTGCTCCCGTTTGTTACTGCAACCGCTTTAGCCCAACGACCCGCATTGAGCCAGCGTGGTGGCCCAAACTCCTCATGTGTTTCTCGCATGTACGAATTCCTGTATCTAGCAGTGGGATATGTATAGGCTTGTGATGATGATGATGATATAATTTTAGTAGTAGTTTGGTCTATGTCTATGGTAATAGCCACAAAATGGAAACAATATTCCACGTTCATGAGTGAATGAAAGAAAGAACAAAAAATAGTTAAGTCCATTTTTTTAAACGATTGATAATCTTGCCACACGTTCCAGACTCCAACATATGTCATCTATTAGAATTAGCAACCACTTTGCTACCATCGGAAGTTGATCCAACCGTCTGCTTGAAGACAGCGGTACTGATCACCACAGTTTTCTCCAAAAACCTGTCCCATTCACACGATAAATTGGAATCAAGGTTTTACTTCGAGTACGTCTGTTTGAAGTTGAGCCTCTACTTGCTGGGCTTGGCCAATAACCAGAATGATAATAGAGGTAATTATGAATAGATAACTGTATGATGTAATGCTTTCCTAGCAGTAGGTACCACCGCCTTTCTTATTTCAGTGAAACAGTTCTTTGCGTTTCGGATAGAAGGGAAAGGTAGCCAGTGTAATTACTGGGCATGGACGGTATTTCATCTCAGGCCTCAGGATGACAACGCACCTGCAATATTAAGTGGTTTTCCCTTGTTATTGCAGGTGTCTATAGGCGGCGGTAACAGCTTACCATCAGGTGGGCCGTCAGCTTGTTTGTCATCTACTTAGTTGTATAAAAAAAGTAATACTTCTCTAAAGTCTTGTATTCCTGTGGTGAACAAGGTCATTAGAAATCATTCAGGAAACGTTGCGTTGGTAGCATATGGCGTGTCCCATTGCTCCCTCTCCTCTCCTATGATGTCAACATAATGTATACTCTTATTTTTAACCATGGTAGGCAACGCGTAAGTAGTGCCTAAGATGCCACAAGCGAGTGTCTGTAGGTATTGTCACCGGACGAATCGTATGCTTGTTAGACACCCTTGTGTGAATTATCCAAGATTTATTTATATTTATTTCATAAATTCGTGAAATTAGCAAATAGTAAGCCAGACAAACACAAATAAGTTACAATTTGCTTAGCCTCATTATTATTTGTATTTGGGGCTTTTCGGTCTGTTGAGACCGTTTTATCACTGCGACCTAAAATATCTATTGTGAACTTGCCGCCAATAGTTTATAGTAAAGCCCTGAATTGGTCACTTTCCATAAATTTAAGGATTTCCCAACCTCAAGGGTCTTAATTTCAATTGTGTCAATAGTGTGTCTCCCTAGATGAAGGCTTCGTTTGTGGATAAAAGGTCCACAGTTGCAAAGCTGGTGCATTAGGGTTTCACGCTCCTGTGCACAGAATCAGCAAACATCCGAATCACTTAGTTTTAGGTTGAATAGCTGTCTGTTCAATTGCTTAGCCTTACTATTTATTTTACCTTTCATCGTTACATAGTGTTATTGACATACACAAACCGCGCTGAGTTCCTGCCGCTTGCGGTGGCCGCCGTCAACAGTGCCGACGATAGAGTCGCCTGCGCAGCTTTGCAGCTTCTCTCTTACATAGTGCATTACTTCACGAAGAATAAATACCAGGTAATAAAAACTCAATCTGCGAGATAGAATCAGAAATGAGGATATCCGTAAGAGAACCAAAGTTACTGACATAGCTCATAGGATTAGTAAGTTGAAGTGGCATTGGTGGGGCGTTAAAGTACTAGAATGGCGACCTCGTACTGGAAAGCGCAAAGAAGGACGGCCTCCCACTAGATGGACAGACGACCTGGTCAGGGTCGCGGGGAGCCGTTGGATGCAGGCTGCGCAGAACCGTTACATTTGGTAATCGATGGGGGAGGCCTTTGTTCAGCAGTGGACATCATAGGCTGATATGATGATGATGATGATGAATGAAAACATACATAACAAACAAAAAATATCGTCATGTATTTTGCTTCATGGAGAAAAGTATTTCATTGTTGTTATCCATACATAGCAATTTGTTGTATAGTATATCTATAATTAATATATTAATGATAATTATGCTGGTGCCAAAAACGCACATGAAATGTTTTATACTTTTTTAGGGCTAGCTGTTACTTAAAATTTGATTCTTCAATATTGACTAACGAGGAACTTGGTGGTGTAGTGATTTGAGCTCTCTGGCTTAGATTACAAAAACAATGTAACTTTCGCCGTGGTCGATCCCGGGTTCAATTATAGTTTGATAACTCGTGATCCTCCGTGCTTCGGCAGGTACGTTAAGCCGTTGGTCCCGATTGTTCCTGCACTTACCCCACTCTCCCTAATTATGTATGAGTTATTATTTTTAATTCTGCCTAAAGTTGTTGTTAGCTAGACTGGAAGAGATCTCTTTTACAGACAAGTGCACTCTTGCAAACTAGCTATTAAATGTACCTAACTTTGTATAATCAAACAATTTAATTATAGTTTATTTAAATGTTAATTTAGAAACATGTAAACTAGAAAAAAATCATGTCCTCGCTTGGGGTTGTGAGGGTACGCTAGCATATAACGCAAATATAGATAGAGCCAAGCCCTTGGAAGCTCAGATGGTTAGATTGGATTCTGAAAGATCGCGCTTTCGATCCCCAGCCTCAGGACCTGAATTTTCTGGTTCACATATTTTTCTATCATTCTAACATTTAATTATTATTAACAGCTTGTCGATTGAACCTCCTTATTTTAGCCAAAATCAGTCCTTCAAATCGACACCATGTCAATCATCAAATCACTTCGGCGTGACAGCACTAGCGAGCGCGGGGCTTGCTTGTTGCAACTGGTGTACACAGTTTTGAACTCGGGGGCTCATACACCGCTGACTTTGGCTCAAGACTTGGTCATCCAGCCTTCAATAATAGTGCAATGTAATGCACTACGTGCGTTGATGTTTAGAATACAACTTATGCTGTGCTGCAGAGTGAGTAATTCTGTTTAAAATAACAACTTTATAGGTTTTCACTGAAACTGGCTGGCGTAGCTAACCGCAGATGCATACAATTATATGTAGTATAGTTAATTGCTGCGATCTTTAGGCGTCGGATAAATTGGCGTTGTAAAATTAGCAACGAAATAAGATCTTGTCATTTAAAATGAATTATTTCTAAAAAATTGTTTAAGTATTTTCAGTCTCATTTTTTAATTAGAAATGTTATTAAAGTAAAGTTTGTACCTCAGGAATCGGAAACCCAATCATTAGCAGGCTGGAAAACGCTATCATCAATTTTTAAACATGCAATCGTTTCAAAGAACGATACCAAATTAGTAGCCACCCTCACATCTCAACCGTGGACCCACACACTGATACAATTCCAACTGACTCAGAAACTTACTGAAGAATTTTTAACATTCACTCAAAACTGGTTGACTTTGCTGAAAATAACCTTGAAAAAGAGCCAGGAGGAGAAAAAGAGACATTTGACAAAAGAGAGCTTAATAGCCAAAACTCTACTGTCGTTAAAGAAGAACGTAGTATTAGTAGAAGAAGATAAGTCAGAAGTGAAACAGAAGATTACCATGATTGCAAATGAGATAATAGAAGATTTTGGAATTGTTTAATATATGTATAATGACAATAAACCCTTGGCGAGTCCATTTATTTTATTTTTAGTTACTTCAAGGATAAAAATCAATAAAAAAGTAATTTTAATTCGAAAACAATATTGATTTTTTTTAATAACGTGTTTTTTCACTATAAACTAAAAATGGCTGTTAGCCTTAAGAGAGGTGTTATAAATTTGACGTATCTGTGTGTCTGTCTGTGGCATCGTAGCTCCTAAGCGAATGGACCGATGTTTATTCGTTTTATTTTTGTTTGAAAGCTGACGTGATTAGGATGGTTTTTAGTTGTAAATTTTGAAGATTAGTTCAGGCGTTTGATGACTATCTGTTTATTATCTACGTGATAAAAGGGTATTACTAATTTTCACAGATCCGATTGATATGAAATTTGGTGTACCTTCACTTCGGTGACAATCCCAAGACATACTACTTATTAACTACCTTGGGCTGATCAAAATGTCTGCGAGGTGCTTAATTATTCAGAAACTTACAGCAGATATAGGGTGTTTGGGCCTTTGGGCTCATAAGAATAGTCTCAATGAGATGGTGCTAGATAGATGATTAATGAGGATGGGGGTTACTTAAAATTTTAAATTTTTGAATGAAAACAATTTTGAACTACATTTTGTTTTCACCCATAATGAGCAATAACGAAAATGTTAATAAGTTAGACCGTTAAGTGTTAAGAAATAAGGTACCTACAGCACGGTACAAGATAATAAGTGATTATAAATGAGTCGATGATGTTCCACTTATTTCATCTACAGAGCAAGACTATACTGGTAACGGACGTCACTGTTATTGAAGCGAGACGACTGTGCTTGCGGTAATGTAGCGGACTAATTAACCTAACTTACTCAGTGCTCTAAGAGCAGCAAGTTTTGTGTTTTCCAAAACTTTATTAAATTTTGAGTACCTAAGTATTTGTATAAAAACTTGAAATGGGTCTTTACCAGAAAATGAAAAGTATATTTTATAGTTCACGCTGCCTTGTATCTGGCATAAGCAGTCACACGAAATGTATCTAATTGGATGGCTAGGCCGTTCGTTAAATGCCGACATCCAATGAAATGGCTAAAGGACCACTAGCCAAGTTATTGAGCGTAACGTTTAACTAGATGGCTGAACTTTGTCGAAGCCATCTGGTTAATTTAGCCAATTAATTGGACGCCTAGGCAGATCGTCTAGTATGAAGAGTTTTTGTGTAATTAGTAAGTTCAAGGTTTTTTATAGCCCTATGCCATTTTGGTTTTAAGTGGTTGTGAAAATAACCTTGAATCTATAAACTAACACAAAATTTCAGCACAAGACGATACGCTTCCGCGTCTAGTTGAGCTAACTTTCAATACGCCAAGTTGAGTGATTCTAGTTCAATTTATCATCGGCCTAGGCATTTCATTGCATGCCGGCGTTCAATGAACGGCCTAAGCGTCCCATCAAGTGGCAAATTTAACCCGATGTCTGCAACATATCATAAGTTCATATTTTTGCTTTACATTCTGGTTCTTATAATGTAAATAAAAAATTATCTTAGTACAGTCGACAGCTCATCAAGCGTAACAGTTTGACCTTGAGATCGCCCTTACTGCGTTCGTAATAGAGGCGGCTTTCTTAGTGCAACTGTTACACTTGATGTGCTGTCTTCTGTACATTTATTTATTTATTTATTTATTTATTCTTTATTGCACAAAATAAAGTACAAATGGCGGACTTAATGCTATACAGCATTCTCTCCCAGTCGACCAGTAAGGGGGTAAAGATATACAATATCGGTGCAATGAAAATTTATGATTAAGAAATTAAAATAATAATAATAACGCTCTAAAAAAATTTAAAACAGTGAATAAAAATAATATACAATACATTCTAATACCATACATAGATAATAATACCAAAAAATATATACAAAAAAAAATAAACTTACAATCCTACATATATATAATATAATAATAATAAGATGTCAGGCGTTAAGAGAGCTGAGATAATGGTCACGCACTAGTCCCTTGAACGCCAATTTATTAGGAGCCTTCCGTACGTTCAGCGGCAGGTCATTCCAAAGACGAATAGCTGTCAGCGTGAATGAATTTGATACGAAGCCGGAGTGATGGAGAGGAACTTCGAGAATAAGGTTGCTAGAAGAGCGTAGGTTAAGAAGGTGAGAAGAACCCAGAAATTGAAATCTGGATTTCAGATAGTCTGGGGCAAATGGATCGAAAAGTATACTAAAAAGTGTACAAACAACTCTCAGGTTTCTACGCTTACGAATAGGAAGCCATTTGAGTTGCTTGCGATACTGAGAAATATGGTCAAATTTACGAAGCCCAAAGATAAATCTTATACCATAGTTAAGAAGTCGATCCAACTTATCGAGAAGATCACAGTTAGCGTCAGTATAGCACACATCAGCGTAATCTAAAATAGGCAGAATAAGGGCTTGGACTAACATAATTTTAGTACTGGAAGGGAGAAAGTTTTTGAGTCTGTAAAGGGACCTGAGCGTGTTATTCACCCGACAAGAGACAGCCTTGACCTGTACCTGCCAATTGAGTGCCTTATCAATATTTAGCCCTAAATTCTTTACCTCTGAAAGGTATGGTATTACGTTCCCATTGTAAGATAGCGGGCTGATAGTAGTTGTGTCAATACGCGCCAGCTGCCGCGGACTCCCGATGACAATAGCTTGACACTTACTGGGATTTACAGCGATACCATACCCTTCAGACCACACACCGATATTTCGCAAATCGTTATTAAGTCGCGTAATAGCTCCATCTAAATTAGACACGTCGCCCTGAACATATAGTTGCAGATCGTCAGCATATAGATGGTAAGAGGACTGAATGGTGGACGTAATAGAATTTATAAATAAAGAAAAAAGAAGAGGCGAAAGAATTCCGCCCTGAGGGACACCAGCAACCAAGTTACACCACTCGGAAAGAGATTGATCAATACGGACTGCTTGCTGGCGTCCACGGAGATAAGAACTAAACCAAGCTATCACTGATGAAGAGAATCCCAAGTTAGACATGATACCAAGAAGGATGTCATGATCAACAGCGTTAAAAGCGTTAGAGAAATCGATAAGAACTAACACTGTTAGTAGTGACTCCTCCATGCCATCACGAATGTCATCCAGAACTTTTATAAGAGCGGTGGTCGTACTATGGCCAGAGCGAAAACCAGATTGGTATGGGCATAGAAGATGGTTAGCAACGACAAAAGATGAAATTTGTTTGAGTACAGCAGCTTCTAAAATTTTAGATAAAAATGGTAAAATAGAGATGGGTCTAAAGTCTGAGAGAGTACTGGGATTCGAAGTTTTAGGGAGTGGTATCGTAAAGGCTTTACCCCAACAGGAAGGAAAAACGCCACATGAGAGAGAGAAGTTGAAGACATAGGTAAGAACCGGCAGAACACATTCAAGTATAAGAATTATCATTACTCTACCCATGTCATCACAACCCACAGCCTTCGACTTAATGGAGGCAATAATCTTGCGAACCTCTTCATCAGTAACAACGGAGAAGAAGAAACTGTTTGGAGAAACAATAGCGTTAGATGAGGATATAATAGACAGGGTGGAATTTTTAATGGAGGAAGATAGGGTGTTTACTTTAGAAAAGTGATTATTAAGAACGTCCAAAGGAAAGATGGGCTTTTGATGTGACTGTGTTTTTCCAAATCCTAATGATCTCAGGAACTTCCATGTGTCGGCCGGGTTCGTATCCATGACATTGGCGTGAATATAGCGGCGCTTAGCAACTCTCACCATCTGATTGCAGCGATTCCTAGCGATTTTAAAAGCACTCCAGTTAAAATCAGTTCGACAACGCTTGAAAACTCGAAAAGCTTTATCACGTCTTCTCATCGCTATACGGACTCCAGGTGTGATCCACGGAGCGGGAGGTCTTCTTAGGCGTACTTGCCTCAGAGGAGCATATTTGTCATACAGCTCTAAGACTCCAGTGTTAAAAGAGGCCACCATGTCGTCCACAGAGGATGCATCACGGACAAAACTCCAATCAAGAGCGCTGGCATCACTGCACAGTTTCTCCACATCCAACCTAGCAAAATTACGCATTGTCACCACAACAGGCTTTACTTTCGGAGGATTAGCTTTATACGCAAGATAAATCAAGTCATGCCTTGAAAAGCCAGGAGCAGGTAGTTGACCATACTTAATGACTTGATCAGGAGCGGATATAACTATATGGTCAATCCAGGTATCAACCCCAGAAATGTTGTGGTGAGTATGTTCAAGAGGTAAAACTGAAAGGTTTACTGATTGTATTATAGATCGGAACTTGTGGGACCGAGCAGAGCTTACAGATAGGTCAGTATTAAAGTCTCCCATGATAATATGGTGAGCGTAATCCGCGGCAATCATTTCAAGGATAGATTCGAAATCAGAGAAATAATCAATAGAAGGGGGACAGTAAACTACACCAAGAACAAGTTTTAGGGAATTTAAAGAGACCTCCAAGAATAAATACTCAATGGAGCCTTGACGAAACGAGGATGCGGCAAGTTGTTTATATGAGAGACTAGTGGACAAATAAATAGCAACCCCTCCACCACTCCTACCAACACGATCATTGCGGACAAGAACGTAACCTGGGAGGCAGAACATGGCCGAGTTTAAGCACGGCCTAAGCCAACTTTCAGACACTAAGATGGCATGTAGATTTTCAGATGAAAACCTATATAATAGTTCAGAGTAATGAGAAGGAATGCTCTGGGCATTAATATGGCAAACATTAAAACACTTGTCTGTACACGGCAACTCATCCTTCAACTTAGCCTCCAGGGAAGCATTGGATGATTCAAGGGAGTGGAACGATAACTCAGATTCATTGGGCGAAAGAAAACTTTCATCATCTGACATCACAAATAAATAATAAAATACTTATATAGCTAAAAATAATAAAATATAAAAATAACTACAAAAATAACAAATAAAAAAAAAGTACAATTGATTACTAGCACTACCCACCGGTCGAGAGGTTTACATTATACTTACACCGAATCAAAAAAATAATTAAGTCTATATTTATACCACAAAATAAATCAAGGTAAAACTTAACAAGTAGCCAGAGTCATAACATCGAATAGAAAGCATTGACAAGATACATACATATCCAGAAATGTACAAGATTCTAAATAATCGGATGTACAAACTATATCCCTTTGCCTATAGGAAGCAATAATTTAATATTTTATGAAATGAACTAATGGCTGTATAGTTCATACTCTTTGCCTATAACCAACGGACGAATAAAAACTAGTACAGTGACAGATGACATTTCCCTTTAAACGTAATTACGTCGTATCTCTAGATAATCTGAGCACATTTTACTCTATTTATGGATGACAGACAACTGAGACAAACAATAAATAACTTACATCTAAAAACAATATTAACATTAGTCAAAAAATAAAAATGTAGCAGATGTTCGTAGAAAATAGAAAATCACAATACATGTGTTGCGTAAATAGGGATGACAGGATACCAGTTAAATAAAAATCCCGAAGTGTCACTTGTTTTTCACCGCAGCAGTGCGCTTAGTACGGGCAGGCGCAGTCGCCGGCGCCGGCTTGGACGATAAAATAGCCGGCTCCGTCCCAACAGCGGGGGCCGAGCAAGCAGCCAGTTTAGGATGTCGGAAAATAATGTCATTTAACTCCTTCGCGGTAGACACACGCTGCCGAGTACCATCTGGAGTCTTTAAGTGAATATTCCCCTCGGAGGTCCAGACATTAGTCATCCCGAAATGCCTGCGAGCCGCTTGGAAAAGATCTTGACGGTTTTTAGTGAGGAATTCTGCTAACACTAAGTTTGACCCTTTCAACTTGGTTTTACTTCGCCAAACACTTCTGCGAATATTCATGTCAGAGAAACGCACAACTACAGGGCGTGCACGACTCTCAGAGAAATGACCAAGCCTGTAGCAGTCTCTTATGGATGTGGTAGAGAGCTCAAGGCCGAGATGTCTGTTTAACAGTGAGGTGGTTATTGTAAAAATATCCTCCCCTACCTTCTCAGGAACACCGTTAAATAGTAAAAACTTTCTTCGATGCCTCACCTCAGCTGACTCAACAGTACTGGAAAGCGCAGCAATTTGCTGTTTCAACAAAGACAGGATGTCCCAGACCACTTTTTTAAAGGACTTGAAATCTGCAGCCAACTCAGCAGTATCCTGCTTAGGAGATGGCCCCTTTAGCTGAGCCTCAAACTCGTCCATCCTCTGCATAAGTGTTAGCTCCAGAGTCTTCTGAGTTTCCATAATAGCAGCAACCTCAGCCATGTTTCAAATTTATGTTCAGTGTAGGTAGATTGAGAACACAAGTGAGAGTGCAGTGGTAGGTTAGTGCAAATTCAGTGTTATTTACACATTAAAAGTGCCACCTTATAAATATACTAAACAAACAAATCTAATAGACTATTAGGACACAAGTTTTATGTTTAAATTATATAATAAACAATTTTAAATAAAGAATTTTGAGCAGAACATGTTACTTTTCACAACTACCACCGAGAAAAAAAAAGAATTAAAAAAAAACATTCCCTCAACAAAAAATCAATTACTTTACCGCGCACACTGATACTGCGATTGATTCTGCATACAGGGTGGTGCCGTCAAAACGACAATAAACTGAAAGATGGGCTAAATTAGCTTAGTTCATTGACATGGTTTGCCACTTTCAAAAACATCTTATTCGTTTGATAATTTCATGACATTTGTATGAAATTATTTCTTAGAAATGTCATGAAGTTATCATTATCATCAAATGAATAAAATGTTTTTGAAAGTGGCAAACCATTTCTATGAACTAATATAAGCCAGGTTTCAATTTATTGTCGTATTGGCGGCACCACCCTGTATATGTAACTCGTGTCTAGAGAAATGTAAACTAAAATAATTACCGTATATTCTCTATAGTTACAGTATGCCATTCCCGAATTTTTTAATAACTTGAATATGTATTCATTCTTGTTGGTGTCTAATACAAATCGGCACATTTAGGTACTTTATGGAAATTTTTCAAATAAGTAATAATTTACTTAAACATTGAAAGATAGCGTTATGGTTTAAGGGTTATTTTATTCAGTTAGGGTACTAAGTTATTTCCAAGAGTCGGTATTCCAAATGATACAATTTAACATTCAAACCTTTTTCAAGTGTGCAGTGATTAGATATCCCAACAAAAAGAATAGACTACAAGAATACCATCAATCGCTTATATCAGGCGAGATTATTCACAACAAACAAAAACGTTTATGCAATGCTACTTAGACATAATAAATCATTCGTACATAGAGCTGTAAGCAAACATAATACTCGTAGTTATGCAAAGTATTAATTGACTTTCTATTTTATCGATTGCCCAAAATATGCCACAACTTTCCCCGTTGCACTTTCCAAAGGACGAGAGAAATTATATCGGTGGGACCTATGCGCGCATGCACCGAATTTCAATAGCATGGAAAGCACATAATAGATATTAATTTATTTATTTGATGCACGCCCAATGAACAATTGAGTCGTTGAAATGTTAGGCAGGTGTCCGAATGGAAGTGACTATTCGTCATTTATATTTTTAATACGTAATGTATTTGTTGTAGAACAAGTGATCCTATTCAATATTTAAAAGGAACCCTTGTTCTATGGTTCTGCAATAGATAATAGCGAATTAAGGAAAAAGCATGGCGGAACACGAAACTTTATTTTAAGGGTAAAGAAAGGAGAGCAGCCATTTAGTATGACATGTATCTTAACAGCTACAGGTACGCCAATTCTAAATATTATTGTGAAATGACTTCTGTTGCTGACTGTATATCATACCTGCAGATCAAGCTTAGACACAGAGTTAGTATTCCTCTAATTTTGCAAACCGAATAAAAAAAACTCCATTTTTATTCCGCGACGAAACGTCTCCTTATTTAAAGAAATAAAACTTTTTAATATTTTTACTTTACTTTTTTTTATTTCTCATATTTTAATGTTTTGAAGCGTTTACCTATAACCCATCAAAACAAACAACATTTAAACAATATTTTTTTATTTCACATTATAGATTTTCTCACCTTAACTGGAAGTTGAAAAATGCTTGTAAAATTATTCTTTCGGATCACTAACTTCAATGAGTGATGAGATGAGATAAACGTTGCAATAAAAACGTTAAAAAAGGGTAGAGAGCGGTAAGGAAATTTGTATGTTACACCTAGTGCACCGGTGGCATAGTGTTAATTGCTAGTGTTAATTTGGCCGGACCCCATAATTCTTTCATCGTTTTCTTTCTTTATTTGTATTTGTTACACTAAAGTTTCATTTCTATTTGTTTTTGGTAATAATTATTTGCGTTGCCAAAAATTACAAAAACGGGCTATTTATTTATTACTGATTAAAAATCTTAAGCACTTACACTTCCTTCCTGTTGCTGTGTACAGTTGACAGTACGTCAAGCGTAGCAGTATGATCTCGAGACAACCCAGACCGCCTAGGCATCTACTTGAGCGGATTTTCAATACGCCATGTTGTTAGACGTTGAGTGAGTCTACTTCAATTCACTATCGGCCTAGTCATTTAATGGGATGCCGGCGTTTAATCGACGGGTTAGGCATCCAATTAAGCGGCGAATTCAACCAGATGGCGACACATATAAGACCTGCTTACATAGAACAACTGTATTATTTCGCGATTCCAAAATATTTAACAAGTTGCGTTTAGAGACAACAGCACTGCCATCTGTCTTCTTATTTGGCAGCGTTTTTCCCTCAACACTCTGTATAATATAAACATGGAATTTTATGACTATCTTTAATAATCAAAATAGGCTTAAAAGGCCGTTTGTTGATGAGTTATGATTTCAGGCTTAAGAAATTTTCTAAGTATTGCCTGAACGTTTTGGTGCACTACACCCTTATTGAATTGCACGTATAGGAAATTTTGTATGAAACGTTTAGTAGATACTAAATTACTAACACTTAATGTTTTTTCCGGAAACGTTCCAAGTCATTTCCGAGCCATTGACACGTGCACCCATTACTAGTGCTGCACCTGGCTACTTATGTTAGGGTTGCCGCGGCAATGAAATTAAAGTAGCATAGTTTTTGTATTCCAAGCATGTCAAATGATCCACCTCCACCTGATGATAAGTGGTAAGAAGAATCCATATGCGAAGACTTAGTTCAGCAAGAACACGCTATTCTTAGAATTCTTTTTCACGTCTCTTTTGAAGAAAACCATTATGTTATGATAACATGTTCGGGTAAAGAATTCCAGTTTTGGATTTTTTTGTTATTGGTTAAGTTACCAAGAAGAATGTAAGTACATCTATATATATATAAATGTTATGTTGGTTTGTGTACGCTTCAAAAACTCAAGTTCTGCACCGATTGAGTCGAAATTTTAACATGATATAAAATCCGCATCAAGGATTGTTTTTATCTATATCACAATGTGCCACTGCGAAGCGTGGCAGGGTACAGCTAGTTCATTATAGTTTTGGAACTTGTCAAAAATTTAGATTACTCATACATTTTCCCTTTTTTTAGAACGCGGACTAAAAGTTAGTCCTGGTCTAAAACTAAGGCTGAGGAGCTCGGTGGCGTAGTGGTTTGAGCGCTCTATTTTGTTTACGAAAACAAAGCAACTTTTGACATGGTCGATCCCAGGATGGGTCAAATTTCCATGGATGGGTCTTGAGCTCCTCCGTGCTTCGGTAGGCACGTTAAGCCGATGGTACCGGTCTTTATTACCCACCAACCTGCACAGGGCCAGCGTGGTGGTGTCATGGCCCAAGGCTCCTCATGTGTTTCTCTTATATAGTAAACCCTGTACCCGCCACTGGGACGTATAATGGCTGATGATGAAAAGCTGATGGTGTAAATAGGTGTATTTATATAAGGATATTTCTCACACCATATTAAACTACATATATTAAATTCCAGCCAACAATAAACAAACTGATTATTGAAAAAATCTAATTTATCTAGCTCTATACAAATTTGAAAACATCACTATGACCTGTCTTACTATAATAGTACAATTATAACTGGCCTATTTGATGACCGGCTGGTCGAGCGGTCTGTACCCCTTGCTATGCAGGCTACTCGATCAAGAGTCCCGGGTTCAAATCCCGGTAGGAGCAAATGTTTGTATGATGAGTACGAGCATTTGTTTACTAGTCATGGATGTTTAAATGTTTATTTAGTATATTTACTAATATTTATATACATATTATTATCAATATTTATCCGTTATCTAGTATCCATAACACAAGCTCTTAATGATGCTTACTTTGTGCTAGATTATAGGTGTGATTAAACAAAAAAAACCTCAGTAGTGTACGAAGGGGTAGCCCTACGAGGGGCTACTAAGAGCACTATAATTGGCACATTGCCACGGTGGTTAGGGTCGAGCTTTATTCTGCTGTCACGAACACGCACGATTTGGCTCCGTTATATAATCTATATTAAACGATTTGACAATACGATTATGCAATATTCGAACGCCCATATTGCGTGCGCTGGTCAAGGTATCCTTATTATAATAATAATTTATCAGAACAAAACTCTGTAGGTATTTTCCATTCTAACATTAGACTCCGATTGATCTCCAAGCATTCTTTTCCTTGGTCTTTTGTTAGAAATAAACAGTTCTTTTCACCCGACTAAGTCGAGAGGAAAATAAAATAATACTCTTTTATGTCACACAAATTATCAAGCCTAAAAGCATCATAAAAGCCTGTGTCTTGGATACTTGATAGCAAGAATAAAAAAATAATAGATAACATTCAAATAAGAATATTAGAAATATCTTTAACATATTATAAACAAATAACTATAATAAACATATTTTCTCCAAATTTATTTGGATATTCTACTAAATTTATTGATTGGACCTAAGTCCACGTACATTAGACCTAAGTCCAATCAATAAATTTAGTAGAATATCCGAATAAATTATTTGTTTATAGTTTTTTGTTTACACCCTATGAAAATATTTGTTGTGTTGGGCTTTCTTAGAAGAGCCCAACAAGTTTCATAGGGTGGACTTTCAGGGGTTAGAGCAGACACCCGGATAGTTAAAAGTCGTCCGTCATAATTTCTAAATAAGATGTGCCTATATTTTCTACACGTAGTATACTTAGTGAATAATACTGGCACGAATAATGTGTACTTGTAAAGTATACCCACTGGCCTGTTGTACAGTTTACAAAGAAAAAGATTTCTTTAAAACTAAATCCACGATTCTCCGCTTCTTTACCTTTATACACATACAACCCGTAATGATTATATCCTCTTTGTTACAACATAGGGACAAGTTAAACTGATAATCATAAAAACTTAAGGATGGAAACTGATGAATAACATACATTCGGAATTTCAAAAATTAAAAGAAAGTTAGCAATAATAGTTTGCAATTTGTCTTTTCAATAAATGGGCTTTAAAAAAATATCTCTTATACTCTATACTATATTCTCTACTACCAAAAAACTACTTTAAAAAGTTATAAAAGTATTAATTAATAAATAACATTCGACTAACTCTAATGTTGTGTACAAAAATTACCTTCATAGTATTATAAGTATAAACATTATATTATGATACTGTACCACTAGATGCCAATACATAATTATCATTAGAGAAAGTACGCCGAAAATTACATAGGTTGACGTCACAGCACTTTTCCACCCCTTATTACATTTCGAACGAGCAGTCCCCCTTTTCTTACTATAGATTTCGGTACCGGCGCCATCGCCTGCACCAGTCTACTATACACCTGCGCAGACGCCACTAGCGGACGCGCATTGTGGAAATAAATACATTGATATAGTGAACTTTATCGTGTTGTGGGAGTGATGTGCGATTGAACTGTGTTTTTTTATTTTATAATTATGAGGACTGTTAAAAGTGCACGAATGAATGGTGAGTACTTATGTGTTGTAAAAAGCTAAATGTTTACATTATGTGTGTAGGTACATCGTATAAAACTTTATTCAATCGAAATTGTAAATTGTTGGAATTAAAAAAAGGTTTAATCACACAGTGAAAGTGATCGTCTTCAAAGATAATAACGCTGTCACAATTTGGTATGCTTTAAAAGCAACTATAATTACTTTGAATGTTAATTATTTCTGCTCTCGTCGCATCACGACGGCGTTTTTTTTTCATTGACAATTTCAGTTTATATTTGCATTAATTTTGTATTATTTACATTTTAAAGAAAGCGTTGCGGTTGCTTTAATTTATTACCGTTTACCATATTTTGATAATAAGTAGAACATTGGAAAATATGTATAGATTTTGAACTATTTTATAATGTAAGTTAACTTAACAAAAAATGCACTTTACAGTCTGGGCAATAAATCAGGTACGGACCAATTGTGATAGTACCCTAAAACAAATCTAATTATCCTACCTTTATCTTCTTATTGTAATATGAATTCAACTATACTACTATTCTAAATTTAGCAACTGAAAATGATACAATTTACATAATTAATTAAATAATATCATTTGCAACTATTTCAAAACTATTTAGATCATAAACTAGTCATAGAGTGGAAAAGGCCTTAACTGATGTACGTTTTCTAAAGAAAATACTCTACTATGCACCGTAAATGGTCCGTTCCAGAAACCGCACTCGCTGCGGCTATGGCTGCGTAACGAGATACACTTTTATTATTCATTGTGGAGATGATAAATTACATGTAAGAAGCGATGTGCTAGTTCTGGGTCCGGGTAGAGGCTTTGCAAATTTCGGGCATGTATATTTAACCGCTTTGGTTTGATTACAAAATTGCCACTACACCACCCTTCCAAAAAATAATCTAGTTGAGAAACTGAATAGTAAAGTCCGGATGCAGTCCAGGAATCTATGCGAAGTGCACGTTGTGCAAAGATTCGACGCTATTATATTTGACTAGTCAAACAAGCATAGGTTCGGCCCGCCTGGTTTTAAGCGGCTACTGTAGACTATAGACTTGGGCACACTCGCTCTCCTGTAAAAATTAAAGGAACGCATTATGTTGACAGCATAGGGCCCCTTGTTCCCAATATAACGCGCTCTCAATGAGCTCTAGCGACCTTACTTGCCAGAGGAACAAAACTCTACAGTGTTCTTTAACTGCTGTGTAAGGTGAAGGTCAGAAAATCAAACTCGGGAATTCTGAGGTTGCGAGGGACGATATAGTAGTATTTGCGCGAGTTGTGTGCGTGTGTGTGGTATAACTGTTATGTAGTGTGTCGTACAATACGTACGGTACGTACGTGACATTAATGTTTTGTATTAATTGATGTGGGAGTGACGTGCGATGACCTGTGTTTTTTATTTTTAACCGACTTCAAAAAAAGGAGGAGCTTATCAATTCGTCTGTATGTTTTTTTCATGTTTGTTACCTCAGAACTTTTGACTGGGTGAATCGATATTGATGATTCTTTTTTTGTTCGATGCGGAATAGTTCCCATTCAGTCCCATAAATTTTTTTTGAAAATCCATTGGGTAGTTTGGTTTTTAAATCAAAAAAACTGGAAAAATTAAGTCTACATATGCGGAATTGCGGATTTTAGCTTTCCTATGAATTTTTAGTGAAATGATACGATAGTAGAAATCAATTTAAGCTTACGGTCACCCATCTAGCTTTGACCTTTTTAAACAAAAATTAAAACCGACTCCAAAAAACTGAAAAGGATAAAATAATTAAATTTTAGTAGGTACTCATCCCCTAGGAACATATTTTTGGAGTTGGTGCTAAGTTGTTTCCAGAAACCATAGATAGTGAAGCACCGACTCCAAAAATATGTTCCTAGGGGATGAGTACCTACTAAAATTTAATTAGTTTATCTTTTTCAGTTTTTTGGAGTCGGTTTTAATTTTTGTTTAAATATTTTTTTTATAAACATGAGGACCGTTAAAAGTGCACGAATGAATGGTGAGTACCTAAAAAGTTTACATTATGTATGTGTACATCGTATTATACTTTTTTCAAACGAAATTATACATTTTTTGAATTGAAATAAGAAAGAAAGAAAAAAAATTTATTCGGCATTAAAAAAATACAACATTAACAAAAAAAAGTACACAGAAAATAACAAATTATTGCCGAAACGGTCTCCAACTCAGCATATGCCACAGCCGGAGCTGCAACGCTGGTTTTTAGTTGGCGCCGGTTTATAGTTGTCTAGGTGGCTTGTTTAATCACACAATGAAAGTGATCATCTTCCAAGATAAGAACGCTGTCATTAATATAAACATTAATTTCTTTAATGTTTTGTATTAATTTGATCGGAAAATAATAGTGGTCTGACATGATTTGAGTTTTTTTATGAGTGGTCTAATAATTGTGGTCTGCGTGTCATACTTTCAGAGGTAATTCTTGACAGAGACCACTCCCATAAATTTTATTTCGTACTTTTGTAACACACTGTATATTAAATCGCATTTCGAATACTCTATGGATTATATGATCTAGCACTACCAGGAAAAGCAGGTGTCATTGTTGTTTTCTTGAATGACCATGGAAACATTACTTACTGCAGAATCACAAGATGAATGGAACACACTAGCCCGCCTAGCATGACCACCGAAACGCGATATGATACAGCCATTTATCGCTTTGAACTGTCAAAAATCATTGGATATAACCGCCATCTTGAAATTTTATCGAAACTTGTTTCGGTGGTCATGCTAGGCGGGCTGTATGACTTGAAATTACGCTTTCATCCCTTATAATGTAAGATGTGTTGTGCTGCACTAACCGTCTCCGCTTATAGACTTCTTACCGATTCACGTCTGGTTGGGTCATTTGACGTGCTTTTTATAAATAAAAATATTTTTTGTGTATATCTGATACATATGTGGATGTATCTAAACTAGAATGAGGAGGGGAACGTTAATTTTTTGTAGTTTAGATACTATTTTATTAGTAAATAATTTTTCAAACATTTATAATAATGTTAAAATCAAAATTACTTAAGAACATACCATTGTGGATACTTTAATTAGCATTAATACTTACTCAACATGTTTTCAAGTGAACTTTATAAAAACTTACACATTAAAGGCTTGCTTTTCCATTAGATATGCCAAACCATTTCATATCCCGGATATCAAACCTGTCTCTTCTGGACTTGTGTGAGCAGTTGTGCTTTATAAATAATGTATACTTAATTTATAGTTGCCTGTGACCCGGTTCTTAACTACATCGGCATTCCTGTTCTGCCAGTGTCCACCTACATAGCCTAACCTAGACTTTCTTTGCGCTCGGTTTTTAATAATCAAGGCTAGATGAAATATATTTTATTTTTTTAAAGATTATCATAAATATTTTATTTAGAAAGTTTCTAGAAAAAGTCGAGGCTTTTTAGTTCATAGCTCTTCCTGCGAATATATTTCCCGAAACCTACAATTTGGACGTCTTTAAGGCTAGAGTAAAAGGCACCTTCTAGGTAAACATGTATCATCGTAGGTATGTCATTACTTAACATTAGGTGTGATTGTGGTCAAATGTTTGCCTATAAATCGTGAAAAAAGCTAAGCGTTATCCACGATGTGAAATTGTTTTATTATTATTTTTGTTGTTAAAAAGTTTATTATTAAAAGTTGTTTGTTACTTTTGAGCTGCTGCAGGCCGTGCCAATATTTTTTGTTACACAAAACGCCATTGTCTTCAGTGGGTACTCCAAGAATTTTATTATAAACCGTAGAAAGCTAAACGTGATCGATTATTCAGTTTCACTTTTATTGTTCTTCTAACTGTAAAAATTTGACGATCATTGCGGTGACGGCATATTTTACAATAACCAAGAAACAAAATTAACTTGTCAAGTCACAGATTCCAGACACAATTGATTTTCAATTTCCATAAACTCCCGAGAATCTTACTCCAGCTCAACCAATTATTTCGAAATCGTTTTGTATTAGATATATTTTGTATTTGACATGATATAAAATGATAAAAAGCTCGAAGGCTTAGTAAATATCTGTCGATTTGATATATTTTAAACAAACATACTAAAAGATATGTAATTTAAATTTCAGCATTAAAAATATCAAATTTATAAAAAAATCATTAATTTTTATTTATAGTATGTACATAAGTTAGTTTATCTAAATATAACAAAATTATATTTTATTTATTGTACTTATATTAATTCCATTTCTCTGTGTTAGGACTACTGGCAGATATATCATTTCTCTCAATTCAATTTTCCCGTTTTTTTATTTGTGTATACATTTTTTATAATTACTGCCAAAAAAATAAAATAACAACATTGCATTTTTGCGAAGGTAGACATTAGGTGAAAATGTAAAACAGAAAGACGAAGACCATACGCTTCAGACAAGACTTCGGTGGTATAGTGGCAAAAGCATTCACCCGAATTGTGAATGGTCGCGAGTTCGCATCCCAGCTTCTGACATATCTTCATAAGTTCATGGATGTGGATTTGATGTTGTATTCACAAATAAATAAGCAAGTTGCAAGCAAGCTATATTAAAGTTAGTTAAGCTAATTGACAAACAAAAGTCTAAGCATGTTACCTGTCTACGAAGTAGACACTATAAAAAATAAATTGTATCGTAGATTTTATATGAAATGCGTCTTTAGATTGTTCTAAAAAAATATTAGAACGAATTTTCAACAACCGAAATTCTCGCACTTATTGAGAGCTTTCAAAAGTTACCGCACCGTCAAGCTGACTGCATAATTACAATATTATTTGCCTATAAAGTCGTATGAAAATTAAAAGAAAACACAGTCATACCGGTAAACTTGAACCTGCGCTGCATGACTTGGCGGTTCAATCGCACTAAAAATTACGCTTTCATGGCTCTGTTGAGACCGCGCGCTAATTTCTCCAGTTCTTTAAATATATTATATTAGCTATTACGGAAAAGAACAAGATAACTTACGACCAGGCAAATACGTGTATTCTCAAATAAAAGTTTCTTGATAACAGAAAACCAGTTTGCTATATTGATCTAGTAAAGCGCATTGACTATATTAGATACCGTTAGAAAGACAGAAGTTACTAATAGACTTATAATAAATCCATACTAATATTATGAATGCGCTAGTAACTCTGTCTGTCTGTTTGTCTGTTACGTTTTTACTCCTTAGCTGATGAACCTATTTATATAAAATTAGGCATGGATATAAATAAAATATTGAGAAAACCTTTTTACGCGATAACCGAAATATAAATATTAAAAATAAACCTTAATAAATATGCACAGGGAATCATAACATGTGAATGAAAAGTAATAACTTCTTACGCAATGCAATTTCAAGATGTAACCAATTAAGTATTTAAATATAAAATTGCAGTTTTTTTTTTTCAAATATTTTTTAAAGAATGTCTACTTAAAATGTAACAGTTTATATTCAAAGTGCATCATACAAGCAAGATTTTACGAATGGAATGAGGGTCAATTTGAGCTTGTGGAATATGTAGCCGATTTCAATGTTTAGATTTGTTGTAATTCTTTTCTAGTATTAAAATTTTTTTTTTTATTATTGCATTTACTACTACTGATTTTCTGAATAATGACTTAAATTATTATCGACAAAAATTCAAAAATCGGTCAAGCCCATTTCAAAATAAATACAAAAAACATAGTACGGTAATACCGGTTTGCACAAAATACTTCATACAAAACGGCAATTTTGTACTAATCTGTAGAGTTTAACAGGAACCACTACACTGACCAGTCCTTGTCATGTTCCTTTTTAGTAATAAAACCAAAAAATTAACTGTCCTCAAAAGTAAAATCTGCCCTCTCAAGTTCAACATATTATTTGAAATGTTTTCCTGCATCTGCTATTCCACGGGTAATCGTAGCACGAGTGGTCGCGCGCGTTGATGTCTTTTATACGAATATATCTAGGTACTGATGAGGGTACAGCCACGTGGATGATTTTTTTCCGATTTTAACTATTTATTGTTTTTAAATCGATCGCTCTTACGTCTTAATTTTAATCAGGATCAGCGTTGATTAAGATTTTTTAATCGCCTGCATTGATTTCCTATATTTTTGACCTGTATAAGGTAAGTAAAGGTCAAAAGACGGTACAAATTACGGTTTTATAATTACAATTATTCTTTACAAACATTCGTTACACAATTTTCTTTTGACTTTAATAACAGACCATAGACTACTTTTAAATTGTAAAAAACAATGCAAATATCATAATATTCATAATGTAATCCGATATAACACTTACGGAAACAATTACACACACGGTTCGGTTATGAGTGTTCTGTTACACGGTTGTTTGATTGGTTCGAGCCATAAAAAGTTTGGAAATAGTGAAATAATAGTAACATTAAGTTACATAACGTTTTTTACGCTTACTGTTAATTTCTTGAACACGAAGTTATGTAGTTCTGATAATGTAATTATAACCTTTGCCCATTGTTCACTCAAAATTGAGAGTGGAAGTTGTAATTGTAATAGATACACTGTAAACATAGTATTTGTTTTTATAAGTAACTAATATTATAGGATCATTTTTTATACAACTAGATCACAAGCAAGCAGGGCCCACCTGGTGGTAAGTGACTACCGTCGCCTATTCTTGTTATAGACATCATCATCACCAGCCTATCTAGGTCGTACTGCTGGGCACAGGCCTTCCTGCACATGAGGAGAAACACATGACGAGTATTGGGCCATAACACCACCACGCTGGCCCAATTGGTGGGTTAAAGAGGTTGCACGAACAACCGAGACCAACGACTAAACGTGCCTTCCGAAGCACGGAGGAGCTCGAGATAACAAACTTTGATTGAACCATCCTAGGATCGACATTTTCAATTATTAAGTTACAATGTTTAATTACACAGTAATAGTATTTAGCAGTGCAGTGTCGCACAGAGTATAAAAACAGGTATATTAACGTACCAATAAGTACCTAATGACAAGAATATTTACTATATTTAAAGGCTGTCCGACAATGCACCAACCATCACAATATAGGTATTATAATATAATACACAAAGGTCAACAATTAACATACAAAGACCTGATAAAGCCAAACATCTTTCATTAATTTTAAACACTTGTCTGACCACGTCATTACAATAATAATTGTATTGTTTTATATAATTCGTATAATTCCTCAAAATGATACTATTGGTGAATATGTAGGTAAATTATTACAAAATCAAGGAAGCTTAGAGATGACCATTTCCACTAGTGGCACCTGTTCACAAGTATGACGCATGTGCCAGGCATCGCTACGCTCAACCAAGTAAAGTATTTTTGTCAAAAAAGTATAAGGATAACTTGATATTTGTACAATATAGTGTTATTTGGGTGCGGTCTTCTGTAAGGTCCGAAAACGGGGTCACCATAACCAAACCCGTGACCGTTCACAATCCGGGTGACTGCTTTGACCACTGAACTACCGAAGACTTAGGATAATGCTATGAATTTCTTGTCTATATGCTTTTACGACTGTTTTTACGATTCGAATAAGATAGGCATTGCGATCTATTATTTTCTTAATTTTATGTTTAATGCTTTGTTTTATACGAAAATAAATGTTTGAAATATCATGTACGACATTTCTGCTGCATTCAAGTGCGCCTTTTTCGTGTTATTCTGCTTTTTCTGATAAAAGAAAACGTGATTTCCGAGCCGACACCCGCGCACGCCTAACCGAGCGCGCTCGATGTTGATCACCATCAAATGACCGAATCGCTCCTTTTTCGGTCACTAATTAACTTTCACTGAGTGAAAAGTGTAGGTGCTAATACAAACGCTTGAAACGTAGGGCAGAATAAGTAATGTTTCGTTATGTAGGAAGTTGCTGGTTGTTTTGTAATAGTTGCATATTGGATCTCTGGTAGGTAAGGCTCATAAATTTTTATTAGGTCGTGAATAGGCTATAGGCATTGCGTTAGTAAATGTAATGGCTGTAATATTACAGCTACATAAGGATATGAACACATAATATTATACTGCAATAAATATTTAGTAAAAATAATGTTTGACTTTTACAATGCAAAATAATATTTGAACATTATTGTTATTGTGAAAAATGGGCGGAAATACTGCAAGAGTTTACTTGTGATATCTAAAAAAATCTACCAAAATACAATCTAAGAAATGGATATGGTGCTGTGATATTTTTCACTGAAAAAAAAAGTATTATAGAAGGTTGTTTGTAATCAATACATAAGTCCTAGTTTTATAGTATCGTGATTGTGACTAAGTTCGCCAAAGCTAAGCAAGAAAGCATTGGGTGGAAAAGGACTTGCAAAAACAACGTTTTCCCTTCATTTTTTATCGAGTCAGCATCGCGCTAGCAATACCCTAGGTGTTACAACCACTTGTGGTCTGGTGAATTTGCTTCGCAGACCCCAGTCCACCTCCGCGAAGGGCACGGGAGTTATCCAGGAGTTTTAGCGGGTACTCCAGGGTCAATTTAGACGCTGGCCAAGCCCCGCATACACACGTTACTTCCCCAGAGGCGGGCAGGTCCGTCAATGAATTTCTCCTTGTAAAAAAAGGTGTTACAACCACTAAGATAACACAGTGACCGCTTACTATGGCGGACTATCCGCGGACCTAATTAAACTATATAATGCTCACGGGTGCCTTAAGTGGATCACCAAATTTAAAATGTACCTAGTTCGTAATGTCATCTCCAACTTTAACGAGATTATTAAAGTCACTAAATTCTTTTATATAAGAAATAGTTTTATAATATATATATGAAACATATTACTAATGTATAGTATTATGAACATGTGGCAAAATATTCAAACTTCACTGCTCTAGATAAGGTCACTAACATTCTAAATTCAAAATACACCCACCACATTATAAAAAAACACCGCGTACAAGTTACACAACCAAATAGTGCTAGCATCGCAACGAAGGCCGAAACGGATAACCAAAATAATAGGAACAAAACGAAAGTATCCGGAAAATGGTGGTTGTTGGTAGTCAGAGCACGTCGGCAATGAAAGTCATGATGACGACACCGATGTGATTGGGATGCGGCGAAGGTCACGGGCGGGGAACGAGCAGTCCACCTGAATGTACGATTACCAGACAACTAGTAGTACCAACATTCCGTCACGAATATAATATACTGTAGGTTTTAGTACCACTGTAACCTTTCATCAACATCTACAGTTGGAATTCTTTGACAGCACGTATGGCATAAGGCATATTATGGATTCCTTCAAAAGGGCCAACAAGGTGGCTAGCTAGAACAGTATGTGCACGCTGCACTAGCTAGGTAGTGTTTATTCATTGTGTAAAATAGTAGATTGCTTTATAAGGGTGGAAAGGAATCCATCCCTACGAGGTTGTTAGACGCCCGAGCGCAGTGATGGCGGCTATAGTCCGAGTAGGGTTTGATTCCTTTTACCCGTGTGTAGCAATCTACTTTTCATTTCAAATGCAAAAAATATAAAAAATTGTCTTTCTAATAAAAATTTTTAATAAAAATACTCCGAACATGAGTATAACCAAGAAGAGTAGAAGAGTAGAGAGAGTAGAAGTATTTAAAATTAATTGTAGCGTGTGTGGAATGTTTAGGCTGTTACATATATTGTACGTGAAATTTGGATTTGCTGGTTTTCTGTAAAAGTAAGAGACCCTGAAAAGAAGGTGAAATCCATGGCAGAGACTCCCTTGAGGCTGAGGCAAATTGGGGCGTATATTTAAAGAGTATTTTTAAATTTGGAACACATCGCGCTACCGTCTACTGGCCATTCAGCCGAATACTTTTTTTTCTTTATTGTACCACAGATTGTACGTAAGCAAATTCAGTTCTATTTTTAAATTGTTTATTCCCGCCCTAGGGAAAGGAAGCAATTAGTATGAGTTTTTCCCGCCCGGTGGTGGGAACTAGCGTTTTCCCCCCAATACTCAGATCAAGAAAACGCTACTTTCCGAGCATGACGAATGAAAAATCCTTTACCAGTACTCACACAAAATAGAAAATCTATTATATTGTGTCTAATATGTATTCAAAGATTACATAGCATTTTCTCTAGATTTTTGCCTAGTTTTCCCGACAGATTTTACTAAAAATAGTCGATGGCACATCAAGCGGAACAGTTTGACCTTGAGACTTCCCCTATTTCGTTCGTAAAAGAGGCGGCTTTCATAGTGCAACTGTTAAACTTTATGTGGTGTATCTGTAGAAAGATTTGAAAATTGTTTTCGAGCGAATATTGTGTTGTAAAATTGAAGCAGTTCCACAAAACTAGTCTTTTTATTGACAAGCATAATGGAGTATCATCATAATTAAATTCGATAAAATTCGATCGAGGTCATCCACCTCATCGAAGTAGCGTCATGAATAGGGTTGCTATCTCTAAATTTAGCAACCAGGACAAGACGCGTGAAAACCCCGGATTTTAGAGCCCAAAACCCGGACACATCAACAGGTTTTTTAAACATAGTCGATTAGCGAGTCGGTTCGTCGGTTGATCGCGACGTGCGGGCACAGTGCGTGTGTCACGGGCGGCCCAAGACTTTAAATTTTTAAGCCCAGACTACAAATGAAGCCCCGCCCGGACGCTCCCCGGACGCCCTCTAAACTAGGACAAATCCGGGGAAACCCGGACGGATGGCAACCCTACTCATGAAGAGAGTTATCATAGAGCTAACTTGGCGCCAAGCTGTCCCAAGATGTATCAATACTTGCATTTCAATGTAACATCTACAGAAATAAAGGAAAAATATTACACTCCTTTTTTGGACCCATCCAAAGGGAGAATAATAGAGTCTTGATTTTTTAGAGCAGGCTGCAACAGCGAGTTAGTAACACAAGGTGCTATTACGAGCGTCTACAGGCTAGGGAACCGCTCACTATCAGGCGAGCCGTATGCTTGTTTGCCACCCTTCATCACCAGCCTAAATACGTCAAACTGCCCAGCAATGGCCCAAATTTCTCATGTGTTTCTACCATGTAGGAAGGCCTGTGTACAGCAGAGGGATGCATATTGACTGATGATGATGATGATGAAAAGTTTAATTACCTGAAAATTGTACTACTTTCTTAATTTTTATTTTCGATATTACATAAATGTTTGATGAGAATATTAGAATGGTACTTAAATTAGAAAAATATATCCTCAGGCTGTGCTCTGCGGATCATTTATATGTCACGGGTTTAGTTCTCTCCAGAGAACACGATTTGTTTCTAGTTTGAATACTTTTCTACTTATCTTTTCACACTTTTTGAATCTTCTTAAAATATTTATTTGCTCATGAATGGTAACATTATAAAAAAGATAATTCCTACATATCTATTTAAAGAGTCGTATTCTAAAAATTACACTTAGTAAGTGGGACTCGGTAGGAGTAAATAGTACCTACATTATGATATAAGTGCGGTAAGTTGAAAATTACAGCCGAGGCGATATTGCTATTAAGCAGCTATAAGGAAGCAGAGGCCGTAATTATCAAAGCGCTCGAATGTCATATGACGTTTTATAACATACTAGCTGTACCCTGCCACGCTTCGCAGTGGCACATTGTGATATAGATAAAATTTTAAAACAAAAATTAAAACCGACTTCAAAAACTGAAAAGGATGAAATAATTAAATTTAAGTAGGTATTCATCCCCTAGAAACATAATATATTTTTGGAGTCGGTGCTTTACTTTCTATTGTTTTTGGAAACCACTTAGCACCAACTCCAAAAATATGTTTCTAGGGGATGAATACCTACTTAAATTTAATTATTTCATCCTTTTCAGTTTTTGAAGTCGGTTTTAATTTTTGTTTAAAAATTTTTTCACAATTTTTAGTGATAACTTTCTACGGTCGAAGCTAGATGGGTGACCGTCAACTTATATTGTTTCCTGCTATCGTATCGTTTCACTAAAAAGTCATTGGAAAAGCAAAAATTCGCAACTTCGCTTATGTAGACGATTTCATAATTTCAGTTTTTTTTAATTTAAAACCAAAGTACCCAACTGTTTTTGAAAAAATTTTTATGGGACCAAATGGCAGCTATTCCGCATCGAACAAAAAAAGAATCACGTAAATCGGATCAGTAATCTCGGCGTAATCGGTGTACATACATAGAAAAAAAAAAACCGGCCGAATTGAGAACCTCCTCGTTTTTGAAGTCGGTTAAAAAACGATCCTTGATGCGGATTTTATATCATGTTAAAATTTCGACTCAATCGGTGCAGAACTTTTTGAGTTTTTGAAGCGTACACAAACCAACATAACATTTATATATATATAGATAGATTTGCTAGGAAATAAATAAAACTCAAACTTTCTTAAACGAATAAATCTTAATCACTTATTAAAGCAGTTATAAAAATTTGAACAATTCGTATCGCCAGTTGGCATCTTTAATGATGTCAAGTAAATTAATATTTTTGTGTTTTTATTACAGATAGATGGTTGTAATTTATTTTCAAAATTAATTAAATTAAAGATTTTAATATTTATTTATTATATTTTATCTCCCACAGTTAATTTTATTCATAAAATGTTGACCACTTTTCTGACATAAAAACTCCTTGCTAAGATTTAAAAAGTACCGTTCGTTTTTAGACGGACCATCTTGATAAAAACCATGCGTTATATATTATTACAATACCGCACAATTGTGTAATGAGACACAATACGATATTGAAATTGGTGCAATAAGAGACCCTTTACGAGCAAATCTGTTTTAAAAATTTTATGTTTTGTATTCTGTTTTAACATTTTCACACAACAAGTTACAAAGTCACTTAAATTCAATGTCTTTTACCACAAAGGCGAGAAAGTACCTGTCAATCCAGTAAAATCCCGTGTTATTTGAGAAGTGATTAAGCGTATTTTTTACTTGTCATTGTTCGTACTACCAACGCCAGTTTCATCGAAACTTTTTGAGCAGAACTGGGAAGTAATCTTTTGATGTATTTTGCTACATTGTTTGAAAATTTTATATTTGTGATAACAACACAGAGATTACTTGCCGCATTACCGGAAACAGACAGAATGTCAAGCAAACAGATTGGAATTAATCCACCTGTGTCAAAATCAATTTACATCATTATACAACAACAACATCATATTATTTAAGTACTAATGTGTATTATTATGTAATTAACAAATTCTAAATTAATTTTAATTAAATATTTTTTTGATTAATTTTGATAATTTCCATACATTTTGTTTTACTGACTAAACTATTTGTATTGAGATTTTTTTATTATTATTTGGAATGTTTGATATCATGATATTCATTATGACTATGTTAACATGGGTTGTACATGGTATAACCCCCTTGTTATACCATGTACCAAACAACCTGTATACACTCTTGTGTGAGTACTCGCAAACTCACTTAGACATTTAAGGTGATAACTACATAACCACCGTTAAGTTGAGTTACTCGATGTCTCTCCATTTCAGAAACAGAAATAAGTTACTTCTGCTGTCTGAGAGGGAGAGCCATGTTCAATACCAGGCACCCGGCGAGGGTTCTTATTGATTGTCCTTTTCTATCATGATGTTATGTCTCATTCCTCGTTTCTAATTATTCCACTCTACTATTCACACAGTTGCAACATTGCTTCTTTTAACCGCAAAATACTGAACTACTAAAATTATATAAATTTTAAGCCTTACTTTCATGTTTTACCTAAGTTTCGGCAAATTATAACGTATGTTACGCCGAATTTGCCAATACTTAGTGAATTTTGGACTAAAACTTCGGAAAATGCTTTGTGATTCCATTTTACCGGACAGTTTATGCTAGAAAAATGACTCCATTGTGAGATGGGTCAATAAAAATGCACAATTCCTGCATTCTAGTATTACGTAATTACGAGGGGAACAATCGACTGCGTAACTCATTTTGCATAGGCCGATGCAGCTTGCAAGAACCTACATAACCTATCCATTACACAATACATCTTGACTACTTTTCTCTAACAAAACATTGATCACAATGGATTTTGTTCTCAGACATCGCCTTTTTGTGAAGCACCATGAAAGTTTGTGACTAAATGCAGCGAATCAATTGTTCGAATACAGGCATGCGAATATGCATGAGTCGTTGACCTATCGAGTGTAATAAAAGATGTTATCAAAAATAGTTTCAGAGTAACTTTACGATGTGCTTACAGAAAGTCAGCTAGACATGCTTATAGTATTATACATAATTGAGTTAAACGCCTTCATTTAACTCAACAACCATAGCAGCGTTTCTGATAAAATATCAGACTTCTTTTTTCTGTTGAGGCAAAACATTAAATCACCGCGCAGGTACAATATTACAGGAAATAAAAAAAACACAACATTCAGTAGTTTTAAAGAAATTTCGTACATCTAAACATATCATCATCACCAGCCTATATACGTCCCGCTACTGGGCACTGGCCTTCCTACATGGGAGATACACACGAGGAGTTTGGGCTATAACACCACCACGCTGGCCCAATGCGGGTTGGTGGGATAAAGCGGTTGCAATAACAACTGAGACCAACGGCTTAACGTGCCTTCCGAAGTAAGGATAAGTTCCAGATTACAAATGTTGATTGCCCCATCCAGGGATCGAACATGGTGAAAGTTATTTTGTTTTCGTAATCGTTTCGTTTTGTGGAATGAGCTCCCTGCTGAAGTTTTCTCGAATGAGTACAGCATGGGGTTCTTCAAAAAAGTCGTGAAGGGGTTTCCACAGGGTCGGCAACGCGCAAGTGTTACCCCTGGTGTTGCAAGCGTCCATAGGCTACGGTAACCGCTTACCATCAGGTGGGCCGTATGCTTGATTGCTACCTAAGTGGTACTTAAAAAAAGCCGCTGATAGGAATTAAGATCCTGTTATGCTTCATTTGGCAAGTGGTTACCTATGGTTGCGAAGCATGGAGGACACCAATAGACATCTGGAGGCATTTCAAAACGTGGTGGTAGTATCGTCGTATACTCCGCATTAGTTCGACACAAGGTTCGGAACAAAAACAGGTTCCAACGCGTCGACATTGGAAGATTAAATTCCTAGGTCACGTGCCAACACACGAAAGATACTACATGCTGCTCCAATTAATTATGATGGGCCAAGTCAACGGAAAGCGTCGCTTAGCGCAGGAAAAAATATATTTATTCAAGTAGGCTTATTACAAGCTCTTTCGTATCGTCAAAAATCACAAATTATGTAGGTATATCTATTTAAGAAATGGTCTCACAATGTCATATTGTATATCTGTCAATCATGTCTAAATTTACAACGGTTCCAAAAGTTGAACTACCGAGAAGACTCCGGCAACAAACTCGTGTATTCACTCTTTTCAAAATATGAAGTCACATTTTGCTGTGCAGTGCTATATAGAAAAAAAATAGTAAAAGTATCAATCTTTATATGAATGCGTTATCGCTGTGATCGCTTATTCAACTTTACCTTCATATAAGACCTATATAGTAGATGTTTTCCGTATTATCGGAGACGTCATCAAGCACATACTAAGATGACTGTTATTCAAAATCTAATTTCTATCTCAGTTCTCTTTTTTCGTTTCTATGTAGGTACTCTGAACTCAATCTTTCTATTTGACTCTTTTTAAAATTAATTAAACCCTTCTCTATGTCTCTTTGAATATCTTTTTGTGCATTTACTAGGCTATCCATATTTAATTTTAAACTTATACACCCATATTCATAAACGCTCAATAAATCTATTTTAGATAAAACACTGCTATAATATATTTTATCTTTTCTCTTTCTCACATGAGTGAGAGAAACAAAAGACTTTATAAGCCTCATATAACTTCAAATGGAACAAAATGTGAAATAAATAATCACTGTCTATTGAACACACAGTAAAACTAATAACCTAACACAATCTTTCTAATTTATTTTCACTGAAATGTCTCACACTTTATGAAGTGTTGCATCAAAAATATGTCTGCGCATCACATGACGTCACGGGTCCCATCGCGCAACGCACACAAACACAATACACATATGAAAAATTTAAGTAAGCTGCTGCTCTACAATTGCCGGTAGTACCTTAAGTAGCTGCTTGTAATTAAAACGCTAGTTTTCACTAACCATTCTCATATAAGCGGCAACAAAATCTCGCTGCTTGCAGTCTCCATCATCATTTGTACCATATTCTAGCAAGTAAAAATAGTTTCCTTACTTAATAACAAGTGAATAACTCTACTTTCTGTACTGATTTATCCGGCTCGAAGGACCATGTTAAAAGGTGGACTTTTGATCTAAATGATTATAATTTAATAAAGCTTGAGCTACAAATAAAACAACGTTTGTCCTCACAGACAACAATGACAATTATATTATTTTCCTTCTAAATATACTACAATCATCTGCTGTGTTCTAATGTGTTCATACAGAACTAGAAAAAGAAGAATAAATTTTAAGTAAAATTAATATTATAACTGGACTTACTTATACAGGGTGGTGCCGTCTTCATTATGTCTTCATTATTGTGCCGTATTCATTTGATAATTTCATGACATTTGTATGTAATAATGCTGCTAACGTTACACTATTCCATACAAATGTCATGAAATTATCAAATGAATATGATATTTTTGAAAGTGGCAAACCATTTCTATGGACTAATATAGCCCATGTTTAAATTTATTGTCGCATTGACGGCACCACCCTGTATATGGAAGTCGTTTTGTTTTTCGAGAAACTCGAAATCGTCAATATTATTAAAATTAAAACAAGTGAACGAATCATAAGTGCTCAATCGCTCAAACGCTCGCCCAATGCGGGTCGGTGGGTTAAAGCGGTTGCAGGAACAACCGGGACCAACGGCTTACCGTGCCTTCCGAAGCACGGAGGAGCTCGAGATTAGAAATTTGGTTGACCCATCCCAGGACCGACCATGGCGAAAGTTGCTTTGTTTTCATAAACGAAACCAGAGCGCTCAAACTACGCCACCGAGCTCCTCCTAAACAAAATAAAAAGAACAAAAAACATCTAGCTCAAGGAAGAGCTCGATATAATAAATTTTGGTTGACTCATAAATTAGGTACCTATCTGTAAACGAACCGAAAATTACAACTAAAATAGGACTAAGAACCACTCCTAAACAAGATGAAATTCGGGTTGAGGATAGCCCGCGTCCCGCGTGGGATGTAGGCCATGTAGCAAATGTCCTTTCTCAGCGGCTTATAAGTGAAACGGCATTTCATCTTAGGCCTTAGAATGACAACGCACCTGCAATATCAAGTGCTTTTCCTTGTTATTGCAGGTGTCTATAGGCGGCGGTAACCGCTTACCAGGTGGGTCGTCAGCTTGGTTATCATCTAGTTGTATATAAAAAAAACAGGCAGAGTTCTTCGCATTTCTAATATTAGTTAGTATTCTAAAACCATCTTTACTATTATTATTAAAAAACATAACAATAAAAATCTACAACCGTGACATGATCCATCCATTGTCCACTCAAGCTGTGCTGAGTAAATGCAAATTTCACTTTCAATTTATTTTAATTCAGTGCTTAGAAACGTGAAACGTGGGTGAGTCATTTATGGGAAGTGATCGCCACCGCCAATCTGTTCCGTTAGGCTTATACTTTGTCTCATTATCTTATGAGTGGTTTACTGCAGTGAACGAAGTACCTACCTTAGACTGACCTAAAACTTTCATACTTTACGCAACATTTCCCGTTAAATCGCCTCATGAAATCTAAATTTTTTATGTAATCATTGTAAGGTCGTACCGTGCGTGAAGATCGCTGCTCGTAAGCCGTGAAATGATATAGTTTGTGGATAAACTACTTACTAATTGGTTTATAATCTAATCACAGCTTGATAGAAAAATGAAGGATTGAGTTTTATTCAAGGCTTCAAAAGTCGAAAGAGCTGCGTTGTTTGATCCGGCGGGGCGCGGCGACGATGCAGTACGTTAGGTACGTTAAGAAATTCATACTAAGCAATACGTATCTTTGTGACTGGGTTTTATTTTTTAAAAATAGATCATTACATTTATCATATATTATAAATATTCACATAACCATATCAATGGAATAGTCTATATATTTATATTACGAATATTACTCCATTCAATATTCATTTGATTATGTTTTTATTATAATTCTACCACTGAAATAAAAAAATCGGTAATTCAGAGTGCAAACAAAATACTATGCTGACGCTGAAGTCGCAAATTGTGATGGCCTATGGAAATTTATTTATCTGTAAAAGCATAGCCTTTCTTTTCCCTTAGAGGAATTCCATATACCTACTATACGCGGGACAGCCAGCGACGCAGCGACATTTCAACCGCCTTTGAGTGTCCTCGTGTCCGTTCAGCAGCTATGCGATTCTCTAAACTTAGCAGCCTCGAGTTCGTTCGCGTGGCAATACAGACGTTTTGGCGTTTATTTGACAACCATTTGACAATCGTTGGCGATAGCGTTTCGAGGACGAGCAGGGAGTGAGCTGGTACTGAAGAGTTGTTTATTTTTCTATCTTTATGTATAAGTCAATTAAAATATATTGAATGGATTCATTAAGAAACATTTTGAATAAGAAAAAGTAAATCGAAAAATATCGATTGTAGTTACTTCATTTCGTATTTCTAAAACAAAGACGAACACACACAGCCAGAAGATAGACGTAGAGATTAGTGAATATGCTTACGCGCAGCGCTGTGCTCAAACGTCAAAATCAATGGCGGCTCGTCGTAAAACTCGATGTTGATGTCAATGCTGGACGGACTTTGCACAAGAGCTTGCCAAATGCTTATATGCGTAGCCTGCTACAACTTGTTATAGTATCTGACTGCGAAGTGAAGGAGGATCACAGAGGAAAAAAGTATCGTAATCCGCTAAAGAGAAGCTAGCCTAATAGTTTTGAATGCTAAGTATGCGTTATGCTAATGCTCTATTATGCTCTACTATGCTATGCTATACTGCTTATAATAACGGAACTCCTTTAGTAGGTAAAAATTCATCTAAGCTTTATTGTCCAACCATTGCTGCGTCACAGCCATAGCAAGATGTCGCAACTCGCAACGATATTATAATTGATTTACTTAAATTCAGAGTAAGATTCAATCAAGTCGAACCATCTCTATCGCGTTTGTGTTCAGATAAAAAATCCATTTATGGTTGAAGGTAGCTTCCAATACTTAAGAATAGGGACGCTGCTGTCGCCTTCATACGATTTAACAGCAGTATGTAAACACTATAATAAAAACAAAATTAGCAACAGAAAGGAATGGAAGGAAGTATAATGAAAATAAGAAAAATTCAAAAGATAAAAAGCGAACACATAAGGAAAAAGACAAAGTTAATAGATGCCCTCATGTACGTTCTAACACAAAAGTGGCGTTAGGCAGGATACGTAAGTAGATACATGGACAAAAAGTGGACAGCAGTAATAACTACATGGGATGGACCATTGGGCAAAAGAAGACGTCGTCCAATAAACAGATGGATAGACGAAATAATGGCAATAGCGGGGAGAGAATGGAGATGTAAAGCGAAGAATAAGGAAACTTGTAGTAGGCTGGAGGAGGCATACCCAGAGTGGGGTTCCATTAATAATGTGACTTGAATATACATAGACATTGAATATACATAGACATATAAGAAACCAGTTTTGTAAGGTTTTTGGAAATAAAAAAGCTTATTATTATTATTATTATTATGCAAACACGATCGTGTTTAAATACAGCTATACTTCTCATGTGCTTCTCTAATGTAGGAAGGCCTATGCCCAGCAGAGAGACGTATATAGGCTAGTGATGATGATGATGATGATATTTTACAGATAAAGCCAATTACCACTCCAATTTCGGCATTTCCTTTACAATGTTTCTAGCCTGTAGTTATCCATGCATAGCTGCATATACATGTATAATTAAAGTAATACAAAACACATGCACAACTAACCGAACCGATGAATTAACATTTAATCAGGAGTTTCGTGATAGAATCGTACGCGGTAGAGGGTGGAAGGCCAGTGTAAAAGCACTTTTATTTTCACGTTTGTTAAAGTTATTTTTACTTGTACATGTGTGATGTTTTCTCAAGCGAGATGAGAATGTGGTGGTAGTTTTCTCGAGTCGAATATCTGGAGTGAAACGAGCGGCCGCGGCGAGCCGTGACGCGTTACGTGGAGCACCCTCGCACTGGCATTAACTAACTCTAGTAATTGTGCGCTTAATAAGCTGGATCACGGCAATATTTTTTTTTTCTAGGTGGTAGGCCCGTATGTAGGGTCGTCTGGGTAGGTACCACCGCCTTTCTTATTTCAGCCGTGAAACAGTTCGCTGTGTTTCGGATTGAAGGGAAAGGTAGCCAGTGTAATTACTGGGCATGGACGGCATTTCATCTTAGGCTTCAGAATGACAACGCACCTGCAATATCAAGTGATTTTCCCTTGCTATTGCAGGTGTCTATAGTCGGCGGTAACCGCTTACCATCAGGTGGGCCGTCAGCTTGTCATCTAGTTGTAAAAAAAAAGTAATGGGGGCTAAATAGGTATTGGCCAGTTTCTGTGTTGAAAACTGAAGCTAAGCAAGTCTTAATGTATAGGACTTTTTTAATTACTAATTCACACATGTAGTTAACTGAATATATAGTAAACAATATGAATTAAAGAAACAAAGTAAAGACGACAGCACGTCTAGAGTAACAGTTGCACTACGAAAAACTCCTATATTATAAACGGAGTGTGCGGTTTCAAGGTCAAACTGTTACGCTTGATGTGCCGTCGACTGTACAGACAAGACAACACACCAAGTGTAGCAGGTGCATTATGAAAGCCATCTCTTTACAAATATATTTATTATATCTTTGTAAAGGTTCGATGAACTAAGTTGCGAAGTAACTAGATTCTCGAGATCGCGAACATAGTGAGAAGACTGACGAAGAGTTAAAATATGTCAGTGTACTTATAAAAATATCTAAACTAGAAAAATGTCACGTCCTGAGGGCGGGGATCGAACCCGCGACCACTCACAATCCGGGCGACTGCTCTTACCATCTGAGCTACCCAGGACTTAGGATAGCCCTGTGAAATTTTTCTAGTCTATCTGTATTTGCGTTATAAGCTACCGTCTACCCTACAATGTCGAAATGTTCTATTTCAACATCCGAAACGAATATTTATACAAATATCTAGTGGGGCATTACTTTCAAATATTCTTAATTTTCATTTTAACATTATTATAAATGTTTGAAAAATTGTTTACTTATAAAAATATCTAAACTAGGAAAATTTCACGTCCTGAGGCTGGGATCGAACCCGCGACCTTTTACAATCCGGGCGACTGCTCTAACCATCTGAGCTACCCAGGACTTAGGATAGCCCAGTGAAATTCTTCTAGTCTATCTGTATTTGCGTTATAGCTAACGTCCACCCTACAATGTCGAACTGTCCTATTTTAACATCCGAAACGAATATTTTTACAAATACCTAAGATTCGTTTAAGTTGGGGCATTGCTTTCAAATATTCCTTATTTTCATTTTAACATTATTATAAATGTTTGAAAAATTATTTACTTATGAAAATATCTAAACTAGAAAATTTCACGTCCCGAGGAGGGGATCGATCCCGCGACCTTTTACAATCCGGGCGACTGCTCTAACCATCTGAGCTACCCAGGAATTAGGATAACCCTGTGAAATTTTTCAAGTCAATCTGTAGGTATTTGCGTTTTTTTCTAGTTTAGATATTTTTTTATAAGTGAATAATTTTTCAAACATTTATGATAATGTTAAAATAAAAATTAAGAATATGTCAGTGTAGTTATAATGAGTGCTACTGCAACACATGGACTTTTAACTTCTGAGCAGCCCCCTTATTCAGAACGGGCCGATAATGGATTCGATCCGAGAAGTCACATGTGACGGCCGTACGATTTAGTTTCATTTCGGCACCCGTGGGATGCCGAATTGGGAAATTTAAGTGCGATAAATTCCCATTTCGGCACCCAGTCATAATTTACTAAGAATTTCGTACTTCTAAAGTACAGTGCCGTTCATAAAACATATCTGTTTGGTTTCCGTAAGAATTCCTCATTAGAGATTTTGCATTCATTTTTTTTATATTACACTGATTTTATTAAAGGATCAACAATAAAAAATAAATGATCGATTATTTAATATTTATAGAAAGGATTATGTTTGCTGTTTTGGGATGTGGTTTCTTCAGAGTAATATAAATTATGCTAAAATTATGTGAAATCCAAACGTGGCCAAAAGTTACTTTTACACGCAGGTCACCAATATTATGTGCAAAAGCAAAACAAGTACTCTATAAGGAAATTCTTACGGAAACCAAACAGATATGTTTTATGAACGGGACTTTAGAAGTATGAAATTTTTAGTCTGGGTGCCGAAATAGGAAGGTGGCGAAACGAAACTAAACGCTTGTTTTGTCGCATCGTAATAAGAAGTGACAGATATAGAGTTTCCGAAATTCGACTTTTTTCCGACCGTTGTAAATAAGGGGGCAGTTCGGCCGTGGCCTATGATGGACAGTACAGTACTATACAGGCTATTCGATCAGGGGTCCCGGTTCGAATCCCGGTAGGGGCATAAGTTTGTATGATGAGATGAGTACGAACATTTGTTCAAGAGTCATGGATGTTTGTATGTTTATTTAGCATACTTCTAATATTTAAATTACTATCAATATTTCTCCGTTAGATAAAGTCTTGGTACAAAGTCCTAATGGATAGGTAGTTACATAAATGTATACTTTATTCCACAAAGAAACAAGAAGGAAAAGCACAGATAAGAAAACATAGAAAATTGCTAAGGTAGCTCTACCAGGCAACCGTAGGGTAAAGGAAAGCATGTTTTCTAAAAGTCGAGACAGGATAGTGCACTTAAACTACATATTAGGTATTAAAAAAGGTTTTATAGCGATATTGTTATATTTTTATCTTCCCCTTAAGTAAAGACAGTAAGACAGTGCCGATGGACAAAATCTTAGCTTACTGTAAAATCGGCAATTTGATTTAAACGATACACCTATTACAAAAATAGTAACAAAAAAGGATTGTCTTTAACTGAACATCATACTATACTAGCCAAATCCACAAAAAATACTAACTCCACAGAAATGAGTAATTTCGGCGTGTAAATATTTTTATACGCTCATATAATTACTAAAGTAAATACTTAAAAAACATGATTTTACGAATGTTATGAACTTTTATTATACGGACACGTATTTGCTCCTATTCTCATTTCGTAACTATGTTTAACCCATCAAAGCCCGATAAACCAGACACAATTAAATTTCAATTGTTATGACAACTTAAGTCATCTTTACCCATTCTCGACTACGCTGATGTCTGTTATTTGGATGGGACCGAAGAGCTTCTCAATAAGCTCGAGCGGCTCCAAAATCTGGCCATTCGGTTTATTTTTCGATTGCGGAAGTTCGATCATGTATCTCATTTTCGGACAGAGCTTAAATGGCTTCCAATTCGGGAACGCCGTAATGTGCACATCCTTACTAATCTCTATAAAATCCTGAATGATCCAAATTCCCCCTCCTACCTTCGTTCCCGGTTCCAGTTCGCTACACCTCCTTCTCGCTCTACGCGGCCGTGTCTCACTAAGAGGCTCGAGCTTCTTAGATGTAATACCAATTTTCTTCCTCACTCTTTTACTTTTCGAGCTGCTTAATTGTGGAACAATCTTAATATAGCTATCCAAGAGAGTCCTTCCATTGCGTCTTTCAAGGTTAGGTAAAAAAATCATTTTTTATCCCAAATTGTAGTATAATTCTAGGAAACTTATCTACGTACTATTATTTAATTTATGTATTTAGTATAGTATTTAAATGTATGTATGTAAGTATATATTTATGTTTATATATGTATATATTTATATTGTATATTTACATATCTATTTTTATGGTTTGTTAAAGGTAAACTGTTGAAGTAGTTTGTTTTTCCGCGCTTTGTGGTACCTGCTTGTCACACCTGAAATATCTCACTTATCCATCGGTTGGCTGGAAGACATCTCTTTTAGAGATAAGTCCACCCTTGCAAACTTCCTATTACATGTAACTTACTGTGTATAATTAAAGTGCAATAAAGAGTATATATAAGTTGCCGTCTGGGCATTGGAGGATTAATCAAAATTGAACTTGCTCTTTTAAAATTTATAAACACTACTGATTAAATTAATAAAAACATGGTTACACCTGCTCGTAACAACCCTAAAAAATATAAAATTAAAAATTTTAAGTAACCCCTGGCGTCATTAATCTATCTAACACCATCTCATTGATACTATTCGTATGAGCCCAAACACGCTATATCTGCTGTAAGTTTCTGAATAAATAAGCATCCCGCAGTCTTTTGATAGTGTAGGATGAGCTCAAGGTTAGTATGTCATAGGAATGTCACCGAAATGACAGTAGACCCAATTTCAAATCAATTGGATCTGTAAAAGTTAGTAAAACCCTTTTATCATGTAGAAAAAGAGCTGATAGTCATCAAACGCCTGAACTGATCTATATAAATTATAGCTAAGAACCATCCTAATCACGTCAGCTTTCGAAGAACAAAAAAAACAAATGAAAATCGGTCCAATCGTTTAAGAGCTACAACGCTACTGACAGACACACAGATACACAAACAGACAAGTCAAACTTATAACACCCCTCTTTTTTCGTCGGGGGTTAAAAATGCTTGCTATCGCGCTGTCGCGCATCTGACAACACACTACAGCTATACCTCACACATACACACTGACAACTATCGACCCCGCAGAATTCCAATTTTTATTCCGGAATTCTTTAACACCCGCGAGCGCCTAACTTAAATAGTATTTGGTATAAATAGTCTTTGGGTATAAACTTATTGATGACTTATGATTATGACGTCACTTTGTTATATTTAATTCAATAATGACATTCACTGACGCGTGAATGTCATTATTGCTTGCAATTATGTTATTCACTGACGTGTGAATGTCATAATTTAACATTTTCTTAGGTTGCTAAGGTCGCCAGAGCTCATCGAGAAAGCGCTGTTCTTGTACAAAAATTGCGCAAAGACAAAAAAAAATAGAGACACTTATGTTATCGAATCATTAATTTATTAACTGGGTTTATCTAAAATGCATCATTGTATAGAATTGATTCAAATAACAGTACTTATTTCCAATTTCAGTCCGTGCGGTGACGGATTAAGAATACAATTCACGGCCCCATTTCTTCCCGTGGGTGTCGTAAGAGGCGACTAAGGGATTACCGAGCTACCAACTGCTCGACTGGTGGTAGGGTCTGAACACCCGTCTGGTTAGTGACCACCGTACGCATGGCGTAAAACCCGCCAAGTGACCACTTGTGGTCGCGTTCCGGGATCAGTCAGCGTACAACCAGAGCTTGGGGAGACGTTGCGGCGATGGATTCGGTCAGTGACGGCTTCCGTCTAACCAGAGCCAGGTGGACTGCGTTGACCCGCCGACCAGGGAGACCCGAAGAAACGGCTGTTCCGCTGGCCGCCCGTGGTACAGTACAGGGGCCCAAGCGAACCTAACCAGTTCGTGAGGCTGCCCTATCATGCCACGCATAATCTTGGGGTGGTCCGTCGTGCCGGTTGGTGACCGGGTGGTGGGGTCCCGGCGGCCATTCCCGGGGGGGTTCGGGGGCCCTTCCGTTCGGCGGGTCAGCGCTTCTCTTCTGTCGGCTGTTAACTGGGGAAACAGGCCACACGCTTTGACCGTCTATATCGCGGCAACGTTCCCTCAATTCACGCCTCTCCTCCTTACATCATATTCTATGGCAGCGCTCAAAAACATGAACGGTCGATCAGCGGTGCACACCCCCACCACAACCACGCTGTTTGAGGTCGGGCTCACTAACATCCGTGGGCTCCATGCTAACCTCAATGCCGTCCACCAACATCTCGAGACGGCTCGACCGGCTATGCTGTTTTTGACGGAGACACAAATACTTCGCCCGGCTGACACTAGCTACTTGGATTACCCCGGCTACGCTCTTGAGGAGTCCTTCAAAGCGAAGGCCGGGGTATGCTTGTTTGTCCGGGCGGATGTTTGCTGTCGCCGTCTGCGCTGCTTGGAGGACCCTTCCTACTCGATTCTTGGGGTGCATGTGGACCTGGGCACACATAGCCGTGTCTACGTGTGCCTGTATAGATCTCACAGCGGTGACATGGAGACAACTCGACTTTTCGAACATCTTAGTCGGGTGGCAGATGTTGCGCTGGAGCAGTATCCAACCGCGGAATTGGTGTTTTTAGGGGACTTTAATGCTCACCACGAGTCGTGGTTAAGTTCCTCTAAAACTGACCATGCTGGTAGAACTGCCCATGCTTTCGCTCTCACGCACGACCTGACACAACTGGTAAACCAGCCCACCAGGATTCCAGACATTGTCGGTCACGCGCCCTCATTGTTGGACCTTCTGCTGACGTCTCGTCCGGACGGATATCGGCTAGAGGTTCGTGCTCCTTTGGGAACATCGGATCACTGCCTGATATCCGCTGGGGTGCCACGGGCGTCGCCACCGGTACCTATGGTTGCCAAACGCCGCATCTGGCACTATGCGTCGGCAGATTGGGATGGTATGCGGGATTACTTCGCATCTGTCCCTTGGAGGCAGCGCTGCTTCAGTGAGCTGGACCCGAGCGCTAGCGCTACTGCTGTTGCTGATGAGATCATGTTAGGGATGGAGTACTATATCCCTCACTCCGATCTCATCAGTAGGGGTAGGCGTAACGTCTGGTTCAACCGGGAGTGTGCCATAGCTGTTGAGAACAGACAGTCGGCATACCGCGCTTGGATCAGGGGTCGAGCTTGCGGAGATCCTAACATTGACTCGCTGAAAGCAGCTTATAACAACGCCACCAAGTCCTGCAAGAGGGCATTCATCAGAGCGGATGCACAGCGCGTTGCACGAGTTGGCCAAGAACTACTCACGCATCCTACGGGAAGCCGTAGCTACTGGCGTCTGGCCAAAGCCGTGCAGTCCAACTTCTGTCAACCCTCGCTGCCCCCGTTGAGATGTTCTGACGGCTCGCTAGCTCACAAGCCGCAAGAGAAAGCCGATCTTTTGGTAAAACTCTTTGCTGCTCATTCCCGAATCGATGACTGCAACTCACAGCCACCAACACTCTCCCACTGTGGCCACACAATGCCTGATATCCGTATCAGGCAATGTGATGTACGTGCGGAGCTGCAGTCAATCGACGTCCGGAAAGCTAGTGGACCTGATGGCATCCCAGCGATAGTACTAAATAAATGCGCAGCGGAGTTGTCTCCCATCTTAACCCGGCTATACCGCCTTTCTCTCTCTTCTGGGTGTGTGCCTGAATCTTGGAGAGAGGCTAATGTGCAACCGGTCCCCAAAAAGGGAGACCGATCAGACCCAGCAAACTACCGCCCAATAGCTGTCACCTCAGTTCTTTGCAAGGTCATGGAGCGGATCATAAATAACCAGCTGATCCGATACCTAGAAGGTCACTCATTAATTAATGATCGACAGTACGGGTTTCGGCCGAAACGGTCAACGGGTGATCTTCTAGCGTACTTAATGCATGTCTGGGGTGAAGCTATTGATAAACGTGGTGAGTCACTGGCTGTTAGCCTTGACATTGCCAAAGCTTTTGATCGGGTCTGGCACAAGGCTCTTCTCTCCAAGCTCCCGGCATACGGTCTGCCCGATCAGCTCTGCAACTGGATCGCCGGCTTCCTACATGAGCGGAGAATACGCGTCCTCGCAGATGGATGCGCTTCGCGGTTCATGTCTGTGAATGCTGGTGTACCACAAGGCTCTGTTTTATCCCCCACACTCTTTCTTCTTCATATCAATGATATGCTTCCATTAGGAAGCATTCATTGTTATGCGGATGACAGTACAGTGCATGGGGGATATTACGGTCGCCCAGGGGCTGGGCGCGCTGTAACCGAGAAAGAGAGGGAGAATCTTACTATTGAGCTCAACAGGGTGTTGAACCTCGTATCTGAATGGGGATCTAACAATCTTGTTGAGTTCAATGCTAAGAAAACACAGGTGTGTGCGTTTACAGCCAAAATGTCGCCGTTCCTTCCCCTTCCCTCTCTTCAGGGTACTACTCTTTCGGCACAGGCCTCCTTGAACTTACTCGGTATGGAGATATGCTGCGATCTCAATTCTAGAAACTACATCGAAACCGTGATAAAAACAGCCTCACGGAAGCTCGGTGTCCTGAACAAGGTGCGTCGATTTTTCACGCTTGACCAGCTATGCCTGCTGTACAAAACTCAGGTCCGGTCTTGCGTGGAATATTGCTCGCACTTATGGGATGGCTCCGCCAAGTACCTCCTCGATGCACTGGACAGATTGCAGCGTCGTGCTGTATACGGACAGCACGACGCTGCAATCTGTCCAGTGCATTGGCGATGTAGAGGTCACGAACAAACTTGAGCCTCTACAATTGCGTCGGGACATTGCGTCGCTTAGCGCCTTTTATCGGCTTTATCACGGAGAGTGCTCTGAAGAGCTTTTCGACCTTATCCCACCTTCCCCCTTTCTGCTCAGGAGCACGCGTGCTGGTCTTCGGAGTCATCCATTTACTGTCTCCACCTCAACATCACGCACAAAGAAATTTAGTTCTTCGTTTCTTTGTCGTACTTCCAGAACTTGGAATTCTTTGCCAGCGCATGTGTTTCCTCCTTCCTATAACATGGGGTCCTTCAAGAGAGGCGTGAAAAAGCACCTTTTGGGCCGGCAAGGTGGAGGCAGCTAGTGCATTGTCCGTTTCTGCACTAGCTGTCTTCGCATATGGACTCTCCTTACCGCTTCACATCAGGTGGTGTTGGGTCAATTGCCGTGCTTTGTATAAAAAAAAAAAAAAAAAAAAAAAATTTTTGATTTTAACATTATTATAAATGTTTGAAAAATTACTTAGTAATTAAAATATAATAAAACCAGAAAAAATTCACGTCCTGAGGCAGGAATCGAACCCGCGACCTTTCGCGACTTTTCGCGACCTTTTTTCGTAGGTATTTGTAAAGATACTCGTTTCGGATGTTGAAATAGAATATTTCGACATTGTAGGGTGGACGTTAGCTCAATAATTAGCTCATAATCGGGATATCCCAAGTCCTGGGTGGTTCAGTGGTCAGAGCAGTCGCCCGGATTGCGATAGGTCGCGGGTTCGATTCCTGCCTCAGGACGTGAAATTTTTCTAGTTTTATTATATTTTAATTACTAAGTAATTTTTCAAACATTTATAATAATGTTAAAATCAAAAATTAAGAATATTTGAAAGCACTGCCCCAACTTAACCGAATCGTAGGTATTTGTAAAAATACTCGTTTTGGATGTTGAAATAGAATATTTCGACATTGTAGGGTGGACGTTAGCTCATAAACGCAAATACAGATAGACTAGAAGAATTTCACAGGGATATCCCAATCCCAAGTTCTGGGTGGCTCAGTGGTCAGAGCAGTCGCCCGGATTGCGAAAGGTCGCGGGTTTGATTCCTGCCTCAGGACGTGAAATTTTTCTAGTTTTATTATATTTTAATTACTAAATACTTATTTCAATAAAAGACATCATAAGGTTATAGATAACAATGTACTTATTACTAGGTGCTTGCTTACGCTCTCATTCCTCGTGGGAAATGATAAGATTCGGACAGCATGAATGATGCGATTTGGATGCCGTACTAATAGTATTTACACCTCATTTAACGATGTTGAACTGGAAAGTGTTACATAAAATTATCGGCGAATTTCTTTTCTAAATTGGTAGATGTAATACTAAATTCTGTAAGTTTGCTAAGAAAATACGAATAAAAATAAAACCGTCTTGCTGCGATCTTTGGCAAGTTGAAGGTGCGCAGGCGCAGACGGGTCCACAAATGGTCTTAATATTAAGTATGGATGCGAAAGTAACTTTGCCTAATTCTGGAGACACACACTAAATCTAATTATAAGTGCAGTATATCTCTTTCTCGCAATACGTGATACGAAAAAATAGTAAGAATTTGTTTAGAGCTGTCAACTAAATTGAGATACATTTCAAAGAAGCCATAGACAATTTTAGACGGCATTCACGGAGATGCTTCCTGAACACTGTATTTTATGACTTGCAATAAAGTCCAAAATTGAACGCAAGTTTCTAAATGTCAAATTATATGACATCCATCCTTTTTGTGTTCATAGTGAGAATTAAGATCTTCCGTCTGTCTGTTGGTCTGTTACCTTTTCACGCTTAAACCGCTACAATGGTTTTTTTTTATACAACTAGATGGCAAACAAGCTGACGGCCCACCTGATGGTAAACTGTTACCGCCGCTTATAGACACCTGCAAAAACAAGCACCAAAGATTTAGATCAAATTCGGTGTAGAGATAGTTTAAGACCATGGGAAAGACATTACAGGATACTTTTTGAAACGATATTTTAAAATTTATTCAGGAGAATAAACAAAACGAACACAACAAAATGGTATAGAGTTTAAAGCTAAAGAGTACATGAGCAAAGTGCTCAATTATAGATAGCTACGATAACCGACATCCACGCGGGTGGCAACTAGTATGAATAAAAATGCAAAAGTATCTCTGTCTGCCTGTCTGTTACATTTTCAGCCCTAAGGCGTTGAAGAGATTAGATGATTCCTGGCATTTGGAGGTGGGTGACATAGGTACTTCCTCTGTGGTTCAGACTCCTTTATTCTCAATTGTCGAATCACGGATTCGATTCGAAAAGTCACATGCCGTCTCGCTTTGACGTACCGCGATAAAAAGGGGCAGGTATAGAGTTTCCGAAATTCGAATATTTTCCGACAGTTGAGAATAAGGGGGCAGGAATCCCGGTATAGCCCGCTTCCATCTTCGGCCTTATCATCACATTTAGAATAATAATAATAAAGATGTCTACCTTGGAAATAAATTGTATTTATTTATTTAAACTTTAATTGCAAAAAATGAGTTACAATTTGGCGGACTTAATGCCATTAGGCATTCTCTACCAATGAACCGGAAAGTTGAGTCCAAAATGATTAAATAGGTAGTGCAAAACAACTGTTTTAAAAAAAATTAATATACAATAACGTGTGAGAAATATATCCATGTGTGTATATCCTGAGAAAGAATCTATAGGTAAACTAGCTGAACCCACAAACGTTATTATGCCATAAAAAAAAAAACAAAAAAAAATAGTATCCGATTCTCAGACCTACTGAATTTCATGAAAATCGGTCAAACCGTTTCGGAGGGGTATGGTAACTAAATTTGAGACACGAGAATTTCATATATTAGATATAAAGGGGAATAGTGGCACACATACCTACATAATGTAATATCCATTAGCTTTAATAATAAATAAGCATGGCCAGGTCAAGTATCCTAAAACTTGTTTTTTACGAATGCTAACGATTGGACTTAATATTGATTAAAAGATCAATCCACTCGCGACATTATTTATGAATTTATGGATAATATTTGAATTCTATTCGTGTTTTGTATGTTAATAGTGAAATAATATATTATTTTAATGTTAAATTTAATTTAATAAAAGTATACTTCAACTTAATGATTACTAACAAAAGTAACAAATTGCTTCATTTTGCTACAAATTGTTTTGTTACAAAATGTTAGAAAATATTTACTAACTAATGTTACTTAATCTGTAGAAGCACCATTAAAATACAAAGAAAAAACTTGCAAGTCGCGATTGTGACTATTCTTGTTTCTTTTTTAATCAATGTACATTTTGTTGGTTTTTTTATTGAACGTCGCATTGGAAGATTTCCCAATGCGACGTTCCATATAAAAAAAACAAAACGTGTTTCGCATTTTACTATTTCGTTCATCATCTTCTAAGTTTCAGATAAATGCTTTTCCATGGTGATTATGTAATGACAAACAAGTAAGAACTCTGGGTTTTTTTCTAATGGTAGATAATTATACTTGACACGTTTTGGTGTGTCTCTTACTTATTATCATTATTGATATGCAGTTTTTTTTAATATGAATATTGAATGAATTTATTCTTAATTTTCATTTTAACATTATTTTAAATGTTTGAAAAATATTTACTTATAAAAATATCTAAAATAGAAAAAAATCACGCTCTGAGGCGGGGATCGAACCCGCGACCTTTCACAATCCGGGCGACTGCTTTAGAGCTCAGTAGCTCAGATGGTTAGCCATCTGAGCTACCCAGGACTTGGGATAACCCTGTGAAATTCTTCTAGACTATATCTGTATCTGCGTTATTAGCTACCCTACAACGTCGAAACGTCCACCCTACAATGTCGAAATGTTCTATTTCAACAACCGAAACGAGTATTTTTACAAATATCTATCTAAGATTCGGTTAAGTTGGTTCGGTTAAGTCGCTTTCAAATATTCTTAATTTCCATTTCACGATTTGAATAATTCTACGAATACCTAGACTAGTTCACATAGCAGTCACTGTATACATTTTGACCTGTGAATATTAATTAATAACTTGATCTCGATTGACACTGGGTCGTCAGCATGCCCATAAAATAGCTATCAATAGGAACGTCAAAGATTGTGGCGCAGTTCAGACTGATACTTATAAACAACTAGGTGGTAGACCCATATGTAGGGTCGCACGGGTAGGTACCACCGCCTTTCTTATTTCAGCCGTGAAACAGTTCGCTGTGTTTCGGACTGAAGGGAAAGGTAGCCAGTGTAATTACTGGGCATGATGGCATTTCATCTTCGGCCTCAGGGTGACAACGCACCTGCAATATCAAGTGCTTTTCCTTGTTATTGCAGGTGTCTATAGGCGGCGGTAACCGCTTACCACCAGGTGGCTGTCAGCATGTTTGTCATCTAGTTGTATAAAAAGAAATATAGCGAAATTAGCAGAAATTAAGTGCCTCGCTTCTTTGTCGTACTTCCATAACTTGGAATTCTTAGCCAGCATAATAGGTTGGGGAAAAAGTTTCTTCGCATTTTTTAAGAAAATTCAAAACATTTATTTACATTTAACTAAAGTATGTAGGTACCATTTTGTTCGATAACTTTTTGCCATCTTGTAGGTAGGGACATGATAGTACTGACACGATACACGGTACATGATAGTGGGACTGATGTGTAGGGCTATAGAAATTTTAGGGCTTGTGATCAAAATACCGCGACAAGTGGTTTTGGCAGTCCTCTCGTGATGTTAACCTGACACTGCCTAGAGAATTCTGAAGAGGGCGAAACACGTGGAAATCTGAAGGTGCAAGGTCAGGACTTTCGGGCCTTTTGTGCAAGTTCGCAGTCGCACAACGAGCTATGGAACGAGCTATGTTGGGTGTTTCTTTGCGAGATAGAATCAGAAATGAGGACATCCGTAAGAGAACCAAAGTCACTGACATAGCTCATAGGATTAGCAAATTAAAGTGGCAGTGAGCAGGGCACATAGCACGCAGAATGGACGGCCGGTGGGGCGTTAAAGTCCTAGAATGGCGACCACGTACAGGAAAGCTTAAAGTAGGACGGCCTCCCACTAGATGGACAGACGACCTGGTCAGGGTCGCGGGGAGCCGTTGGATGCAGGCTGCGCAGAACCGCTTTATTTGGAGATCGATGGGAGAGGCCTTTGTTCAGCAGTGGACATCATAGGCTGGTATGATGATGATGATGAAGGTCAGGACTATACGGCGGATGCATTAACACCTCCCAGCCAAACTCTCTTAATTTTTGCTGAGTAGCTAAAGATGTGTGAGGTCTAGCGTTATCATGATGAAAAACCAAACTCCTTCTGTTGATTAATTCCGGCCGCTTTCTCTCAACTTCTTGCTTTAATCTCATCAGTTTTTCGCAGTAGAGTTTAGAATCGATGGTCCTGCCTGGTGGTAACAGCTCATAATGAATAATGCCCTTCCAATCCCACCACACACACAGCATCACCTTGTTGCGAGTTAACCCGGGTTTCGCCACAGTCTGTGAAGCCTGACCGGCCTTTGACCACGACCTTTTTCGCACGTTCTTGTCGTACGTGATCCACTTTTCATCACCAGTTATCAGCTTCTTCAAAAATGGTTCGGTTTCATTACGTCGTAATAGAGAATCACAAATGAGTACACGGTTCATTAGGTTTCTTTCAGTGAGCTCGTGAGGTACCCAAATATCGAGCTTTTTTTGTGTACCCATTTTTTTAAATGCGCCAAAACTGTTTTGTAGTCAATTCCCAGTTCTTCAGCTACGTCGTAACTACTGATATGCCGATCTTGCTCCAGTTTTTCAAAAATGGCATCAATTTTATCCGTAATAGGGCTTACCACCAGGTGGGCCGTCAGCTTGTTTGTCATCTAGTTGTATAAAAAAAAAAAAAAAACCAGAGCGACTTGCATCTTTGACATCAAAATTTCCGGATTGAAAACGCTTAAACCAAATTTGTGCTACTCTCACAGACATTGCACTAGGTCCATAAACATCGCAATTTTTTTCGCGGCTTGCGTTGCATTTTTACCTTTTTTGTAGTAAAATTTTAAAATGTATCGAATTTCTTCATTAGATTCACTCATCTTGACAGTACGGAAAACAAATGAAAAACTTATCTTTTTAAAAAATTTATTATTTTAAATTGTCTTTTTTAAAATCTAAACTTTTAAAGATACCAAAACCAGCCAGATACAAATAGTACAGCCAAAGACATTTTATTGCAAGTTCATACATACTATAAAGCGAAAAGACTTTTTCCCCAACCTAATATGTGTTCCCTCCTTCCTATAACATGGAGTCCTTCAAGAGAGGCGTAAAAAACCACCTTTTGGGCTGGCAAGGTGGAAGTAGCTAGTGCAATGTCTATTCAGCACTAGCTGTCTTCGCATATGGACTCTTCTTACCGCTTTACATCAGGTGGTGTTGGGTCAATTGCCGTGCTTTGTATAAAAATATATATATAAGCTCGAATCCTGTAACGGCTTAAGTAGGTAGGTACTCGTCACCTAGAAACATATTTTTTGGAGTAGGTGCTTCACGTTCTATTATTTCTGGAAACAACATAGCACTAACTCCAAAGAATGTGTTTCTAGGTGATTAGTACCTACTTAAATTTAATTATTTTATCCTTTGCAGTTTTTTGAAGTCAGTTTTAATTTTTGTTTAAATTTTTTTTTTCACAATTTTTAGTGATAATTTGCTAAGGTCAAAGCTGGATGGGTGACCGTCAGCTTATATTGTTTCCTACTATCGTATCATTTCGTATCGTAGATGACGTATAGTGATTTCAGTTTTTTTTAAAAAACCAAACATCGCAACTGATTTTGAAAAAAATTTATGGGACCAAATAGCAACTATTCCGCATCGAACAAATAAAGAATCACGTAAATCGGATCATAAATCTCGACGTAATCGGTGTACATACGTAGAAAAAAAACATACCAACCGAATTGAGAACCTCCTCGTTTTTGAAGTCGTTTAATGAAACGACAATGATCATCGTCGTGTTCACCTCTTATCAGTTATCACAACGACGAAAGTTTTTGTTACAATTCGATGGAAACTTACTTCATTACATATTTGGCTATCCGATCCAACAGTCTTTTTATTTATTTTTATTTCCGCACCTACGTTTATTTTGACAAAAAAACACACACACAAAAGTATGATTTACAAAAGTTTCTAACTAATATTTAATCTCTTGGTTATAACTCTACGTCCAGTAGGTACTACCTACCTATCTTTGCGGCACTTGTTGCACTCTAAAAGTTGTAGAGCAAAGTTTAGATAAGTAAGACCATAAAGAAGGAAAACCCACGGCTAAAACAATAAAAATAATTCAAGACCATACGTCTTACACATGATTGTGACTATTTGTGTCATATTTGGAAGTGAGTTTCAAAAATATGAAACTTTTATGACCTATGTTGCGAAACGTTACTTTTACATGACGAATGTGCGGCACGTACCAAATAAGTTTGTATCTCTTATACTCCGATGTTCGTATCAAAGTACAGACGACAGCACATCAAGTGTAACAGTTGCACTACAAAAGTCGCCTCTATTCCGAACAGAGTAAGGGCGGTCTCAACGTCATCTGTTACGCTTGATGTGCTGTCGACTGCTTAAGACAAGATGCATCGCAATACTCACGCTAGTTTATGTTAAGCGAATGTCTTTTTTTAGAACTTATACCGCATCAACACATTAGTTATGTTTGCAGCAAGATATTGTCTTGGAGCCAATAATACACTCTTTTGTACCAGGCGAAAGCCACTGACGGACCTACCCACTACTGGCGACGCAGCGGGCGTGTGCGGGACTCGCCCAGCGTCCTAATTAAGCCCGGGAATACCTGCTAAAACTCCTGGATAGCCCTCGTGCCTTTCGCGAAGGTGGTCTGGGGTCTGCGAAGCAAATCCACCAGACCACACCCAGGCATCCCGTCGTGCGGCCAATACCCACATTTGTAATGACACGAATCGATCTTGGATACAAACGGATCTAACTATAGCTATAGCCAACGCCAAATAGCGCTTTGTCGGTTTTTGTGATGCTCACGGGCGAACGGACGCGGATGTAACGCGCGAGGGCAACTTGGGTCCAATGTATTTTCCCGCTCTACATGTAGAGCCGCGAAGTCGATTCTTTGCTGATGTGCGTGTGCGCGTAGTCATCGACCATCGCCGTGGTTTTTCTTATCGATAGGTGACTCGGTAAGTAATGAGCATTTATGCGCTCATTGCATAAAGTGGTAAGGTGAATGCGGGAACGTGCGGCCATGCCAGATCTACAGACGCTCGCGACTAAACCGCGCCCAAAACGCTTGGCCTAAGTTAGGTGAAGTTGTGCAAAAGGTCATAATCTGTGATAGAAATAGCTTATCAATGTCAGTAAGAATATATAATAAGTTGTCAGAAACTAAATAGACACTGCCACTTTCCACCTTCAAACGTCGCTTACATGGCCTTCTAGTCGAAAAAGCACATTACACAGTTGCAGAGTTTTTAAATGACTTAACATAATTGACATCTTTCATTGTCCTGTTGACATAAAATTGACTAAATTTAATTTATCTTCATTGTTTAATACTAAAATATAATAATTATTGAATGTTTGACATTAAAATTTTATAGTGTGATTAATTATAGGTTTTATAGTTTTATATTAATAATAATTTAATTTTGGTCATGACATTATGAATTAATAACTGCATAGTTGCATGCTGTATTACAGTAAAAATATGTGATGCAATCTAATTATTATAACACCTTCTGTACCATATTTTATTGCAATAAAGAATTGAATTGAATTGAATTGAAGATATTGATAGACACCTCCAATTTTTTTTTAAATACACTGAGTGTCAACTAGATCGATGATTTAAACTCACGTGTTGACTAGAGTAGAGTAGATATGATTAACACAAACTTTATTTATAGTGTAGCTTTGAAGTTAAGTATCTCATATTAAAAACACGAAACCAGTACCTATACCTACTATATGAATGCCTTGAAAAGGTCAATTTGTAACTACAACTAATATCTAGCGATGAACATTATTCAGAGTCATCATCATCATCACCAGCCTATATACGTCCCACTGCAGGGCACAGGCCTTCCTAGATGGGAGAAACACATGAGGAGTTTGGGCCATACATAACACCACCACGCTGGCCCAATGCGGGTTGGTGGGTTAAAGCGGTTGCAGTAACAACCGGGACCAACGGTTTAACCTGCCTTCCGAAGCATGATCCTCCGTGTTCGCGATAACAAACTTTGATTGACCCATCCCATGATCGACCATGGCGAAAGTTGAGCTCCTCAATTATTCAGAGTGGTTAAATGAATATAAATATGAAACAAACCACTTTGCGTAGTCGATCTCAAAAGCCACAATAGCAAAACAGCTTATATCGTGTCGCAACAACACAATCGTACAACATTACAGCGTGTGAACGAATGTCAAAAACTAAACATTACATATAGAAATCACAATACGTGACTCGATCCTTGCGCTGGCGCTCGCGTCCGAATGAAACGCTCGCACTGCACACGCACGAGAAAGTGACTCCGCTGGGCCTTTCACAGTTTTCCAACACGGTTGAATTTTCAACTGGAAACTGTATGATGCGATTACATGAGTCATTTACTGGAAGATTATTTATTTTCTACTTAATTTGGCATTTATTAGAAACATGTTGAGGGGATTCGCCTTCTTACACTCTAGTTTAACAACTATTTACCCTAGTCTAGACATAGGTAAATATTTACCCTAGTCTAGACATAGGTAAATGAATACCTATTTAACTTACTCTAGACTAGGGAGAAGACACCTTTTGTGAAACAAGAAGCGACACTATAAATACACGAGTGTTTCAACATTGTGAAGGTTCTACCTTCAGATAGTAAGATATACGTGAAATAGTATCGTAAAAACATTAAGACTAGAACACATTTCTTCCAATTTTGTAGAGGTGTAGAATACTTACTTTTATTTGACTTTTGTATTCTACTGATTGACTCCAACAGAATCCCGTGTATCCCGTCACATAAGGCACACTATAGTAACTACCTACATCTATTTACACTCTACATCCACTCTTCCATACCGAGAGAACAGCAGATACAAAATGCTCTTACTAATTTGATTTAGCTTTGTATTCGAGGTAAAAGAAGCAGATGAAATTGACGACTCTAATGCATTAAAATATCTAGTAATCTAATCGGCTCTTTTGAAAAATAAAACTTAATAGGTATATAAACCCGCGTTTTCTAAGATTGGATGTTATAAAATATAAATGGACAAATCAAAGCCAGCTCTAGTTTATCCTATTATATTCCTTGTGCCTTGTGTTCATTGTGAGACTTCTTGCTTTCTTACGAGAACTTCAATAATGATGGTTAATTTGTTCAATTGTGAGTTGTGAAAAGGTTTTTTGTCCATCGGTCCGTCTATACCCGGCCGCAACAATGAACAACTTAAAGAAAGTGTGACATCGATCATACGATGGCCACTTTAAGTTGAAATTTGATTCTACGGAATTAACAAAAATTGATAGCAGAAATGTGTATTTAATTGGAAAGAAAAGGGGTTATTTGGTCAACTAATGTCACTTTCATACATAGGTTAACTACTAAGAAAATACATTAACAAGGTATGTATTTTTGTCTTTCACAAAATTTTGAGCCTGGTAGGTACTTATTTACAGTCACGTGTAATAAGATCTATACAGGGTGGTGCCGACATTAAGACAATTTAATACATTAGCCGTATTAGTTCATAGAAATGGTGTGCAACTTTCAAAAACATTTTATTCATTTGATAATTTCACGACATTCGTAGAATTGATATAACATTGGCGGCATTATTTTATAGAAATGTCATGAAATCACCAAATGAACATAATGTTTTTTAAAGTTGCATGCCATTTCTATGAACTAATATAGCCCATGTTTTAATTTGTTGTCTTACTGTCGGCACCATCCTGTATATGTCGCAGCCACATCATATAACACGCCGTATTACGATCTGCCTAGGCAGATTACTATAATAGTAATAGCATGGACCAAATAATATAATAGTGATCTGTGTGGCAGATCGTCTAGTACTGAAAACACACATAATACCTATACATTTTTGACTAATTTTAATATATAATATATAATAGTAATAATTTATTCATTTCCACAACACATGTTACAAAACCCTTACTATACTAAATGGCTTAAAAAACATACTCTTATTTAGGAAAGTGTTACTATTGGAACCCAAACTAGACTTACGCCTGTATCTAGGGTTCCATGATAGTGATTGACAGATAAATTTAATATCACACACTAAGTCTGGGTTACACTAATTGAATAATTTTACCACTAGTATTAATTTTAAAGTCTACAACTAAATAAAATAATATGTACTATGGACCAGTGTAAGTGTGTGTGTGTGGTGTTGGTATAAGTAACGCTTTGGTGCGCCAGAAAAACAAACTAGGTAATGACTCTTAATTCAAAGAGTAAGATTTCGTGACACAGGTATCTATAGATGTTTATTATGAAACCCTGTTCTATTACTAATCTGTGGCCCTATTCTTTTGTTTAGCTCACGAATGTTCTATCAAAGTCCAAACGGAGGGTTCCAAATGAAAATTAACTTCAGTATCTTCTTACTATATCGTACTTCCTCTCGACCTTTCGAATGACTCTGTACTCAAATAGCCCTTTAGTAATGTCAATAAAAATATTTAATAAATTGCCTAAAAATATAAAGGAAGAAGTTAAAGATAAACAATTTGTAAAACTTATAAAAAAAACTGTTAGTTACAAAATCATATTACACATTAAATGAATATTTAAATGAAAAATTATGAACCCCTACTACTTATCACACTTAATAGATAAATAGTATGAATACTATTACAAACAATATACCTAAATTTAAATTATATATAAATTCATCCTCCCTCCTAACTTGCCGTGCCCGACAGGGTCCAAAATGATCTGTAAAATTTCATTTCCAACACCATGTATAACATTTTGGAGTGCAATAAATGATTATGATTATGATTACTTCACTATTTTTCATCTTCAAAGTTTCGGATAGTTTTATCATGCCATGGATGCAGGTCTTTAATCATCATCCTCATCACCAGCCTAAGTATTAACGTCCTACTGCTAGGCACAGGCCTATATGTTAGAATCACATGAGGAGTTCGGGCCATACCACCATCACTCTGGCCCATTGCGGGTTGGTGAGTTGAATCGGTTGCTGTAACAACCGGGACTAACACGGCTAAACGTGCCTTCCAAAGCAAGGAGCTCGAGGTTACAAATTTTGCACAACCCTTCCGGAATCGACCATGGCGAAAGTTGTTTTCTTTTTGCAACCGAAGTGAGAACGCTCAAACCATCACGTCACCGAGCTCCTCAGGACTACTAATAAGAAACGTATGTTGTTTTCAGGGGCACGGCAGTGGCTGGCGGCGGCTCTTCTACATGCGCTAGTACTGGTCGCCAGCGGCGGCAAGTACCACCGACGGTCTATGCCTACCCAACAGGTACGATCTTAGGAATCTTATGACACGTGCCTGCGATATATTTCGCAAACTTACTTACTTCGTGTAATTACTGGGCATCATGGAAGGCATTGTATCTTAAGCCTCAAGATGACAACGCACCTGCAATATCAAGTAATTTTTCTTGTTATTGCAGGTGTCTATAGGCGGCGGTAACCGCTGACCATCAGGTGGGCCGTCAGATTGTTTGTCATCTAGTTGTATCAAAAAAAAACTTTTATTTGATATCAACGCGCTTACCTACAAGAATAATTATGGTATATCTACAAAGTAATGTTAAAATATTGCGTTATTTTATTAGTCAAATAAGCAGCTTAAATGCGGCGGAAATAAATACGATGCATGTCATGCATGGAGAAATCTTTAATTTTCATTATCTTTTAAATTACTTTTTTTTATACCACTAAGGTGGCAATCAAGCATACGGCCCACCTGATGGTAAGCGCTTACCGTAGCTTATGGACGCTTGCAATACCAGGGGTATCACTTGCGCGTTGCCGACCCTGTAAAAACCTTTTCACGCCTTTTTTGAAGAACCCCATGCTGTACTCATTTGAGAAAACTCATCAGACAGCTCATTCCGACCAAATTTAATTTTTAGATAGTATGCAGTAGGTTATTCGTAATAAATATAGTTCGGCAATTTTAACGAAGCATTTTTATAAAAAAAATAACATTCAATTTTTATTCCTTTTCAGACTCTTCCAGTGTCAAAAGGAGGTTGGAGACCAGTATTAGGATCAGGAGGCCTAGTGTACGGAGGATCGTATAACGCTGCTCCGTTACACGCTCCCACATACAAATTTCCCGCGTCAGTCCTGGACGCGTACCCTTCATCAACGCGTCCACTCATCGCAAGAGATTCCAACAAACTGACGTCCATCGCGCAGTCTTACCGCCCGACTACCCTCAGAACAGTTCCTGCTGCTCCCGCGGCACCTCCTGCCAACCAACCCATCAACTCGTATCACAATCCGTTCGCTTTCAACAACAATTTAGCGTACAAGTTTGTACAAAACTTTCCCGCGGAGAATATTGTAATCAGAAACCCACAAAACCCTTACGCTGCTCGACCGGTATACTCGAAATACCCGAACAAAGTGAAGCAGTCTTTGCAAAATACTGTATTGCAACAACTCACCAACGTGCAACCCATTCAATTCGGGCAATATCAGACATCTAAACCCTTTGATATCTTCGGGAAGCCCGTAGAAGGATATGTGAGACCAACTGACAGCAAAACAGCACAGTCCGGAATGGAGATATACAAACCTGAAGTATACAAATTGCCAGACAGTGCTACAGCTTCTCAATCAGTAAGTCAAACTGTAAAGACGGCGCAGCAACAACAGCTCCAACAACAGCAGCTCCAACAACAGCAACAATTGCATCACCAACAGCAACAACTTCAACAACAACAACATCAACAAAAACTTCAACATCAACAACAACAATTCCAGCATCAACTTCACCAACAACCATTTTTGATCGGAACTACAAAGAATCCCTATGCCCACTTCGGTTACCAAGACTCGCTTTTCCCCCCAGGAATTTTAGGTAAGCAATAACAACATTCTTACTAACGTATTGTATTAGTATTTTTTTATTATTGTTAATTGTTATTAAAGCTTATTGGTTGTAAGTAATTTTGTTATTTATTATTTCAGGAACATTCGGTTCTTTTGGACTGCAGACAGTGAAGGGTAGAGATCCAGTATTCCAGCACACTAAGACCACGTACTTGCCGCCTCAGCCAACCAAACAAACAGTCTTTAACTCCTTCGGTTACTCGCCAACATTTAAAACAACACCAGCTTTCTATAGTCCTACTACTACGCCCAAATTCCAGACTACAGCCAATCAACTCCAATTAGGTTCGTTTAACGACTATAAAAATATTAAAAATATCCCAAGTCCGACTACGAAAATTCCACCAGCCGTTAAAGTCGATCCTAATGCTAACAAGGTAACATTTAAAGCAAGCCCTCAAGACCCCTTCTCAAACAAACATTTCCTAAGCGATTACAATAAACTGGCTGTGACGACTTACAACCCGATCCTGGCTACGACATTAGGAAACAATTACTTCGATTACAACTACAACCCGGGCCAGCAGAGTGCCCAGATATCAAACTACTTTGACCAACCGTCCCAAGACTTCAATTATCAAAAGAAGAAACAGACTATTCATGATAGTGTTGCTGCTGGTGTCAATCAAGCAGCGCAGCAATACGTCAGCCCACCAAAATCCAGACCAACTTATGAGGTGACGGAATCCACCGAGACTGAGCCCGTCATTACACATTCATCACAAGCCGCTTGGACACAATCATATGATAGTAATCCTAAAACGACAGAAGAAACGGTAACAAAACAACTGTCTCCAGATTCAGGTGCCATCAAGCAAACGACTACCCTGTTGCCCGAACAACCCGAAGAATACGCCATTGTGACCGAAGCCGAGAAAGGCTATGAAAACTCTTTGAGCTACGATGGTCAAGTCGAATCCCAAAGCAGGCGGCCTCTAGGCGACGACTTCGAACCGATCGGCAAGCACAAGCTGAAGGATTACTACTATAAAGTGTCAACACCCGCACACGATGATTATAGTTCCTCAAAACGAACGAAAAAGCCGAGTGAATCATCTAAATTTACCACGCAATCAGACGTTACAACATTCGGTGTAAACAATGACAACACAAATGAAGGAATCACTGAAGCCTTGCCTACACTTCCACCAAATAAACATTTCAAACGTCCAGCTTCACTGGAACCAATTGATAAGGATAAAATACGTAAAAGGAACAAGAACAGAAGGCGGCGTCCGCCTCTCGCAAATATCAATCAGAATAAAGAAGAGTATAGTTCAAGTACGCGGAAATACTCCACAACTGAACAACCTCAAACAACCAACTCTGATGAAATTCATACACTTAGACCACGACTAAGACCAGCAAAAACCAAGCCACAGCCAGATTTGACGACTCCCAGTGTTACCACGGATTTGACCACTAGTGCGGTCCCAACAATTTCTCCGACAGCTCCTACTATAATTAAGAAAAAACTTGTTAGACGTCCATTAACAACATTAGTTGATAAAATTGAAACTACAACTCAGTCTGTAAAAGACTACGATACAAATAAAGAATCTCCAATAATGAAAATAGCGACAAGACCGCAGCTTAATAAGTTTAGTTCTAATTATGAGACACCCGACTACAGTCACAAGCAAGATGAAAAAGACACACCAACTAGCGACATAGCCGTCAATTTAAGCGATTCTTTAAAAACAGAACCAGATACAGTAAAGCCTTTCGCATTCCATAAAGACGTTAAGCCTATTGAAGCAAAATTGGAAATACGAGAAACTACAATTAATTCTTTTAAGTCTGCTTACGACGTCACCGAAGCAACTACTGCAACTCCAACAGAAACGACCGCCTCCAACTCTAAACTACAAAGACCAAGACTTAAGAACAAGTATAACCGACCAAGATTTAGCGTTAAAGATTATAGAAATCGACTTAGTTCTACAACAAGCACTACAGAAAAATCTACAGAATCCACACCAAAATTAAGATTTCCTCAGAGGAAAGCAACAATCATTGACGGTGAGGTTGAAACCACAACCGAAAGAAAAAAATTCACCCCAAAAGACCCTAGACACAAGCTGTCAAACGGATCAGAGTTTAATGAGGAAACAGATAAAGAAATTCATTCAATAAGACATAGACAGAGGCAAACTACAGTCGATAATGAAAGCACAACGCAAAAGATATCGTCGAGAATCCGAAACGGATTACGTAAGCCAAAACCAACTGAAGAAGTGGCGGATACTACAACTGTTCATATTAAAAGACCATTAAGAAAGAAGATCAAGGATACCGAGGCGGGAGAATCTGTTCAGGATGTGAGTGTCACTGAAACTACCGTCCATTACGATCACAAGAACGATATTACGTCTGAGAGGACGAGATCAGAGAGCGCAATAATGAAGATAGCTGATAAGAAACACCATCAAGACCCTATCGAACATTTATTTGAACATTCCAAGAGAGTTTCAGATTTGACTTTAGCAGCGAGTAAAGACTACAACACACCAGGCATGTTCAAAACGGTATCTTCGAGCAGCAGACGAATACCCAACTACTTTACAATAGCCACAGACGATCCAATCCTGCCGATAGAGGCGTTTTTCCCACAACTCAACCAAAAGAAGGAATCGTAACGTTCCTAAACGTAGTTAAGTTTGCAAAACCAAATCTATTTTGACTGCCAAAGTAATTAAACTTCAGATAAGTGGTACTAACTGGCTGTACATGTTGTATTAATAACTTTTATTTTTGATAGATGATAATAATCTTCGATATTATAAACTCACTCATTTAAAATCAATCATAATATTGTGTATAAAATCATAAACGGAAAGTTTTGATCAAATTTGTTGCTATTTTTATATGAAAAAAGTTATTTATTATTATTATCCATCGAAACATAAAATAGACTCATATTAGTTTATTTATTTATTTCGTCGAGAAAGGTCGACATTATCTTGTGGATACTAATATTGACTGTTTATATTTTCACAATATGTAGGTGCTCATTTAATTTAGTTTTTAAGAGAAAATTGCATTATTAGTTTGCCAGCGAGATGATATGAATGTTAAAGCGTGCATCGATTTATCACATAAGATTTGTTATTGTATAAATAAGCTCTTTTACGAGTATGTGGGAGTGTGTGAGTATTATTAAATATTTATAAACTTAGTTGTTAATTGTGTAAATAAACGACTACCTTAACAAAACAGTCCTTTATTATAAATAGCATAAATATTAATCACAGTAATTGCTATTTAACATATTTCAACAGAAGACTTGAACTGGTAATAAATAAGCCTTATCCCGCATTGGCTTCGTCAGCCTGCATCTTGCCCATCTTTTGGATACATTTGATAGCAGCTTGGTGAATGCCCTTATCCAATGAATCTGTAAAATAAATGAACAATTGGTAGAGTACACGCCAAACTTCTAGTCCGCCCTGAACACGAGTCGTTTCACTGCGCACTCATAAAATATGGGACGGCGGAACAACGCGGTATGGACGGAGGCTGCGGGTAGCTACACAATACTGCGCGATGCAACTTCAGAGCGAATTAGATGTTTGGCGAGAGCTCTATTAATTTATCAATACTATCACAATTCACTATTTTTATTATATCAAGGTGTCAGTCAAGATCACAACGCACCTGCAATAAAAGTGGTTACCGCTGCCTATAGACACCTGCAATAGGCAGGCAGTCTATAGGCGGCGGTAACCACTTACCACCAGATGGGGCGTGAGATTTTTTGTCATCTAGTTGTATAAAGAATTCAAACCATAGGTATCAGTCGACACCTGTTTCTCTAACTTTAAACTAGAGAGTATTTTTTTTAATTTTGAAAATGCAAAATCTAATTTTAAATATTATAAAATAATATTGTCACATGCCGTCTAAAATTGTCTATGGTTCCTTTGAAATCTGTCTTAATTTAGTTAACAGCTCTAAACGAATTCTTGCCATCATTTATTACATATCGCGAGAAAGAGATATACTGTACTAAAATTTAGACTTAAGAGTGTGTCTTCAGAATTAGGCCTAATATCAATCTATCAGAAGGAATTTTATCACAAAAATTACAAATCCATAAAAGACGGCCTTTTCAAATTATTACTATTATTATATTTTTGATAAATATGTCGCCAGTAGTTAAGTCTGAATTCGAGTGATATCACTCGAGATATAATAATAATAATATTTATACACCTATTATCTAGCCCAAAGTAAGCATCATTAAGAGCTTGTGTTATGGATACTAGATAACGGAGAAATAATGATAATAATATGTATACAAATATTAGAAATATACTAAATAAACATATAAACATCCATGACTCGTAAACAAATGTTCATACTCATCATACAAACATTTGTTACTACCGGGATTCGAACCCAGGACCTCTTGACCGAGTAGGCTGGGGTACAGACCACTCGGCCAGGTGGTCGTCAAATATGAATTATAAATGCGACTTCAACAACAGTTTTTCAGTTGCCTACATCAGAAGCAAATTTTTTTTTAAAATGTAATTATATGAAAATACTTACAGATCTTATGCTGTCCTTTGACTGGGAATCTGAGCCTCAGGCTGGTGGGGTTAGAGCATATGAACACGTATGGGCTATCGCTCTCGCCCTCTGGGTACCTGCGGAAAAATAACAGAGGAATTACCCCAATTACACTTTTGACATTTAGTGAATCTTGTCGCAAACAGTATAAGGCGTTTAACCCGTCAAGGATCAGATTCCAGACTCAATTGTTTTTTCAATTGTCATAGACCTCCAGAGGTAAGACGCCGCTTGATATATTAATATAGGAAATGAAAAGTGTATTTTAAAGGATCCGTACTACATACTAGCCCCATACGACAAAAATAAAAAGGATATTTTTTGTTTAATTTTCTCGAAATAGTTCCCTTTCGCACACGCAATAATTAAGCCAGTAAAATGGATAAAAAATTGTGATAGTTATTTTTTATGTTCTAATACTGAACCCAGTTTCGTAGATGCCAGATGTCGCTTTTTTATACAACGATGGACAAAAACATAAGCTTTCTGCGAAAGCTTTTTCTCCAGTACGAAAGACAAGGAAATTCATAATTTTCCTTGTCATTCTTCTCAGTACAAACCTCCTAGATGGAGCGCCAGGTAACAAAGATTGTGACTAGATCTAAACTAAAAGAAAATTGTTTTTTTTTATGTTATAAAAATATATAAAAATATAATAAAAAAAAATATAATATATAAATGTTTATAAAATATATGGTACCGCCAAAAAGGGGGACCAGACTGAACGAGTTTCCTAGCGCCTCAGTGACGATATATAGGGATGAGGAGCGAGTGCACCTACCTTGACAATGCTGTCTTGGTGTGAGGACCGTGGTCTACGGGTTTCACGAGGTGTGGAGCAAGTCGCACGCTCTTCTCGCCGGCCGGCTTCGTCTTCAACGGTGCCGTTTAGCGTTGGGATTATGTTACAAGGACACAATGTCACTGCTATTATACACACGAATGTTGATTATTCGCGGGAGAGTTTATATGCACCCTGGACGAATCACAAGCACTTATTTATCTAGTGGATTTCAAGTTCCAGGGGGATCACTTATTCAGTGCGCGGTAAGTAGCAAGAAAGACGCCATACTACCACTAGCGCTGAGGTCGCGCGCGGAGCAGAGGTGAAACAAAATTAGGTGCACTCAATGGATAGTGGGCGGGAAAGAATGAGGCGTTAGTTCGTCTATCCTTCGTTCGATGGCGCTAACAATATAAATGTAACATACTTTTTCTGGTACTCTTCTTGAGGCAAGCAGTCATCAACAGTGACACAGCCGAGCAGGCAGCCCGTCGGGTAGAACGAAGGGAACTTCAATTGTTTCTCTGGACAATTTATTGTTGGATTAATCGTTTATCGACCAGATGGCATGTTATCATACCATAGACAGTCAAAATTTAATATCGGGTATGAAAGAGGTGTTTTATTTATTGCAAAAAATGATAATAATAATATTTATTTTTAATAAAAACAGAGCAAAAAATACAATTAAATATCTCACAAAATAAAATACAAAGAAAAATAAGTTGCATAAATTAGGTCAAAAGAAGTCTAGACAAGAAAAAGACATGCCTTAGGGTGTAGGGGGTTTTGAGAGAAGTGCGGCACTGGGTCTAATTCTGAAGAAACACTTAAAATTCAAATTTATGCACAGTATATCTCTTTACTGCGCCAAAGGTACCATTGTCCTTAGTCAGAAGTGAAAATGTAACAGACAGATAGAGTTACTTTCGCATTTCTGATATTATTATTATTCGGAAAGTAGCCCTAATTCTGCAGAGCACATGCTAATTAAGTTCAGTGCATATCTTTCTCTCAATATGACCACAAGGTGTGGTGTCAATTTTAGACCTTATTGAAAAAGAATAATGGCTGTCATATCATTTGATAATTAGTAAGGTGAGTTCAATTTTCGACCTTATTGATCAAACAGAATGGCTGTCATATAATTTGATAATTAGAAAGGTGTGTTGAATTTTCAACCTTATTGAACACATGGATGTCATATCATTTGATAATTAGCAAGGTGTGTTCAATTTTCAACCTTATTGAACACTCAGAATGGATGTCTTATTATTTGATAATTAGTAAGGTGAGTTCAAATTTAGACTTTATAGAACAAACGGAATGGCTGACATATCATTTGTTAATTGGAGAGGTGTGTTCAATTTTCGACCATATTGAACAAACAGAATGGCTGTCATATCATTTGATAATTAGAAATGTGTGTTCAATTTTCGACCTTATTGAACAAACAGAATGGCTGTCATTTAATTTGATAATTAGAAAAATGTTTTCAATTTTATAACTTATTGAACAAACAGAATGGCTGTCATATCATATAATTTGATAATTAGAAAGGTGTTTTCAATTTTCGACCGTATTGAAAACATGGTAAAATGCAGGGTTTAAGAAGGACCTCCGTAAACGCTGTCAAAAGTAGTCTATAGGCTTTCTTAAATTCTTGCTATCTTCTTCCTGTACTGATTGAGAGAAAGAGATTTATGTACTAAAATTTATAGTCTGTGTGTGTCTTCAGAATTAGACCTATGTGTTACAGAAATAATAAGAGTATGGGAAAATTATGTTTCTTTAGGAACTCACCAGGATATAGTACCCTATACTGGTTCTCCAGCGTATTGATGGTCTGCTGGTCGGGCGGCTTGACGGTGGAAGCTATCCACAGTCTGCCGCGGTGGTTGGTGTACCATGTGCGCCCCTCGTGCCTTTCACAAAACTTAGTTATTTTGTCGAAGTAAATTCTCAATGTAGTCCCCGGCAGAATGTGACCACATATGCATTTATACTATACATTTAACTAGTGGTCGCCTTGTGCTCGAAATTCGACCATGATTTATTTAAATTATAGAACATTCATCATCATCATGTCTATATACGTCCCACTGCTGGGCACAGACCTTCCTACATAGGAAAAACACATATAGAGCATATTAAGGTTCTATTGTCAAAGACTATTTTTTAATGTTTTATTATATGGTTATGTTTGACTATCGACAAATAACAAACAATATTAATCTATTCTCAATTTGACATATTATATGCGTGTGTCAAATACATGGTAGTGTTTGTAATGTTTTTATTATTGATTTAATGTATTTTTATGCATATATTTTTTAAAATATTAGCATTCTGCACTCCTCTATATAAACTATAAGTACAAATTTAAAAGGGGTACAAAGTTTTTGTTTCACGTATTAATATTATGATTATAGCGCAGAAACTGCAGGAAAAAGCGTCATGTTACTTAGTTAGCAACGTCTTTGTCATACGTAAGAAAAATCGGGTGCGTATGTGTTGAGGTCGTGCAGACGTACCTACAGCAAATACCTACTCTAACAAATTAATAAATTCTAGATAAGCATTCTAAAGCACATGTATCAGATTGAGCTGAAATTGGAGCTTTTATTGGTGATGATGAAAGATACTTAAACGGGTGGTGCCGTCAATACGACAATAAATTAAAAAATGGGCTATATTAGTTCATAGAAATGGTTTGCCACTTTCAAAATTATCGAATTCGTTTGATAATTTCATGACATTTGTATGAAATAATATAACATTGGCTGCATTATTTTATAGTAACGCCATGAAAATATCAAACGAATTAGATGTTTTTGAAAGTGGCAAACCATTTTTTTATTTAATTTATTGCCGTATTGACGGCACCACACTGTATACGGCATGGAATACTTCCCAAAATTTGTCAACATCCCTATAGTGTATCTCTTTCATAATTATATATCATTTATTATTTTTCTCTTTCATTATTTTTTAATTTTTTTTTTCTTCTCTTTCATAGAGGAATTTTTCATAGTCTTCTCTTTCTTTTTTTCTTTTTTTTTTCTTTTCGGGAAGTTTTGTCAAAACTGGTAGGCCACTTTCTTTGCCCACCGTACCTACCCAGACGACTCTACATACCTACAGTCAGACCTACAACACAGATACTTACATTTTGATCCCTTCAACAAGCAGCGAGGCCCACGGCTGATGCATGCTCATGCATCGGCCGGCGTCGCTCATCTCCTGCAGTTGAGCATCTTGTATACGAGACGCTCGCGTCACGTCTGACGCCTTCACCGCCGCCGCGTAGCACTGCTCTTGTACGCCTGAGTCAAACTGTTACAAGCTTTGTTAGTTCCTTGTGAACGTTGCTTCGTCCGAGACAGAGGGATAGTGAACGATATACGTACATGATTTTATTAATTAATATTCTAATAGATTTAAATGTCGAATGTAATTGTTTTGCACTTTGGACGCGACCTACATTATCTACATTATAGAGTGCATTGACATAACATGCCGTCGCTAACTGCATATTTATATTTAATTTAAGTTTTAGTGTTCAATTAGAAGTCATCCGAGAAACATTTCAGTTTCCTTTCAATTCCCTTGCACCGGATTTCGGGACACTCACTACATATTGCATCTCTTGCATTGCATATTGCACACTGCATTTAACAGATAGAAATATTATTTCTGAGCGCGACGAAAAAAGTAAATGATTTAAAAGAAATCGTCTAGCATATAAAACCAAAAAAGGGAATAAAAAGACCAATATTTGTATTTTTATTTCTGTCGAGAAAATGGTTTCCAGAACAATGGGAAAAATAGGGTTAAATCCTCATTAATAGTGATGAATATTGGCGGGGTAGCCCCGTTAATTGCGCATCGCTTTAAATATTCATAACTTATTTTTCAAAAGGAATGTATTGAAGATAGTTAGAAAATTTAAATGTTTTTATGTTTATAGGCGGCGGTAACCACTTACCACCAGGTGGGCCTTACGGGCTAGGCGCCCAGTTAAGCGGCTGATTTACCCCACGGCTGCAACAGGCATAAAACCTTTTTTGGCCCAAAAAAATGCATCCGGAGTGTGAATGGGCAGGACATAATTTTTTCTAAGTATCCTTCTAACACTTACTATAGTAATTAAAATATAATAAAACTAGAAAAATTTCACGTCCTGAGGCAGGAATCGAACCCGCGACCTTTCGCAATTCGTTATTATATTTTAATTACTAAGTAATTTTTCAAACATTTATAATAATGTTAAAATCAAAAATTAAGAATACTTACTATAGTGTTAATAATTAAGGAAAATGTGAATATTATGTTACTAATTTAAATTATGTTTATACTTGTAATAAGTCCGCGTTGACGCCTGGCGCGACATCCCTTTCTCCTGCCGATCCCGCGTACAGGTCCTGGTTGAAGAATTTTGTGCCGCTGCCCGGACCGCTAGTGATCTCCGTTATGGCCTGCTCGTCCACTTCGTAATCTATCGTCTTGTCCTCCACTATTTGACGGCCTGGAATGGAAGATTGACTGTCTTAGAAAGAACGTACAATGAGATGAGCAAAACAATATGAGGAGCTCGGTGGAACAAAGCAAAATTCGTAAACTCGAGCTAGATAGACAATTCTGGAAGGTGTGTAGGGAGGTGCTTCCTAAAACCTGCATTTTATCACCTGAACGGTGATCGATAAGGTCGATAATTAAACAGCCGGACGGCTGTATTTTTTGTATTCTTATTGAGAGAATGACATCTCGTGTTAGTTAGTTATTAGTATCCTCATACAATCCATCCAAAGTCAACCATTTAACAACTACCAATACACCTGAGGCCACATAAAACTGTTTAATTGTTGTATACTGGCCGTGGCAAACATCTTGAACAATTTTACAAATTAAAACACCTGCACAGTAAAAGATTTTGCACTTGTTTAGTACATAAACATATTTTTTTTGTGCTTTAGATTATTGCTGCTGGCAATAATTTTGAATTGTCAATTTTCATATCCTATTCCCACGCTAGAACTGTCGAATTCATTGATTTTTGTAATAGCACGACAATGTCGGCTTTGTTTTATTATAAATATAAAAATTACTATAAATTCTTCTTTGTTTGATTCAATATTAAACAAAAGTGGTCCTTCGAGCCGGATTCGCCCTCCAGCACTAAATATTGCAACCGTGCATGTTTTTTATCTGTGACATAGTTCAAGATGTTTGCCGGGACCTGTACTAGATGTTTTAAAGTCTGTTCACCCGCAAAATCGAAGGTCATCTTCTTGGTAAGCCGGGAGGCGTGCTTCTTGTCGTGTAACGACTGCTGGTATTTGTCCAGCTTTTCCCGCTCGCTAGAGCTAAGCCAGACGCTGTTAGCGTTGAAATAGTCGCTGTCGTCGTCTGTCACACGCGTGCGACGCTCGCTGGGAAAACATTAATTTAAACTTCATAAAATCAGCTTTGATTGGTTACTTACTTTTATTTTATATTAAAGAAAAACATAATAAAACATATATGAAGTTATTCTATGAATCTTAGGAACTATAGTGTACTATAATTGTGTGCTATTTACAAGCAAAAAAGTTACGTCATTAAGACGAGATATTTATGATAATTGAATTAAAAATTGTATTCTCTTTTTTTCTGGAAAAATAAATAAAAAAAGACGAAAATGAAAGTATCTTTATTCCAATACGCCACCAAGAAGCACTTGTAAATCGTCAAAAATCACATTTGTATGACTATCACAAAAAATATATTAACCAATAACGTCAGTGTCTGACTGTCTGTCGTGTCTGTATTTACACCGGTTCCCAAAGTTGAACTACCGAGAATCGTAAAGGTAAAATTAATAATATTATTTGGCACAATTAATGCTTACTATCGTAGTCCCTTATTTTTAATCATAAGATCCAGTTATAAGATTAGAATTATTGTTCTAACCACGTCTCACCAAGGCTCCTTTTTAACACTTAATTTCATAGTAATTAAAATAATATAAAACTAGAAAAAATTCACGTCCTGAGGCTGAATTAAGAATATTTGAAAGCACTGCCCCAACTTAACCGAATCGTAGGTATTTGTAAAAATACTCGTTTCGGATGTTGAAATAGAACATTTCGACATTGTAGGGTGGACGTTAGCTCATAAACGCAAATCAGATAGACTAAAAGAATTACACAGGGATATCCCAAGTCCTGGGTGGCTCAGTGGTTAGAGCAGTCGCCCGGATTGCGAAAGATCGCGGGTCCGATTCCCGCCTCAGTGAAAATTTTCTACTTTTATATTATTTTAATTACTAAGTAATTTTTCAAACATTTATAATAATGTTAAAATCAAAAATTAAAAATACTTAATTTCATATTATTGAACACCATATTAGTCAGCGTTGCCGCCGCGGGTGTGCAGAGAAAAACAAACGCACACATTGAACATATTTATTCAAAATTTAACGTAATGACATGCGACGTTGCCATACTTAACGTGAAGGTGATTTAAATGTGAAATCATTAGTTTATTGAGTTACTTTGTATGAAAACTGAGAATAAAAAATAATAAAAAATTAATTAATTGAATAAAAAAACAATTAGAATAGAATAAACTTAATTTGCTTCAAATGTAGTTACAATAGGTCTTATGGGTAATGTTATACAATAGGTTTCTTCGCATTTCACCAGACTTGGCATGCAAAATATAAAATATACTTAGGCATAGGTACACTATTTTTTGGCTTTACGGACAACGACAACACATCAAATCAGAGTTTATTTTTATAATCAAAAAACTCCTTTACAGAATAGAAAGACTTTTCCTGGAGCCATTTCGTTAAATTTCTCTTAAATAATTGGTTTGGCAGTAGTTTCATATCACTAGGTACAGAGTTGTAGATTTTCACGCACATAGCGTCACATTGTCGAAGACAATAGCTTAAATGTGGATAATTATTATAATCTAATTTATTGGGATAACGGGTGTTATAGGATATCAACAAAAACACGTTGTATAGGCTGGTGATGACGATAGAACTGACCTGGTACGATCATAGTCCAACAGCCGGTTCCTGTGCAGCACCGCAGCTTCCCAACCTTTGGGCCGACTACGCTCTATCAAAGACTCCATCAGTTTTGCACTCGCTTTCGTCTTAGCGTTCAATTCCCTTTGTTCTTCAGGAGTACACACCTGAATGATACATAATATACACAGTTGTATGTACAGTGCCTCTAATATAAGTTTCAGTCGAACCAAAACATTTCGGTCATCGTCTAGTTCAGCTGTGAACTAATATAAATATGCTAGCAGCACCTCTGTTGTGAATTATTGGAAACCACTTTTATATGGATTTGAGAGCAAAGCCCTTGACAATCTATGCCCTTGAGATTAATTCCATTGAAGCTTACACTAGAGCATAGATTCTCAACCATTTTTATGTTATGTTATGACCCATGAAAAAGTCAAAAAGTATTGCAACCATGTCACTATTAAATTATAATAATTAAATAAAGTAAGCTATTACTTTATATTTTCATGTCATTTATTACATTGTAATATTCAATTATATAACACTACACTAAAATTCATTCCTTTAATAATATTTTGTATAGTTTGTATTTATTATTTTTCAACAGACTGTGACCCACTTTAATGACAATCGCGACCCCCCAAGGGACGCAACCCCCCAGTTGAGAAACAATGCATTAGAGGTACTGATGATTTCCCAGACTAGTTATACAGATTTGAATATCATTCCACTGGTGGCTTATATCTTTAATAATATTATTTTAAGATCAAAGATAATAGTTTAAAGGATCCATGTAAAATTACTAAAATGTCACATAAATAAAAAGTGCTCAATACAGATTTTTTAACCATTTTTTTCTTTTTTGGCTGCTAATAATATTATTTGCTGTATTTTTTCAAATATATTATTTATTATAATTACCAAATTGCCACAATAAAGACAAGGCCCAGAGCCTTCTTGTTTGCACACAACTCGGCCACAGTTTAAGCAGTTGTTTATGAGCTCATGCTTTGACGCCTGACAGTCACAATGATGCCTCCCTGAGTATAAAAAAACAGAATAATAATTTGTGTTTATGGTATTTTAGTTTATAAATATTAGATACCGTTCTAGCAATCCCCACCCAAGTCCTAAAGTAAATTTTTCAAAATTAATACTTTTTTATTGAGGAGTTTGGTGGCGTGGCAGTTTAAGGGCTCTGGTTTCGATTATCAAAACAAAGTAACTTTCATCATAGTCGATCCCAGGATGAATAAATCAAAAATATCTTATCTCGAGCTCCGTGCTTCAGAGGGCACATTAAGCCATTGGTCCCGATTGTGACTGCAACCTCTCTAACCAATAGAGTATAATCATCATCATCGTAGGTATATTGGTTTTCTAATTTTTTCATGACATTTTTTTAAATGCACATACACATCTGCATGCGTATGTGTATTGTTATTTGTATTGTTATGTATTGTTTGTATTGTATTGTGTATTGTTATGAGTATTGTAATGTGTATTGTTATATAAACTTACGGTATCAACATTTTTGTATTGTTATGTATTGTATTGTATATTGTGATGTGTATTGTTATTTAAACTTACTGTATCAACATTGATTAGATAACTATGGTGAAGTTACGAAACAAACCCAATACAAGTATTTTTAAATGATAAACTAAAACCTAGGTTACCTTAATTATTTCTTAAAGCTATACAATAAATTCATTTTTTTTTAATTTTTACCTTTTAACAATACAACTTGAGCATTCTTCCCTTCCTGAGAATACAAATTAACAAATTTTGGCTTCTTTTTTGACTTAGCCTCCGGCTCATTATTCTGGGCCTGTAGAACTTGAGTGTCTACAGAGACAAATTCTTGCTGTTTCTGTGGCTTACTTTTAGATATTTTCTTTTTTTGTTTTGGCAATGTATTTCCTGTAAATATAATAGCATAGTGAATAATAATTGAAGAGCTCGGTGACATACTCACTATGTCTTGGCTTGGTGGCGTAGTGGTTTGAGTGCTTTGGTGTCGATTACAAAAACAAAGCAACTTTCGCCATGGTTGGTCGCAGGATGGGTACATCAAATTTATAATCTTAAGCTCCTCTGTGCTTCGGAAGGCATGATAAACCATTGGTCCCGGTTGTTACTGTAACCTCTTTAATCCACCAACCCGCATTGGGCTAGTGTGGTGGTGTTATGGCCCAATCTTCTCATGTGTTTTTCCCATGTATGAAGGCCTGTGCCCAGCAATGGGACTCATATAGGCTGATGATGGTGATATAGTGTTGCTTCCTAAATGTAATACCAACTTCTTTCCTGCTTTACAGTTGTGGAATAATCTTCCTGTTGCTGTCCAAGAGATCACACATTATAAATCAAGGATTAAGGGTGTCATATACATGAGTGTAGTTGTGTTGATGGAATGTGGGTACTTGTTTCTCTTATTGACTGAATAAGATCAACTAAGTAGTGGGTAGTTTTGTAAGTTCTCTTTATGTTTTTGCTACCTAGCTCAATAAACATGATGTTACATAATATCTTGTTTTAGTGTTATTTACGGACATATTAAAGGGCCATTATTTATCGTAAATTTCATCGTAATGAATGCAAGTTTTTATTTACGAAATATTATTTATTATGTATGATGTAGGTTTAATTTTTAGTTGGTTTGATTCCCGGGTGAGACAAACAAATTTTAGAAGATCTTTGAATGCAGTATTGTTTCTTTTTAAAATAAAGAAATGTTTCCTTTCTTTTTTGGCTGCTAAAAGAGCTAACTAAAGGATTTAAAGTAGTTCCCCTCCAGGCCCCATAGATTTTTTCCACCATGTACATATACCGTGTGTATGATATACATATAGTCTTTTGTCTTTGAAAGTATAGTATAGTGCAGGGATGGCGAACCAATGGCACGCAACACAATTGGATTGGATTGAATTTTATGGCAGATCATAAAATTCATTATTTACTACGAAAAACAGTGCGAAGTAGATATAATATGACGGGTGAATGCCAGTGATTCCTCCCTACGTTAATTGATAGTATTTATTACTATTATTTTACCAATAAATACAAAGTAAAAATTGATTTGATGGTACGTCTATGACCTCATTAAACATTTCCTTAGAAAAATGGCACGCTGATACGTGAAGCTTCGCCATCCCTGGTATAGTGTATTTTTATATAGAATTGTATTTATGTACCTAGAATATTTTTTACATATATAATTAATATTCTTAATTTTTGATTTTAACATTATTATAAATGTTTGAAAAATTACTTAGTAATTAAAATATAATAAAACTAGAAAAATTTCAAGTCCTGAGGCAGGAAACAAACCCGCGACCTTTGCGCAATCCAGGCGACTGCTCTGACCACTGAGCCACCTAGGACTTGGGATATCCCTGTGAAATTCTTCTAGTCTATCTGTATTTGCGTTTATGAGCTAACGTCCACCCTACAGTGTCGAAATATTCTATTTCAACATCCGAAACGAGTATTTTTACAAATACCTACGATTCGGTTAAGTTGGGGCAGTGCTTTCAAATATCAGCCTCAGGACGTGATTTTTTTTTAGTTTTATTATATTTTAATTACTATATAATTAATTTAAAAATATTGTTTGTTTTATTTGACTATGCACTTTTGTGTTGCCAGCATTGCCAAATTAAATATCTAACACAATCCTGGGTTGACTGGAAGAGATCTCTTATAGAGATAAGTTCACACTTGTCAACTAATTATCTTTATGTCTTGATAAACTTTGTTACAAGTGCAATAAAGAGTATATTAAGGTGAATGTATCTTTGTAACTAATTATAAAAGAAAATAAAAATTTTATATTATTATGGTAGCTATAAGGTTGGTTGGTTCTCCCTATGGTTCGCAGGCATGTTATGCTAGTAATTAACTTGGCAGGTACACACCTCTAGGGGGAAACTTCCGTTTGGTTAGTTCCATAACAAAACCTTTATGGTGGGGGTTATCAAAATCCAGTAAAGTTTTCAAATACTCATTCAAGTCAATTTCATTTTCAATTGAAAGGATGAACCTGGAAAAAAATTAAGGGATGTTATTCATAGTTTTTTAACATATGCATTGTATTGAAAAAAAAACTTACTGTATCAAATCTTCTGGTATCTCGAAGTCTAAAATTCTGGATAATCCTTCTGCTATCCATTGCTCCATAATGTTACAATAATTGCAAAAATCACCAGAGCACTATTAGTCAAATACCACTAAATATCTCAAACTGCGAGTTATTGAGTATTAGTATAATTTTTCACAGCCTAATGAAAATATGTATCATTGATTTATCTGAGATTATTATGAATACAGAATAATAACATAAAAAAGTATTTTTCAAAATAGAAATTGAACTGAAGATGAAGACAAATCTTTCCTCATTTTTTTTTTTTTTTTTTTTTTTTTTTTTTGTGGCTCGGCTTATAAGCATTTAGCCAGTGTCGATGTGTTAAAAGTTAGGGAAACAATTGGGAAACAAGGATGTAAAGAATATGGAACGGAAGATTGGAAAAAGGATTGGAATTTTATAAACTAAATATATTATTATGCAGTAAATGTAAAATTAAGCTATAAACGATAATAATTATGCATAAATGTTATAGAGAATAAAAAAATAATTACAATTTAATATTATTACTTTCAATAAACAAAGCTAAAATTTCATGTACTATAGGCTTTATTTCATAATATTTTAGTAAGCAGATAATGGAAGTAGGAAATGGTATACGGATTGTTATTAATTTCGACATAAAATCTGAACGATTGTACAACGGATAAGAAAAAAAAATGTGATTTAAGTCCCCATATTCACCACAAGAACACAAAGGATCAGAAACAATATTAAACTTAAATAAATGCGCTGGAGTACAGACATGCCCTATTCTCATTCTGCATAAAGTTGAAGTATTTTGTTTGTTTAAAATTACTTTAACAAACCATGGTTTGTGAGGTATTGACTCCTGAACTAGACGATAATACTGACCTTTGGAAGAATTCCCAACCCAGAGCTGGTGCCAAGCCTCGTATAAATATTGCTTAGGTAATAAGACCAAATCATGAGAATAATTATTATACGGAACAATATCACCATCGCGTACTGCTTCATTCGCTAATAGATCAGCTCTATCATGCCCTTGGATACCCACATGACCAGGGATCCACGCAAAAATGATGCTATAACCCTTTTGCGATCCTTGTAATAAAAGATCACGTATGTCAAAAATTATTGGCGACTGTTTATGTGACTTGAAGGGATATCTTGATAAAGCCTGTAAAGAACTAAGTGAATCACTAAATACTATTGTATTTGATAGTTTCATAAGGAGAGAGTATTCAATCGCTTTAAAAAGACCATAACATTCACCTGTGTACACCGACGATTCAGGTGGAAATTTGATTTTTTGCACAATTCCATATTGAGAATGAAATACTCCAACACCCACACAACTGTCATCAGAGTGTTTAGAAGCATCTACAAATATGTGATGCCAGTCTGGCCATTTATTGTTAACAATGCTATTAAATTCGGAATTTTGGTTACTACTACTTTTGGAAATTCCTAAACTGAATTCAATTTGCGGGTTTAAAACAAGAGCACTAAACATATGCTCATAAAGGGGAAGACAAGAGCTTTGACGAGTGGGGGCTTCAAAATTTTGTAATTTTATAAAACTTCTGACAATACAGGGAACATCCTTATGGGTCCAATAATTGGAGGAGTGTACCTCCTCAGCTAGCTGCCTCACCTTGGAGAGTAGAGGATGATATTTTAGTTGGATGTTACGGAAAAGAAATCTATCACATAAGAATTGTCTTCTTAATGATAGTGGAGGTTCACAACATTCAACTTGTAAGCAGTTTATTGGACTAGATTTCATTGCCCCTGTAATCAGTCTTAAAGCTTTACTTTGAACATTATTCAGCTTTGCAAACACGCCAACATTACCTGGATGTAATAAAAAGGTTCCGTAATCTAAAACACTTCTTATAAGAGAATTATAAAGAAGCCTCATAGTAGATGGATGGGCTCCCCACCACACACCAGTAAGGCATCTTAAAATATTCAAATTACGCTCACATCTGGATAAAATATATTCACAATGGGGAACACCTGTGAGTTTAGAATCTAATATCACTCCTAAAAACTTTGCTTGATTGCTTGCTGGAAGATGCAAATCCCCATACATGACATTAATAGGTTGCGGTAGGCGTTTTCTAGAAAATAAAACTACATTACTTTTAGATGGTGATAGGTCCAAACCATTACTATCAAGCCATGATTTTAAATCTTGCAAAGCTGAAGATAACAACACATTAATTTGATCAATACAATGTCCAGAAACATATAAAAGTAAATCGTCGGCATACTGCAGAACATTAACATGTCTATTAATAGAGCATTCTAAATCAAATGTATAAATATTATATAAGATTGGGCTCAAAACTGAGCCTTGAGGTAAACCCTTCCAAACCGTTCTACAAATAACTGCGCTACCACCAGAGTCTAAAAAGTATTTGATAAATCTTTCTGATAACATATTTACAATAAAATTAACTAACATTACGGGGATATTTAATCTTTCAAGTTTATTTTTAAGGATAAAAATATTAACATTGTCATAGGCTGCAGTTATATCCAGAAATGCTGCAATTACAGAGTCATTTCTAGAAAAGGCAAGTCGAATATCTGTGGTAAAAATTCCTAAACTGTCAAAAGTACTTTTACCTTTTCTAAATCCAAATTGAGTAGAAGATAATAATTTAGAATGCTCAACAAACCACTCAAGACGATTTTTTATAAGATGCTCCGCTATTTTAGCCAAAACAGAGGCTAGTGCTATAGGACGATAAGATGCAGGATCTGAATTATGTTTATTTGGTTTCAGTAACAGTATTAAAGTTTGTGTTTTCCATGCTCGAGGGATATTACCCGTAAACATAGCAGTATTCACTAAAGATAGGTAATACTGCAGGCTTTTACTGTCTAAATTGGTAACGAAGGAATATGGAATTCCATCCTCCCCAGGCGAAGAGTCCTTAACATTGGCTAGTACACCTTTTAACTCGCACATGGTAAAGGGGGAATTAAGGTCTATAATATTACTGTCGCTGCTTAGTGGCTGGGCAAGCAGCGGTAACAAGATGCTAGAATTAATGTTATGCTTTTCAGGAACCGAGGGAGGAGCCAAACGGTCCATAATCTGTTCAGCAAGATTGGAAGAAATCATACTTCTATTACTACTATTAAAAGCAGATCTAAATTTCCTGATATTCTGCCAAACAACAGAAGCACTCACAGTTGGAGATAAAGAGGCACAAAATCTTCGCCATCCATTAAATTTCTTTTCTTTTAACAATACCTTTGTGCTACTATCTACTTGTAAGTAATTTCTAAAATTATCGTCAGTCATAAATTTATTATATGTTTTTTCCGCATCCTTTCTCCTTTTTACTGCTTTAGTGCATTCTTCATCCCACCATGGTGGAGATGGAATCATATCAGGGCCACTCCTTTTTAAAGGAAAAGATTCATTAGCTACCTCAACCAGTATATCAGCTAACAGATTAGAACAAATGTTCACATTTGAATATTGAATTTCAGGTAGTTCTACTATCCTCTGCTCCACCTTGCTCTTAAACAAGACCCAATCAGCATTTCCTAATTTATGCTTAATTCTTGGCTGTCTTAACTGTTTTGGAGGTTTTGGGATTGGGAAAGTAATCACCAAAGGATAATGGTCACTACCATAAGTAGAATCAGTTGAATACCAAGATAACATAGATGCTAGTTCAGGTGAACATAAAGATAAGTCTGGGACACTAATACTATCCATGGGGCCTGTAAGACGAGTTCTTGTACCAGTATTCAATATACACAAATTATGATGATCAATCAACTGCAATAGTTGTTCACCATAATAATTAGATGTAGAACAACCCCAAGCGTGATGATGGCAATTAAAATCACCTAGACATAAGAATGGTTTTGGTAAAAAATTAAAAAGTTGATCTAGATTACTTAGAATACTATTACTAGGACGAGAAAAATAAATAGATACATAACAAATGCTATTTACAACTACTGCAACAACAGAAATGTCGCTGTTGAAAGAGGGAAGTGGAAGAAGTGTATAAGGTAAAGAATTTTTAATAAGTATGGCTACTCCACCATACCCATCAGATCTGTCAGTCCTCAAACAGGAAAATGTGGGCACCTTGAAGCAAGATTCCGACTTTAACCATGTTTCTTGAAGACAGATTATAAAAGGATCATAATTATTAATTAAATCAAAAAGTTCATGTTTTTTATTAATTACACTGCGACAATTCCACTGAATTGCTATTGATTTGCGACTGTGATACATTATGATTGTTATTAGGTAATTCATATAAAGCATTTATAACTGCTGCAACGTTGGACGGTGACACTGAATTTGAATGAGATAACAACTGTGTTAATACTTTGATAATATCTGGGATACTATATTCATTATTACTATTATTATTTATTATAGGTGTAGATGGAGGTAGGGAAGGTTCTCTGACAATTTCAGCATGAGCAATTCGATCATAGCCCTTTGAAAAACTAGGTGTCCAAGGCTTTAAAAATACAGTTTTTTTATAAGACTGGGGTCCAGATAATGGAGTGGGTTTTAGGGTTGGTTGACTGGATATAGGATTATTAGAAGTGCGCAAGGTATCAGCATACGACAATTTAGATACAGGAGGATGTAATTTAACTGCCTCCATATATGAGATGCAACTTTTACTCATAGATTCCTTAATTGCCTTCTGTCTATTGTATTCCAAGCACTTCTTATTTGTTGCTTGATGATGACCTTTGCACATACAACACCAATAATTTTCTTCGCCTACATCACAGGTATTACCCGAATGGTCTTGACCACATTTGAAACACCTAGGAGTTGACCGACATTGATTCTTAACATGTCCGTATTTACAGCAATTATAACATTGTACAGTAGGATAAATATATAAGTCTACCATCAAAGCAGTATAGCACATATAAACACGTGTAGGAAGTACTTGCCCATCAAAAGTGACAACAATGGTGCCAGTATTTACATATTCAGTATTGTCGCTTTGTTTGTTAATCACTTTCCTTTTCAGTCGCCTAATTTTAATTATTTTTCCACAGCCAATAGGTACAGCAATGTTCGACAACACTTCTTCCTCTGACCAATCTATGGGAACTCCCCTTATTACACCCATTCTAGTAATGTTGAATGTAGGTATGAATGCTTTATATTTATCAGCCCCTAAACGTTTATTACTTAAGAACGAATTAGCCTAAATATAATTAGAAAAATTCAAACTAATTCTGTTACGGCCAATACGCTTAAGACTCCCATTAACAATACCATGAAAAGAGTTTCTTTTTAAAAATCTTCCAAAGGTTACAGGATGCAGAGTTGTAGCATCATTAGCTGCTGAAGTTTCTTTTTGTATATGTACCACAAAAGGAGCTACATCAGATGCCTGATAGCTAGATCTACCAATGGGCACTGCGCGAGAATTATCATTTACTGCCTTGTTATCATTTATTTTATTAATGTTATTATTATTAACGGTGTTACTATGCAGTACATGGCTAGGACTAGAAATTTCGTTATCATCTTTATTTAATAAATAGCATTGACAATCATTCGAGTTTATTTTACTTGACCCTTGCTTCCTTTTTCTTTTGTTACAATTCGTACAAATTGCGCGGGAAACGCGTTTACGCTTTAACTTATTTGCATCAGAAAGAGAACAATCGGTATCCATGGAAGATTCGAGTGCACTTACCAAAACATCTAGTGATGACTGTGCATGAAAATCTGCATTGTCTGTTTGTTTAACAACATTTGAAGACACTGGAGGAAATGTTCCTCCAGGGTCCTCGGGCGGATCGCCCATGATATTAAAATGTTTAACTTACCATAAAAACAGGATATTACACACTAATATATACAAAAATACAATTAAGGCTAATATTTTATACAATTAAATATAATGTTACCAATCCTTTTTTTAGCAAAAAATATTTTTTCAAATGAGAAAGAAAATTCGCGTCTTCACCATTCGAAGTTTCCCGCCCTTTTTTTTTCTCTTTCCTCATTGTGAATTGTGAAGACGTGAAGGAAGACATTATTTATAATCTATGGTGAAGACCACAGATTAGAAAGAGTATCTCTTCAAGAGTGAAGACCATAGGTTAGAGATAATATATGGTGAAGACCACTTGCACATCACAGAATAGAAAGAATATTGGACAATTTGGACAAATTATTGTTTTTTTTATTTTTTTTTATTAATTTATTTTGGCATTGGAGCCATAAGACAATCTGAATTTATATTACAAAATGAAATATAAATCACAACAATACATATACAAAATAAAATCTTAAAACTACCTATATTACAAAAAAAAACTCTTGACTGAAAGTGCAGTATGTGATTATGGAAGAGAGTTAAAGCAAACTAGTGGTGTCAGTCAAGATTTTAAAAAATTGTATCGGAGCAAACTTTGTGTCATAAAAGTGGTGTGTAGTTTGTGTTGACGTGTACTATAAATAGAGTGATTATGGTGTGAAAGACGATGAGAACTTTTTTGTGGTTATCCACCTCAATACCACTAATAGCTACTGGAGAGTGGACTGTATATTTGAGCTATGCTGTACTGATGGAAACACCAAGATATCAAGAATAATAAGTAAATTTAATTAGTATAGAACAAACAACACCAAAGCCAAACGCGACAACAAGACAACAAGACAACTATCAAAAACCAACTGACCATCCGTCAGGTACAAAACTCATATAAAATACACGTCATTATAAAAGAGTATGGGAGTCACCAGCCAACCACCATATCAAGTAGCATCATATGGAGATTGTCATGATATATTTCGCGTCAAATACTCTTATGATGCGTTGAAATGCGTAACACTAGAATTTCAATGCAATAAATGAAGAAATAAAGAAATACTGAAGACATGGCTGTATGAGCATTAGTACCCTTTGCCTTCCCATTACAGGGAGAATGAACCAAAAAAATGAACTAAAAAAAATCAAAATTTATAGAAAAATTTTCTTTTATTCTATTTAGATATTTCTAATTTAACTGATTTTTATTGTAAGTGTCTTAGAGAGTCATAGACACAGGATCGGTTCTTATTACTTTATTAACTTAACCATTTCATAATAAAAGAGTGTGAACTGTTTAAATATTTATTATTTGTTTACGTAATTTTTTAACCTCGAAAGGTAAGCTAAATTGGTACTACAATCTATTTTTTTGTGATTTCAGGTCACAACAATGTCCATCTCACCATTCTTTCGGTCGCCGCTTACGGACATCACAGGAGGCATGGTCTCACATCAAATGTTGGGTAGATGTCAGAAAGAGGAAGGCCGTTTCATGGAATGCTTGGAGGCCTACGGATTGGACCGTGGCCGTACTAAGTGTCTCCATCTCTATGACGATTTTCATGAATGCCATACGTTGACCAAACAATTCAAAAGATTTATGGTAGGATTTATATTAAGTTTCAAAAAGGAAATTTTGTATTGCATTATATTCTTGTAACTCTATATCAGTTAAACATAAAATATATGCATTTATTTTGTTTATACTGTTATGGTGGCAATCAAGCATATGGCCCACCTGATTTTAAGCAGTTATTATAGCCTATCGATGCTTGCAACACATGAGGTATCACTTGCGTGTTGCCGACCCGGTTATTTTAATTTAATCCATATGAAAATTTTATTTAGCCTTTATATAAAATAACGGGTGCATTTACTTAATATTTTTTTACAGGCTTTAAGAGATGAGCGCGACAGACAGATAGCTGCAGGAAAACTACAGGGTGATGAGAAGTATCTCAGCCCTAAAGTAGACAGTTACTAAATCAACTTTAAAGTCAACTTGTATATGGTCAATAGTTATGTTGTAAGGGTAAAGTGTAATAAATTGCTTTTAAAGTTTACTATTATTTTGTTTGTCCTCAAACTATAAAATAATTAAGAAAATTGAAATAAATCTTTTACACATGCTTAACATTCATCAATTTAACATTGTGAAGGTTTCTCTATTAGATAACTAAGTAGTTGGTTTGAAAATCAAATACATTGTAATTATAAGTATAAGCTACATTTATTATTCAGATCACAATTTGTTACTTACTAAATATAGACATTTTGTTCAGTCTTCCTATTTTTCATAATTGGAATGTTGCATTAGTTTGGTTAAGGCGGTATTTTTCACATATTCAGAAAATATACACTCCTGTTACCCATTAAAACAATTCATACTTAAAAGATATGGAATATTGTTGAAGTTGTGCTGTTTAGGAAATTCATAAATATGGTAAATTTTTTGTTATATGTTAATGATATTTGCTTGCTGATATCATTAAAACCACTATTATTAAACTCTTTATTGCACTTTATATATACACAGTAAGTTACATGTAATAGGAATTTTGCAAGGGTGAACTTATCTCAACATGTTATTATATGACGACTATAAATAAAACATACATATTACATAGTTACAAGGATGCTATAATAAGTATAGGATTGCCAATGTCTTATGTCTCCCCAAATTAGTACCCAAATATTGACCAGATAATGCTAACAGTATTGAATCATAAAAATAACCTCAGTTCATTAAAGCAAGGACTTTTGCGTGGTAAGAAGTCTCACTAGATGGCAGCACTCGTAATACTAATTTGTTTCTTTATTACGGAAGATTTGTTTCGTAATTATTATTTTTTTTTATAGAATATTTTAAATGTTTCTTGTATTCTTATGATGGAATCTAATGCACTTTTTTTCAAGTGTTATTTATGTGACTCTCAGTACGTTGCGCGTCTATTCCGTCTAAGGAACAAAATCAAAGAAGTGTCGTCCGCATAGGCCGCATAAGTATGGAAGATCGTTTATATAAATGAGAAATAAAAAAGCTCTAAGTATCGACCCTTGTGGTACACCTTTTTCAATCGATGAACCATCAGATACTACTCCCCTGATTATATTGTCTGTATTCTTGCTTTTATCAATTCTAAGGCTGGACCACATACACCATAATAATTCAACTTTCTTATTAGTTTCATGGTCGACGCAGTCCAATGCTTTTGAAAGGTCACAAAAATGCATACAGAGTCACACTTTTTCCCCAGTTTTCTAAAATATTAATTATTAACTTAGGTCCAGCATCAGTAGTGGATCGTCTTTTCATAAATAATATTTTTTTAACAAGTCGTGTTTAGGATACCAGCAGCGCAGTCATCTGCCTTCGTTTTCGAGAACGACATACCTTTATTTTATACTATTAAAGTATAATATGTAGTCTATTTAATAAGATTTTTTTATCTAAGATGTTAGCACTGGTTAGCAGAAAACAAGTTTTGCGTTCAAAGTAAATTTTTGATAGTTTTCTAGGTATAAAGTAATTAAAAAAAATACTGTCAATGAAATTAGAAAATCAAAGCCTGTGAAGCAAAAAACAAGCCATTTTGAGATAATTCAACAAATTATTAAAAATGCATACAATTTCACCGTTTTTGCGAATGCCATTTACTGATATAACTGGTGGCATGGTGTCTCATCAACTATTAGGGCGTTGTCAGAAGCAGGAAATGGTAATGATGGATTGTTTAGAAGCATATGGATTGGACCGTGGCCTAAAGAAGTGTGCACATTTAATTGATGACTTTAAAGAATGCCATACTTTAACGAAACAATTTAAAAGATTTGTAGTAAGTATACCTAGCTTATTAGAGATCGGTAATAGTGGTTTAAGCACTTTGGTTTCGGTTGTGAAATCAAAGCAACTTTCGCCAGGTTGACCCTGGATGGGTCAATAAAAACTCTTCATGCGTTTCTCAAATGTAGGAATGCCTGTGCCCAGCTGTGGGACGTATAGATTGGCGATGAATAGAAATAATCTACGTAGTCTTCCTAACTACTTAATAAAAAATAAATTGCTATTCCTTCTATAGCGCCCTGTACTTGTAACATTACATTACTATCATTTCAGGCAATGCGTGATGAACGAGACAGACAAATAGCAACAGGCCAGTTAACCGGAGAAAAAAAATATCTCAGTCCAAAAGTTGATAGTTACTAACATAAAACTTTATTATTATTCGGGTTCATAAAAAATAAAAAATAAATTCACATTTTATTTTACATCCCCATAAAACAGCTTGTTTATTTACGTAGCCTGTAATTTGCTCATATTATTTGAGCAGGAGCGCTTAGCTAGACGCCACATGTATGTAATGCATAAAAATAAATAATTATCACTCTCTGCCCATATCAAACCACTTCTGGCTGTTTAAGTAGGCTTCTTTTCTTTGCTTTAATCCTCGCGCGGACTTGTGCTAGCCGCATCTAGTGAGGTCCCGTCAACTGCACCAGTACCTATCGTTGCTTTAGACTTAGTCCATCAGCATAGTGCCCTATGCCGCTATGCTCACCTCCATTTTTTCTGTCCTTTTTTTATTTTACCTTTCTGTTTTACGGTCGAAATAGGAAAAGGCGGCGGTTTTCTACTCTTACGACCCTAAGTAGGGCCTTACAAGTGCTTACAATACCAATGTAAGTATCTAAATCTCGCTAGTTATTCCTTATGAAATATTAACTACCTGAATCTAAATGTACTTATGTATTTATTAGGTATGTATTATTTTTACTAATGTCCTTCGGTGTGCTTAAAATTCATGTAAGTAATAGTAATAATAATGGAAGTATTATTATTAACTAATACTTTTCAGTTAGTTAAATCATATTTCTTTTATGAATGTATAAGCAAGAACTTGACCACAATCTCACCTGATGTTGTGCCGATGTGGTCGACGGTGTGACGTGCTTACATCACTGTAGGTATCCTTAAAGAGCTCCAAGTTGTATTGCTCGGGGAAAACACCAGGAGGCAGGAAATTCCACTCGTTTGCTGTACGCTGTACGCATTATAAAAGTACTGGCGACGCGTTTCGTGCACAAGAGTAAATGTATTTAATTATTTTGAACCAAAATTCTCATTAACTCAGAGAAAATTTTTTAATGGTAATACCAAAAAAGTACGAAAAATTTCGAGGTGTTGCCATTTTTTCCAAAATAAAAATTAGGAATTACCTACTAAATCCTATTGTTTTGTTTACCTCGCTAAAATAAGTTTTCGGTTAGTCAAAAACAGTCCACAACCTGTGCCCGTAGCGTTGAATTGAAACGGATAATTATTTTCCTCTATAATTGAAACGAAAAAGTTTACTGTCAGATTGTATGAAAATGGCAGCAGCGCCTCAATAGTAAGTTATTGGAAACCACTTTTTATGTGAGGAGTTGAAAGGTGAACACGACGATGATCGTTTTATTTGAGTTTCGATCTCAGATCATAGTTTCGATTGAAACTTATAGTAGGGGTACTGAGCGTACGCGGGGGTAAGTTTCTCTAAACCGTACAGTTTTTGGAATAGACAACATTTTATCTATTGGTAAGTGTAGCTGAGCTTTATGTTTGTGACCGTATTAATCGATATAAACCTGAAATATACGAAAAAGCGATGTACTTCATCAAATAATTATAATTGCATGTAATTATGACAAATTCTGATATTATAATTGCAAAATTAAAAATTGTAAGTAACCGCGTGATACCCCCCAGCAGCGCCACAAGCCAGATTTTGAAAAGGTTTAGCTGAAAAAAATGTACGTTTATTGTTCTTTTTTGTACTTATAAACCAAAAATATGTACCTTCGTATTTACTGATATAAAACACATTAATGTGGCGCTGCCAGAAAGAGTACCTTACAGCAGCGCCACCTTATTATACTATATTCTAAGGAATATAGTAATAAAATAAATTTATGTACAATATGTTCTGGAAAAGTGCTATTTGATCATATATAACTGTACACGATTAGCAGCTCCGCTGCAAAGTTATGAGCAAATCAAATATTGTATAATAAAAGTTAAAGTGAAGTTTGATAGGTGAACTGCTTAGATTAGATTCTTACAGATGTCGCCTATAATCCAACAGGTGTTCTGTCTAACTGTCTCTGATATACCTACTTATATAAGCTAGTAGTTTAGGTTGGAGTACTCAAATGCAAGTATAAAATGTATTGGATACAAACAGGGATATTCTCCCTGTTTGTAGGTAGGTACTCAATAAATTTAATTTTGTTATTATAATTATAAATCTATACTGATATTATTATGAGGAGCTCGGTGGCGTATTGGTTTGAGCGAATCGGTTCGGTTTCGAATACGAAAACAAAGCAACTTTCGCCATGGTCGACCCTGGGATGGGTCAACCAAAATTTATAATCTCGAGCTCCTCCGTGCTTCGGAACGTCTATTCCCAGTTGTCACCACTGGCTTTGTCACCACTGAGGATAAATGGGAAAAATAATCCCGATTGCCACCAGTGGCGACGTATAACACTTAGTTTCCCAGTTGTAGCCACTGGCTTTGTCACCACTGGTGACAAATGAAAAAAAAAACCCAATTGTCGCCAGTGGGGACGTACGACACAGATATTGTCGTTAATGTCACCATCCATGACACACACAAAATAAAAGTCAATTCAAGTCTGGATTCAGTCACAGTCTTTCGTAAGAGAGTCAAAGAATATAGTTTAGCTCGACAATTAAACGGCATAACTAACGGCATAACATTTATTATAATACTGAACATGAACCTAAAATTTTTAACAACCGTGACTTCGAAGATGAATAAAAAACATCGATCATTGTATAAACTTGCATTTCATTCACTTCATTGAAATAACTATATTTATAAATACCTAATAAAATTTAAGTCTTACTTCAGTCATTTTGTTTAATTTATGTTTTTAGTACCTAGTGTAGTAACCCTTGCGTTTTCGCTCGATAACGCATTCACCCAGTATACGACGACACGGGAAGACACACGTTCGTTTCTTCTGGATGAGAGTGTGAGATTCATCTCGCAGCGTCTAAAATGACTAATAATAATAAACCCAACAATCCCTATTTCAGCTTTAATAGGTATAAGAGTGATGTATCTGTTGACTATATCTACTCTGTGTCATGAAGTAATAACACTCTTTAGTATACTGGTTTACTTTATAGGCTTGCCCGAAATTTTCACATATAATTTAATAACAATGTCATAGCGTCTTTCTTCAGTTAATTATTATGATTTACCGCTAGTAAGGATGATGATGATGGTGGAAGACGAACCACCGTTTATCAACCAATAATAATTTAAGATAAGTCGCCTTAAACTATTGCCGACTTCAATGTAGCGGGCGTCGCGCCGACATGGCTATTATACAATATTTGATTTGCTCATAACTTTGTATCGGAGCTGCTAATCGTGTACAGTTATATATGATCAAATAGCACTTTTCCAGAACATATTGTACATAAATTTATTTTATTACTATATTCCTTAGAATATAGTATAATAAGGTGGCGCTGCTGTAAGGTACTCTTTCTGGCAGCGCCACATTAATGTGTTTTATATCAGTAAAACATTTTATCTATTGGTAAGTGTAGCTGAGCTTTATGTTTGTGACCGTATTAATCGATATAAACCTGAAATATACGAAAAAGCGATGTACTTCATCAAATAATTATAATTGCATGTAATTATGACAAATTCTGATATTATAATTGCAAAATTAAAAATTGTAAGTAACCGCGTGATACCCCCCAGCAGCGCCACAAGCCAGATTTTGAAAAGGTTTAGCTGAAAAAAATGTACGTTTATTGTTCTTTTTTGTACTTATAAACCAAAAATATGTACCTTCGTATTTACTGATATAAAACACATTAATGTGGCGCTGCCAGAAAGAGTACCTTACAGCAGCGCCACCTTATTATACTATATTCTAAGGAATATAGTAATAAAATAAATTTATGTACAATATGTTCTGGAAAAGTGCTATTTGATCATATATAACTGTACACGATTAGCAGCTCCGATACAAAGTTATGAGCAAATCAAATATTGTATAATAGCCATGTCGGCGCGACGCCCGCTACATTGAAGTCGGCAATAGTTTAAGGCGACTTATCTTAAATTATTATTGGTTGATAAACGGTGGTTCGTCTTCCACCATCATCATCATCCTTACTAGCGGTAAATCATAATAATTAACTGAAGAAAGACGCTATGACATTGTTATTAAATTATATGTGAAAATTTCGGGCAAGCCTATAAAGTAAACCAGTATACTAAAGAGTGTTATAACTTCATGACACAGAGTAGATATAGTCAACAGATACATCACTCTTATACCTATTAAAGCTGAAATAGGGATTGCTGGGTTTATTATTATTAGTCATTTTAGACGCTGCGAGATGAATCTCACACTCTCATCCAGAAGAAACGAACGTGTGTCTTCCCGTGTCGTCGTATACTGGGTGAATGCGTTATCGAGCGAAAACGCAAGGGTTACTACACTAGGTACTAAAAACATAAATTAAACAAAATGACTGAAGTAAGACTTAAATTTTATTAGGTATTTATAAATATAGTTATTTCAATGAAGTGAATGAAATGCAAGTTTATACAATGATCGATGTTTTTTATTCATCTTCGAAGTCACGGTTGTTAAAAATTTTAGGTTCATGTTCAGTATTATAATAAATGTTATGCCGTTAGTTATGCCGTTTAATTGTCGAGCTAAACTATATTCTTTGACTCTCTTACGAAAGACTGTGACTGAATCCAGACTTGAATTGACTTTTATTTTGTGTGTGTCATGGATGGTGACATTAACGACAATATCTGTGTCGTACGTCCCCACTGGCGACAATTGGGTTTTTTTTCTCATTTGTCACCAGTGGTGACAAAGCCAGTGGCTACAACTGGGAAACTAAGTGTTATACGTCGCCACTGGTGGCAATCGGGATTATTTTTCCCATTTATCCTCAGTGGTGACAAAGCCAGTGGTGACAACTGGGAATAGACGTTCCGAAGCACGGAGGAGCTCGAGATTATAAATTTTGGTTGACCCATCCCAGGGTCGACCATGGCGAAAGTTGCTTTGTTTTCGTATTCGAAACCGAACCGATTCGCTCAAACCAATACGCCACCGAGCTCCTCATAATAATATCAGTATAGATTTATAATTATAATAACAAAATTAAATTTATTGAGTACCTACAAACAGGGAGAATATCCCTGTTTGTATCCAATACATTTTATACTTGCATTTGAGTACTCCAACCTAAACTACTAGCTTATATAAGTAGGTATATCAGAGACAGTTAGACAGAACACCTGTTGGATTATAGGCGACATCTGTAAGAATCTAATCTAAGCAGTTCACCTATCAAACTTCACTTTAACTTTTATTATACAATATTTGATTTGCTCATAACTTTGCAGCGGAGCTGCTAATCGTGTACAGTTATATATGATCAAATAGCACTTTTCCAGAACATATTGTAAGGTACCTGGGTCGAATATGGCCAGTTGGAAAATATGGCCACATACCATTATTCCAAACACAAAAATTTGTAATAACCTGAACGCGATCGTAAATTGTCGCTAGTGTCGAATGTATCCGAACGCCGTACCTTTCACCCTTCCCGCGCGCCCGCTAGTCACCCAGTGTCCGATAAAGTAAAACATGCTGTTGAGGTTATAAAAACATTAAGTAAGTATTTTCCTGTATTTTGTTATTTTTCAAATAAGAATCTTTATTTATCACATTACGATATGGTGTGACGATTGCAATTTGATATTTCTTTGTTTAATTATTGAATTAATAGGGTGTTTTTCATTCGTGAATATGAAAACAAAAATAATGCATGACTGCAAATATGGCCACCGTTTGGCCATATTTACGGTACTAATAACCGACACTTTCTTTTTTTTTGTTTTAGACCATGGCACGCTATAAAACTAAAGGGCTTCGAGCTAAATGGTCAGAAGTATCAATGAAATTAGCTTTAACTGCAGTCAAAAGCGGAAATATGAAAGTATATACGGCTGCAAAGCATTTTAATGTGCCAAGACGCACTCTAAGGCGTTATTTACAAGAGAAAAAGGAGACCAAATCTACTTTGGGTCGGAAACCTCTTCTTAACCCTGAACAAGAGAAGATTTTGGCATCCCGTGTGCTTCGCCTGTGCAATGTGGGATACCCATTAACACAGCGTTTTAATGGGTATCCCACATTGCAGCGGGTTCTTAGCATTTTAAGTTTAAATTAAGAAATACTTTTTCAATCTCACTGTTGCTTTTATAATATCTTTTAATTTATATTACTTGTAAAGATAGTTCTTTATTTGTACTGAATGTCGCCCAAAGAATATATTTTAAATAAATGCTCTATTAAAACATAACATTCATTTTTATTTTAGTTTATTTAGAAGTTTTTTAAACTAGTAAATTCATACAGTAAATATGGCCACATTTATGGGCATATTTACCTCCCCTGTCGGAAATATGGCCAATTTCATGTTTTTTTAAAACTGCTGAAAATACTATTTATCGTTTAATATCTTTGTATTTTTTTTGCTTTTTTTGTATAGATAAATAGCCACTCTAAATGAATAAGTGTTAAAACTGGTTTCTTTTAGCTTTATTATTATTAAAAAAGATTAACAAACCTTAAGGTGGCCATATTCGACCCAGGTACCTTACATAAATTTATTTTATTACTATATTCCTTAGAATATAGTATAATAAGGTGGCGCTGCTGTAAGGTACTCTTTCTGGCAGCGCCACATTAATGTGTTTTATATCAGTAAATACGAAGGTACATATTTTTGGTTTATAAGTACAAAAAAGAACAATAAACGTACATTTTTTTCAGCTAAACCTTTTCAAAATCTGGCTTGTGGCGCTGCTGGGGGGTATCACGCAAGTAACCCCCGGCGTCATTAATCATCTATCTAACAACATCTCATTAAGACAATTCATAAGAGCCCAAACGCAATATATCTGCTTTAAGTTTCTGAAGAATTACGCATTTCGCAGCCTTTTTGATGGTATAAAATCAGCTAAAAAGTTAGTATGTCATGGGAATGTCATCAAAGTGACAGTACACGAAATTTGAAATCAATCGGATCTGTAAAAGTTAGTAAAATCCTAATATCATGTAGAAAATGAGTTGATAGTCATCAAACGCCTGAACTGATCTTCATAAATTATAGCTAAGAACCATCGTAGTATCATCAGCTTTCAAACAAATAAAAACCAAATCAAAATCGGTCCATTCGTTTAGGCGCTACAATGCCACAGACAGACACACAGATACACAGACAAACACGTCAAACTTATAACACCCCTCTTTTTTCGTCAGGGGTCAAAAAGACACTATTTCAAAAACTGACAAGCTCACTATAATTTTGACGTGGAAACCGAAAGAAAACTTATATATTAGTTAGACTGCAAGGAGGTTCGCGACAGTAAGATTATTTTTAAGGTTATTAATTTTATTTGATGTTGGCAATACTCGTACCGTCCCTTTTCCTGTAAGCACATCGCAAGTTATCTGGACTTTTCTTCAACTGAAACACCTAAACGCCTAGTTAAAAAGATACAACCCTCGTTCAACAGTACGCGACCACCTTGGTTCCAACGTGTGAGGTGGTGCGATGACAAAAAGAGGCTGTTGTGGGCATCATGGCAAATAATTCCTCAAAATAAACCGCTATACAAATGGTAGAACACCCATAACGAGTTAGAGTCTCTATTAGACTATAGGGGTTCAATACCGCTCCCAGCTCGGGATCGTTAACAATTTTCATAGCGTGTCTTAGAACCACGTCAAATCGTCAAATGCTGCAATCTGTTGTTTGGTCTTTTTTAAGCAGGAGAAGGAGAAAAGGAGGAGCTCGGTGGCGTAGTGGTTTGAGCGCTTTGGTTTCGATTTCGAAAACAAAGCAACTTTCGCCATGGTCGGTCCCGGAATGGGTCAATCAAATTTATAATCTCGAGCTCCCTGTGCTTCGGAAGGCACGTTAAGCCGTTGGTACTGGCTGTTAATGGAACTGTTTTAACCCACCAACCTGCATTGGGCCAGCGTGGTGGTGTTATGGCACAAGCTCCTCATGTTTCTCCCATGAAGGAAGGCCTGTGCCCAGCAGTGGGACGTATATAGGCTGATGATGATGATGAAACAGGAGAAATGCTTGAAGCATTGTCCTTTCATTTTCGCGGGAAAAGAATAAGAAAGAGGTGTGGGGGCCTAGCACCCACTAAAATTCTGCGTGCTCATGGAACTTCACTTCCATGTTGTTGCTGTCAGAGGTGAAGCGACTGCATAGAAGCAGTCCCATATTTTGGGGCTTGTAACCATAGCCATAGTTTGGGGGTAGCTCCTGACGTTCATCTCACTTGATGGTAAGGTCGAAAATAGAATCGAGCCACACCCGGTATCCTGAACCACAGAGGAACTGCTTATCTTACCTCCAACTGTACTTACCTACTGTGCTCTCGACGCATAACAACATATACGTATAACGACACATATTTAGAAATAAAAAAAATCGGGAAATGAGTACTCGCCAAACGACATATACGCATAACGTCACATTTGTAGAAATAAAAAAATACGTGAAATGACACTCTCAAAACGACATATACGTATAACAACACATTTTTTGGAAAAAAAATTTTTATGTAATTTTTTATTATTCGTAATTAAAATATAAAACTAGAAAAATTTCACGTCCTGAATCCGGGCGACTGCTCTGACCACTGAGCCACCCAGGACTTTGGATATCCCTGTGAAATTCTTCTAGTCTATCTGTATCTGCGTTTATGAGCTAACGTCCACCCTACAATGTCGAAATATTCTATTTCAACATTTTTTCTAGTTTTATATTTTAATTACTAAGTAATTTTTGAAACATTTATAATGTTAAAATAAAAAATTAACAATATTATTATTTGTACTTATTTTTTGAAAATTTCAATGTTAAAGCTACGAGTATAACATAATAGGTTTATAATATTCTTTATCCATGAATGAGTTCCAAAAGAAGATTCTATATTCTGTATTTGAAACTAAAAACATATTTTTTTTATTATTTTATATTTTTAATATTTTTATTATAAAATTTTGGTCAATATGCGGATTGGTTGTTTTGCGAATACAATATTGGTCATTTTCCGGATAGCCATGTCAATACGCGAATGAAATATTGGTCATTATGCGTATTGGTCGTAATGCGTATTGGTCAATACGCGTTTTTAAATTAAATATTATTGGTCATTATGCGTAGGGAGCCCTACTGTCACTTCGGTGACATTGACGTGACATACCCACTAACCTTGAGCTGATCCTATACCATCAAAAAGTCTGGGGGATGCTTAATTCTTTAGAAACTTACAGCAGATATAGCGTGTTTGGGCTTATAATAATAGTTTCAATGAGATGGTGTTAGATAGACGATTGATGAGGCCGGAGTTGCTTAAAATTTAAAATTTTATATTTTTATGCACCAGGCATTCAATGCTTGGCAGCTTTTTATCGTGATATTGGAGAATTTATGTTGTTACTACCGTGATTTACCTATATTAACTTTATAAAAAACATTTGTCGATCATAATATGTAATGAAAAAACTCCATATAATAATAATACATAGATAATTCTATCGGATTATACTCTTTAAGAATTGATAGATAAAACATATGCCTCTATTATACTTTAGATAATTAAAATGTCAAAAGTATATACTTATGTTTATTTTAAATTAAATTAAGTTTAAATTAATATATAAAAATATACCTACATCGATTACTACTCAGCTCGTTCGATCAACACCTTTTTTTACCGCAAAAGTCACGGCCGGTCGGACGTTTTTTTGATCGGAATTTTGGCGCCAAACTACTCAATAATAAATCATTAAATGTCCCACACCATCGATAAGGAATCGATCCATAATTAAATATCACTTGCGCAGTTTAACAGATCAAACGTGACTTGTTTTGAGACGGACGACGGTCCGGCGCCGGTGTTTACGCTTTTGAATTTTGTATTTATTTATGAGGGGCCTGAATAGGTGAAAATGTAACGGAAATGCTTATAATTTGAATGTTTTCCACTTTTGACACGGTTACATACCATCCTGAAATTTTGTGGACGCTCTCAGTCATGGTGAATCTGCTCCCGCAAAAGATTGCCAATAAATCTTAGACTCTACATAATCAGCAACCGTAGATTAAATTCACGAAAGGACACAGCATAATGATCAAAATTATAATTGCAGTCGACCACAAAAGTATCTTAACATTTTAGTACCATATCACACCGACTATATGAACGCCATAGTTATTGTGACAGGGTACTTAAGTGTTCAGCTACTTCTGTGGTCGACCGTGCCAGTTTATAATTACCTTCCAGTTTATTTTTTCTACATACCTAACAGGGTTGCTCTTGGCCGTCATCTCACTGATGGTGTGATGATAAGGCCGAAGATAACACAGAGGAACTGGTTATCTTACCTCCAACTGGCGGAACACAACAATGAAAAAAAATATCTGTTGACATTATTGGTATAGTGACACACTTAGGAAAGATGACTTGACACAGGATACCTAGCCAGGGGAATTTAGAAAAGCTCAACCGCCAACCAAATATTTGATTCATTTCTAATTTATTATTAACTATCGTAGGCCGCGGCTTCGCCCGCGGGGATCTAGATATCACTCAGAAACTCCTAATCCAGGATGTAATCTATTTTCATGCCAAATGTCATCAAGTTGGCTTCGTAACCGACAGACAAAGTTACTGCCGCTTTTATAATATCATTATGGATTTGTAGCTCGTGGTCCAACTGCGTAGTCGTGCTGGTAGACCGTGGACGATTTTTTTGCCAAGTTGATTCGGTTATAAACTATCGAAGGCAGCACACAAAAAAATAAACAGAAATTCTAATCACGCAACATATTATATAGCTAGTACCTTAAACGGCGCGGTGCCCCAGAAGTCAGTTATTCGTTAACAATTTTAAATTATTCATGTGCAAAATAAAGCGACATTAAGAGCTCAGTCATTGAAGTTCGACGACCGAAAGTGACGAAATATATCCGAAGGTTGTGTATGCCACGCCAAGGTAATCGCAGATCGGTGCCCTCTGATTAGGATAAAAAAATTAACGTATAAGTCGTACCTTACGGAACTACTTGAAGAGGTTCTCGACCTCATCGAGATTTTTGAACCAATAAATGGTACTAATGGATATTTTTTATCCAGGGTAAGTCCGCATGTAGCCATCCGGAGATTAGTGGACTTAGAGGCCGAAGACCCCAGTCTGGCGCTCGAACTCTAAAGAATTAATGACACGATCAATTATCTACCTGCTGGCCTTAAAATAAATTAATTTATGAATTTATTAGTGCACTTAGAATGCTACCTACTTGTCACGATAGCGAAACTAATATATCTCGACGTTACAACAATATAATTAATTTAATTGCTCATGACAAACATACTCGTTCAGGTATCTACAAGTTACGATTGCGAATTAATACAAAAAGTATACGAATTAATATTAATACAAATTTCTTCATCAGACTCCCAAACGATCCATGTAAGTCAATAGCAACTAGACCTATTTTCAGCAGCAACAGTCTATACGGCCCTGCTGGGCACAAGCCTTCCTATGTGGAAGAAACACTTTTTAGGCCATGACACGTGATAAAGTGATAACACCACCCAATGTGGGTTAGTGGGTGAAAGCGGTTGCAATAACAACCGGGTCCAGCGTTAACATGCCTTACGAAGAACCGATGGCATGGAGGAGCTCGAGATAGCAATTTTTTGGTTGACCCATCCGGTGTCAATCATGATTGAAAGTTCTTTGTGTTCATAATCGGAACCAGAGTACCTACTCAAGCCGCTGCGGCCTATAGTGTAGGTACGACCTATTTTGGTTCGTTCGCTCTACTCAGTGAAGTTAAACAATGGGCACTCGTCCACTTTTTGTACCTAACTTATTTGAGAGCTCTTTTTCGGTACAAATATTCCCTTCTGCGTGCCCTGGCGCCATCAGACTACCGGAAGGAGGTTTAGATTCTCGGTCCCAACATGATCTAAGTTCTCTATATAAGTCTCGTCTGTAGTAAGTATACTTATTCTTATTCTTTTATCCATTCTTGCAATGTGGGCCACATTCCAGTCCAGCTCCACTTCTTTGTTTCTAAGTAACTAATTAATTGAAAGTAGCTATCTATAATTAATTTTATCTAGCAGTGTTTTTTATCGATTAACTTTTTAGCATTATTCTTTACTTGGATTTGACAGTGACGAAAGAAATTTAACACGAGTAACTATTTGAGTCTATTATATTTTTATTAGATTTTTTTGTACAAAGCACGGCAAATGACTTCACTCCACCTGATGAGAAGCTGTAAGCATGAACCTCATATCTTATTGACATAATCCGAGGCATGAACGCACTGTTCTTGCCGGCCCATAAACTAATTTGCTTTTTTGTGTAAGATATTTTAAAGGTCAAAGCGATCGTTCAATGTTTCGCAGGGTTGAATAATATCGATCAATCATGCATGCGCCCGCGCCCGACACCCGACCATTTGTGATAGGTATTGGTTGTCTGTGTCTGTATTACTTAGGTACATTATTTTGACTATCCACAGTTTTGTTTAAAAGTAGAACTCCGGAGCAAACTTCAGTTTTTAAGTGAATGGAGTATTTTGACATTTCAAAACATGGAGCCTTAAGACTAATAACTAAGTAAAACATTAGTTGACTGCGTTTACGGTCTGAATTTTTACACGACTGCCCAAGAAAAGACTGTAGATCTTACTTAGGTATTTTTTGGTATTTTCAAGGGTTCGCGTGTCTGCAAGATTTTTTTCATTGTATAGGTAACCTAAGTACCTACGTAGTGTATGACTCTCACGTTATTTTTAGTGGGATCCTCTAAGTTGGCATAATGTATTTTCTCCTAATATACTTTAGCATAAAGAAATTCGCATATTGTTTTTACGCATAATATTACTTAGTCATAATCGTTATTTTGCCTAATATATATTTTGGCATAATTGTAATTTAGACTAATGTAATTACACATAAATACAATTTGCTTACCTAACATGTTTATTTTAATTACAAAAAGTATTTTATTAGAGCAATATGTTATGCTGAAATTTTTATGGTTAAATAGGTATATGCGTATAAATATTATGCTTAATTATACTATGTCAATATATAATATGGCTTTAAAATTTATGCATTCTTATGGCAACCATTTTTAGTAGGTATGTATTGACTCGAAATGTAATTTTAATTATTTTTTTCGCTGGGCGGCACTGCACTGCTAAAGGTTATATTTTTTTAACTACAAACATTGTAATTTATTATTTCAAAAGAGTGACTACACGAGTTTGTTGCCGGAATCTTCTCGGTAGTTCAACTTTTGGAACCGGTGTAAATTCAGACATGACAGACAGACCAGAGACTACCTATGACGTTAGTCAATAATTATATTTTTTGTAATAGTTGTAAGAATGTGTTTTTTTGACGATTAAAAAGTGCTTAATATTTTTTCTTTCTTTCTTTCTGTGTTTTTTTAAATCTTAACAATTATTTTCATAACGCAGCTACTCCAAAACTGGAGTAGTTGCGTTATACTCATGTAAACAACTTTTTTTCGCGAACTTGGAAAAATACTTATATTTGGGTCTCATTATTCAACACATTATAATTTCAAAATGTTACCATTTAGGCAGTTGTCAGCACCTAACTCCATTACAACATAACACGTGCCTAGAAAACAACAAATGTCCATTGAGGGTTTTATCATACCAGCAACCTTATCACCGAAAGCGATTTCCTCCAAATGAGTACGTGATTGATTCAATAGTGGTTCTTATAAATTTAGTTTAGTGAAGCAGTACTATCGCCAAGGCTTACAAAATAATACTAAACTAAAAACTTTTGCAAATATTGAAGCAGGTTGTCGCACTGCTTCTTTATGTTATCACCTCTTTCTCGATAAGCTCTGCCGACCCTATATATTATAGTCACCACAGGTACACAAGTACACAACAGTATGTACAAAGTAGTGTTATTTTGCTGCGGTCTTCTGTAGGGCATAGTGAAAAAAATTTCTGTCTCTAGGGTCTTATGTCATGATAGGGGGACTAATCTCCTATTCATCATTAAAATATCTTTTTTTATTTTTAGGCAGGCAACGCGTGAAGTGTCTAAAGTGCTAGGACTGGCCTCATCCCTATACCTCGAAGCTGGTTCAAAGGTAGATTTAGTCAACATACCAAATATCTACATAAACAACACTGGAACAATTTGGAGAGCTGCAGACAGGCTAGAATCGCACTACCCCGAATCAAGCCTAAACTCTCCAAAACCCTGCTATAGCTAAGAAGACCTAGTCTCCGTCAAATAACGGGCGTAGGTACTAACCGGTCACAGCAATTTTAACAGGCATATTTTCAATTTAGGTGTCACGGACAGTCCTTTGTGCAGAGCATGCATGGAGGTCGAGGAAACAGCCGTTCACGTCCTGCTGGAATGCAGTGGAGTGGCAAACTACCAGGCCACCTACCTGGGTTCTCCGAGTAGCCTCCAGGAGGTGTTTGGCTACATCAAGGCGCTGGGTGCCTTCCTGGGGGAGCTGGGATGGCTGGAGGGAACCAGCCTAGCCTAGGCCCAACAGTCGTCGATTTGCGGAAACCGCCCGTACGAAAGAAGAAGAAGAAGAAGTGCTACGACTGCTACGAACGCTACGGTAACCGCTTACCGCTTGTCAGGTGGGCCGTACGCTTTTTAGTCCGTCTGTGGCTTGACAGGTTAAAGCTGGGTATAAATACTTTTTTTGAATAGGAACTTAGATCCACATCAATTTGAGTTAAAACCTAAATTCCGCTGACTCCGTTCTAATGATTTCATACGACCCCTAAAGTAGAACTAGTAACTTTTGACATTTCATCAAGGCTTGCCATGCATCTATTTAGAGTCTCTGCAAAATATCTTATAGTATTGAGATCCGGTTATGTTAACATAATGATTGCGGTGAATGAAAATGTTAAATACATAATATACATAAAATTTGATAATCGTTTTATTGACATTGAAAGTTAGTGGCACAGTCTAGTGAACTTAATTAAAAATAGTTTTCACTGGAGAATGTGCGACATAATCTGTGAAGTAGTTATCCACATTTCATGCACAATTAAATATCTATTAAATCTACATGATCTTGTGTTACACATATCCTGTCCCGTTAATTACTTTTGTAAGAAAAAGAAACAGAAGTGTACATTTTTTTATAATCTAGCGTTTTTAAGGCGGTCTCTAATAATTTCTTTGTGTGCTTTAGAGGCAGCTTGTTAATATCACCTATATCTATCGCAGTTTCTCGTGACGAATCCACAAACAAAAATTTCCAAGTAAACGAACGTTCGGTTCGCCCTGCGCGTACGCAGACTGCTCGACGCGGCGCAAGGTGACCCGCGCAGGCACTGTGAAGGGGACCTCGACTGGTTCACCGCTTCACATTCAACTATATATCTAATTTAATACTTCCGGAGTGCTAATGTCACATTCATTAACTTTAGAAAAGATTTGAGTACCTATGATACGATAATATTAGATATATACACGATGATATATTTTTCGCTAGTTACAGCGTCCTCTAAACTACGTTTTAGTGAAACGATTATCAGCTTTTAATGTATGCTCGTGCTTACTTATATTCATCAAAGTTCAAAATATGAATTATAGTTATCTAGTTATATAGTTAGAGGAACTCGGTGGCGTACTGGTTGAAGCGCTCTGGTTTCGATACAAAAAAACAAAGCAACTTTCGCCATGGTCGATCCTGGAATGGGACAATCAAAGTTTGTTATCTCGAGCTCCTCCGTGCTTCGGAAGGCACGTTAAGCCATTGGTCCCGGTTGTGTTCCTGCAATCGCTTTAACCCACCAACCCGCATTGGGCCAGCGTGGTGGTGTTTTATGGCCCAAACTCCTCATGTGTTTCTCCCATGTAGGAAGGCCTGTGCCCAGCAGCGGGACGTATATAGGCTGGTGATGGTGATCCCTATAAAGATGAAAAAATATTGAAGTAAGATGAATTTAAGAATGTTCTAAGAGCTCATGATTAAGGGGGAGCTTGAAAGATAAAGTGTTACCTGTTTTGGGTTGTCAATCCTAAGTTTCATGTATAGCTTACAAAGTACAGTGGGTACGTGATTAGGAACACGGACTCGAGGTTGTGACTTGTTATTTTTTGTCACAATAAGACGTAAACAAAACATTAATGATGTCATTTAGGCGCACTTGTGCCATTTTTCGTGATAGATAGATATTGTAATTTTGTTGATAAAATATAGCTTACCTAGGTATGGTAGGCAAATTAAACTTATTTGTTAACTAGAAATAGCACTAAAATTATGAGTGTGCAAATTGCAAAGAATATTTGAGCTAAATGGTACAAAACACAAAAAAGTAAGTAGTTAGTCATTTTGAACCCCCGACGAAAAGAATGGGGTGTTATAAGTTTGACGTGTCGTCTATGTAGCTGTATGTCTGTCTGTGGCATCGTAGCAATGAATGGAACGATTTCGATTTGTTTTTTTTTTGTTTTAAAGCAGACGTCACTAGCATGGTTCTTAGCTATAATTTATGAAAGTATTACTAACTTTCACACATCTGATTAATTTGAAATTTGGTGTACTGTCACTTCAGTGACATTCCCATGGATACTAACCTTGAGCTGTTCCTATACCATCAAAAAGTCTGCGGGATGCTTAATTCTTCAAAAACTTACAGAAGATATAGCGTGTTTGGGCTCATAAGAATAGTCTCAAGGAGTCGGTGCTAGATAGACGATTAATAAGGCCGGGGTTACTTAAAATTTTCGTTTCTAAATTCGTTTTTAAATTGATTAATTAATTTAAACCGCTACTAACCCTTTGGAATTAAAGAGTAGGAAAGATTACTTATGCTGATGACTACGTACCTTTCAACCCTTATCAGTCTGCCGGGCTCGAGCACAATGGAAAATCTATTGTGTTTAATATATGTATCCACGAGCTACACACAATATCAGACAGAATAAAGGATTTTTTTTATAAGATTTAAGGAAGTAAAAATAATTTATAAATCTTTCTACAACAATTACTTCGGGAAGAATAAAAATATATCGCTTTTGTATCGATTTTCTTTATTTATTATTATTTTTACATATGTGCGTAGAAATATTTACCATATTGACTGACGCAGTTCGATTTTATTTCGAAACTTAAAGTTAAATAATGTGCATGTTTGTCTGTTCCCAAAAATATCTGCGAATACATTGGTATAATCTGACAATTGGCCAAAGTATAAACAGTATAAAAAATCAGATTGACTAAAAAACAAGCTGAGTGTATAATGAATGATAACAGTTTTATATTTTTCTTCATAAAGGGGTGAACTGAAAACCCACAACACTAGAAAATTAATTACGATTATACGTGTGGAAGAATTTTCCGATGATACGTAACTACGTATAATAGATCCCATAAATATGGTAGGTACAATGGTGTTATTTACTATGAAGTTCACATAATATTTGACGTACAGACTCTTTGCGCACAATACTTTTCTTAAAATAGATTGAGTGTGCTTACTAGATTTCAATTCTCAGCTTAGAAAATGGAAACTGTACAACAATTATCAATACATTATAACTACCTGTCTATCTATATGACTTGATTACATAACAGGATAGTTGACAACTTTTTTATTTCACTAATAAGAAGTTCAGAACTCATGAAATATTACAAAAGAAATAGAACTAACTAAACCCAACCTACTGCCAGGAAGATGAACTCACAATATTAAACATTTCAGAAGCAAATAATCAGTTTCACAAATACAGTTTGTATTTATAGTTGATGTAACAATACTTAGTTGTTTTTATTGATGAAAGCAATCTAATATTTTTATATAAATTTTTAGAATTTTGGAAAAAAATATACATTTTTCTAAGTCGTACCATTTTAACAATAGGTTAAGTTTTGTGTTTGAATTGTTTTTATAGGTAACAGTAGCGTATATTTTTCTAATTTACTTAATATTTGTAATAGATTTTTAAATATATATAAATGTAAATGTGAATATATATTCAAACTTAGGCAACAACCCTATTGGTCACAGTTTAGCCATAAATATGACACTGCAAAAGTAAAATTATATGTAGGTAGGTATTATGGCTGTGTGATCTTTTCTAAGGTGAAAGTGCGTTCCCAAATAGTGCCCTCACGATTCCAGTAGAATAATGTAAAATTAAACATTTTCAGTAAACTCCGGCCTTATTGATCATCAATCTAGCACTATCTTATTGAGACTATTCTTATGAGCCCAAACACGCCATATCTGCTGTAATTCTCTGAAGAATTGAGCATCTCGCAGACTATTTTATGGTACAGGATCAGCATGTCTTGAAGATAAGTAACAGTAAACTAAAATTCCAAATCAATTGGGTCTTTGCAACTTAGTAAGACCCTTATGTCAAGTAGATAATGAACTTATAGTCATCAAATGCCTGAACAGATCTTCAAAATTTATAACTAAAAACCATGACTATCACGTATTAATTGAGAAGGTACGATACCACAGAGACACACAGATACACAGACAGACACGTCAAACTTTTAACTCCCCTTTTTTGCGTCGGAGGTTAAAAATAGTACTATACCGTATGTACCGTGGTCCCTAATGTAGGGTCCAAGCAATTCATGCTAGTCTTTAGGACGGCAGCGCACCTGCAATACCAAGTGAAGTATTTCTTGTTATTGCAGGTACACGACGGTAGCCACCGTCAGCGTTTTTGTCATCTAGTTATGTATAAAAATGGTTGCATAAAAAATATTTTTGTTACTTTTTTAAACCTATTTGACGATATTAATTGCAAATGGGTAGAATTTAAAAAAAAACATACTAGAGGTGGGTCCGAATTTGAATTACTTAATAATATTTATCGACATCATCTGATTAGTTTTTGGACTAGGTACCAGTTTATGTCTACGTATAAAATTTCAGTACAGAGAGGTTTTCTCGAATAAGTAAAGCATCTTCTTCAAAAAAGGCGTGAAAAAGTTTTTTCTTACCACTTGCTCAAAAAAGTGACATTCTATGCCACAAAAAGGGAACATAACAATAGTCATTTTTAATCTGTTAAAAACAGGGAAAGAAAATTGTACTGAATTTCATTCATCCTCTAGGGGGAGAATGTGATTTAAATTTGGAATACTTACCGAAATTTATACTGATATATTTATTTATTATTATTATTAAATCTTTTTGAAAAAGGAATACGCACAAAAATATAACTCTCTCTATCAATAAATGGACGAATATTTCGAATGTTAACTTTTACTTTTAATTGTGATTATTTTTAATAAATACTTATCTCATATTATTATTGTGTTAATTTTTTCGCAAATGGTACGAAAAGTAGAGTTTTTCCCTCGGTGATAAAGCTGTCTTAGTCTTGGGTGAACTTAAATCCCTCGCTACACTCAGGACTCGTCTTAAAACCTCGAGTCCTTCGTTACGCTCGCGATTTAAATCGTTACCCGCGACAGAAGACACTGCTTTATCCCCTTGGTTAATAATCTACTATTACTGGCTTGGCAACGCACATGTGACACCCCTGGTGTTGCAAGCGTCCATAGGCTACGGTAACCGCTTACCATCAGGTGGGCCGTATGCTTGATTGCCACCTTAGTGGTATAAAAAATAGTTCATTAACACGCTTTTATTAGTTTCACCTGTATGTTTGTTTGTTTGTATGTATGTAACTGACTCGTTGGGGCTCAATTTTGCCCCACTTTAAGCGATCAGATTTACTTCAAATGTTGTAGACTTATCAACGACCACCGACAATACAATATTTTGATAAGCTTATCTCATTATCCTGATTAGAATTGCCAGGATTAGTGATTTTAATACAGGTCCTTTACGTGAGAGCAAACGATGTTGGCAACATAGAAATCCTTGAATATGTTTTCTATCGAGATGCAACTGTTAACACATCTGTACATATTAAAGACGGTTATATAGCAAAACGAACTAAAAAGTAAGAAATAAAATATAGTTTAAAAAAACTAAAAAAACACGCTTTAATAGCAAATCGAACTAAAAAGCAGAAAATAAATTTTAATTTATATTTTATTCAACGGTGAAAATTATTGAAATATATTGATAAGTTAGTATAATTTTTATAACCGTTGAATAAAATATAAATTAAAATTTATTTTCTGATTTTTAGTTCGATTTGCAATAGCAAGTGTTTTTTTTAGTTTTTTTAAACTATATTTTATTTTTAAATTAAAATCTAAAGTCATTCAATTTTCCGTTTGACTACGGGTGCGTAGCACGGCGGCGATGGCAACACTGACCGTAACATACTGGAACACTAAAGCACAGAATAAATAAAGGAGATGTTTCATATCCGACGAAGTATATGTACACTATCTCAAAAAATCAGAACTCTCCTGAATCCGGGAAAAATACTAATAGTTAATTCGTTTTCATGCATAGTTTATTTGTTCCGAAGTTTAAATTTTTCGCCGATTTCACAGTTATTTAGTTTAGCAATATGGCGGTGGACATAGAAGTCAACTAAACGTCACCAAAGTGACGCAGCCACCATGATGAATATTTGACTGTGTTGCAGTTTTTTCTATAAAAATTCTTGTTTTGTACTACGCAACAAAGCAAATAAAAAGAAAATGGGCAATTGAACACTGTTCTGAATATTTTAACCTATTTTTCAGTATACTGTACATGTCTGTACTGCTCTCCATACATTTTTGGAACATTTCTTATATCTTCTGTGACTAAAGACAATAAAAAATCATGATTCATCTGTGAATAAGACTTTGAGTTTTAGCAATGTGGTCTCGTGGTTGCCCGTTTTTGAGTTGTAGTGGTTGGGACCACCTACTTCAGATCTAGAGGTCCGGGGTTAAGTGTTCCGGCAGTTGGAGATAAGACCGCCAGTTCCTTTGTGGTTGAAGAATCCGGGTGTAGCTCGCTTCCATCTTCGGCTTTATTAGGTATCACTTACCATCAGGTGAGATGAAGAAGAGCTTACCTCATTAAGAATTTTAAAAAAAACAAATAATTTTATCTAAAAATATAACTAACGAAGTCATTTTCTTATATCTTTTCTTTTTCCATATCTTATATCTTTTCTATCCTACCTATCACGTTGCCGTCTAATCCACATAGGTCGCTTATAAACTTTGGACTTTAACTTTGGCTTTTACCCGGTATCGTGAGCGAGTTATTTTTTTTATTGCATCAATTTTATTTAATACTCGGAAATGCTCGATCAGGTGTCTCTTGTATGGCTAATTAACATTCCAGACTCGGTCGACCATTCTGAACGCGTTTTACTACGAAAATTATTGGACGATGAATCATTATGGTATTTCGTATCAAGTGAACCGATACTCTATTGATCACGCGATGTGAGTGACATATCCCGGGTCCGTGGTAGCCGTACAATGTACCTACCTAATCATACCAAAATACCTATCATTTTAAAAAATCCGGTCAAGACAATATTAGACACTCTGGGTTCCGTATCAATTTCGGATAAAAGTAATTTCAAAAGTGAAACAATACGTCCAATTTTCCAGCCTACAAAAGCTACTGTTAAATAGGAAATGGTCAAAGAAACTTATTATATCTTATTTAAAGGCTTGTCCCATTCTCATTATACAGAGTGGTGCCGTCAATGCGACAAAAAATTTAAACATGGGCTATATATTAATTCATAGAAAAAAACTGCCACTTTCAAAAATATTGTATTAATTTGATAATTTCATTACATTTGTATGAAATAATGCAGCCAGTGTTACACTATTCCATACAAATGTCATGAAATTATCAAATGAATACAAAATTTTTGAAAGTGGCCAACGATTTCTATGGACTAATGTAGCCCATGTTTAAATTTATTGTCGCATTGACGGCACCATCCTGTATATCTATATTCTACAAAGGTGAGATTTCAGGCCATCCTAAATGGGAGAAACAGGAAGAGTTTAGGCCATAACACTACCACCCTAGGTTGGTAGGCCTCGAAGGGTTCGAGGTTGTAATTTTTGACTGGCCCATCCAGAATCAAAACCGAAAACCCGCTCAAAACCGCTCAAATACGACGAGCAAGGTTCTTTTAAGTTTTATTTTTTTATTTAACTTAAATCTATTATTATAGTTAAAACCAATACAATAGTTAGGCGACTTATTTAGTGTAACACAAAAACTTACAAAGTTGTTTTAGTGAATTCACTGAGAGAACAATGAAAAAGATCTCAGCTATTTTATTGAGGGTGTGCAGTAATCGCGTCAACGGGGACTCATTCTGAAGGTGGGTGCTCCCGCGTGGCACCGCCAGTAACTTTGGTCTACGACGACGTTCGAAATATCTGTCAGGAACCGGTGTAATTTCAGACAGACTGACAGGCAGACAGACAGACAGACTGACAGACAGACAGACAGACAGACTGACTGACGGACAGACGGACCGACAGACAAACCGATAGACAGACTGACATTATAACATTGTTAGCTTACGTAGATCCAGATAAGACAGAGAGACAAACATCATAAAATTGTTAGTAAGTTAATACTATTTTTATGTGATAGACATACCTAAGGGTTTTTTTTGGCGATTCGAAAGTGCTTCTTAGGGGGCCTAATTGAATAAAGATATTTTCATTTTCATTTTCAACACAGAACACAATTTTACTCAATATTACGGTATTACAAATCTTCTCTCTCATTCATCATCATCATCATCATCACCAGGGAGAAACACATGAGGAGTTTGGGCCATTGGTTCTCTCTCATTACTTTAAATAAATAAGATCGAAAGCCAAGCCCCTACCCACTTGTAACTCTTTGTATCCCACCATACCTAGGATAAATTAGGATACATTAGTAGGTAAAAAGGATATACCGTAACGCCGATATACCCGCATTGTTTTTTATAAAGGTATCTAATTTTATTTTTGATTCGCTCTAACTTATGACTTTATTGTATTTAATGTAAAGCCCAACTATGGCATTGCATTCAACATGGCTTCTTACAAGAGCATTGTATAGCGCGACACTCTGATAACTTGGTTAACTCTTGATGTTTACAATATGGTCCCGGAACATTAAATCTGTTGTAAACCAGACTTCCAAATATTTCACACCTGTGACTCTTTTAATCCCAGCGGCGTTATCCCACCCGAGGGCTATGACAATTGAAAAATCAATTCAATTCCAATCAACTCGCTCTCTCCCGTTCTTTTTCATTATTATAGAACGTAATCCTTCTTTTTTTGAAGTCGGTGCAAAATAAGTTTCCGACCCTGCTACGGAGCCCTAAAGTGAGCCAGAACATGTCTAAACTTGAACGTTGTTAACTTATAAGCATTAATAAACTTATTATTCTTAATATTATAGGCAGGCACTAAGTTCAAAAGGAAGAGAAGAATTATTTGATTGATCTGATTGAAAACTGAATGTGATTATAAAATTATTATCTTTTATCTACTAAAATTTTATATAGGTATTGAATTAAAACGTTAATTATAAAATAGTGCACGCTCTTAAAATGTATATTATGACTAGGCATTTGTTTGACACCTCTTAGGCCACCTTTTCCGATTAAATGAATTTAAAATTGTCGCACTACTTGTTGTCACTTATTAGGTAGGTAGGGTCGTCTGGCCACCACTACCTAAGGAATTTCAGCCGTGAAACGATTGAAAGGAAAGGTAGCCAGGGTAATTACTGGGTATGGACAGCACTTCATCTTAGGCCTCAGGAGGACAACGCACCTGAAATATCAAGTGATTTTTCCTTATTATTGCAGGTGTCTTTAGGCGGCGAAAACCGCTTACCAACAGGTGGGCCGTCAGCTTGTTTGTCATCTATTGTATAAAAAAACATCTTCTCGTGGCAACCCTAAATAAATGCGTACCTACTATCGCGAATCGTACGCCTCACTAAAGTTACACCACACACACACACCAAAATTTATTTAGGAATTCCGTAACACCCGTGTAGATCTTAATTAGAAAACCCCATTATTTCGTTTGTTTCACAAATGTTATATCCATCAGTTCAAATGCAAAGTTTAGATCGTATCGAAACAAACTCTAACGTAGCTTCGTGTTATGTGTGTACTTCACTATCTCATTCGTCTTCAAAGCTTCGGATAGTTTTTTTCATGGTAGTCCTTATTTACTTGCATAGTAAATAAAGGACTGACTTGGATGGTCTAATGTGTTGTTTAGAATAATTTAATTGTATGCTACAGGCAAGAATTCTATTCAATTCTTTATTACATTTACCATAATATTACATGAGATGGAAAGTATTAGGCTTAAAGCTAGCACATTATTATGGACCCTGTAGGGCAGAGTAATTTATAAATATTAGGGAAGAAGAAACTTGCATCGCGTAAACGGGCCTCGTCCACGAGTAGAATAAAGGCATAGTAGCACGGTAGAGTACTAACTATACTTCTAACTATACTAATGTAGGCAGCATTGGTAGAGTAGAGTACGAACTAAAAGTGATAGAGTACTCGAAACGGGTAGAGTGGTATACAGTTCACTCTACCGCTTACTCTACACATGGACAGAACCCTTTACAACTTCAAAAGAAGTGTGTTGTTACGATACATCGCTACAAAAAAAAATACTAGAGCTATGTTATTAGTACATAACTGATAATATAGTGGTAGTAGCTCATCAATACGCTATTGAATAGATGGTCACCGAGTTATCTACATTGCTACATTGTAACGAAGCAATGGGCTAGGAAATTCACTTGACGGTTATCTTATGTCAAAATAGTCAAAATAAGTTAACGGGAGATACGAGATATACCTAAAAAAATGTCTAATTGATAAACTCCTCCTTTTTTGAAGTCAGTTAAAAAGAAACGAGTAAGTAAGTAATATAGAACCTACGATTCTAGAATGTTAATTTCTCCAACCAAACTGTCAAATATGTTTATGCTTGAGTTATTTATGCTTATATTCATTCAATTGTAAATAAATAAATAGTAAAAAGTATCAGTTTTATCAACAGCCTATACACGCCCCACAGTCGGCCTTTCTACACGTAAGAAGCACATGAGGATGTTTGTGCCACAACATAATCGCCCTGGCCTACAACCCAATGAGTTGGTGGGTTCCGGGCACAAAGGGTTTATCTATCATAAGCTCCCCTTATCTTAACAAATTAAAAAGTTATTTTTTTAATACCTACTCAAAAATATTCACTTCATACATAACACAAACATGAACACTCTCAAGAGAGAGTTACTTATTATTATGTAAGAACCAGTCAGAACATTAGGAATAATCAGGTTTTAATAATGTTATGAAATTATTGAGCGAATTGAGCAACTGAACACCCTATAATGTTAGTTGAAAGAAATATGTAAGTAATTAGAATGCATAATTAAGACTCTTTATGAAGAGGAAAATAAATACATGTCTTATCCATTACAAAGTAAGATATATGGGATAATGAATACAATATTTCATCGACCTTATTAAATAAAATCAAAATCATTTTATAGTCTACTACTAAATACTACGAATTACCTTCATAAGTATTTTTTTTACTCGGCTTGATGTTTGTAAAGCTAGTAAAAACATTTAAATTCACTTTCAGTGAACAGAATTTATAAGTTATAGGTCTTCGCACACAAAGTGAGTTCCCGCCTTAAAGCTCGGTGGCGCTTCGAAGCGCCCCAGTTTTAAACGGAAGAGCAAACCATACGCGCGGTTCATATTACCTTCCGCACCGCGCACACGCAACCGCACGCGACTAGTTTTCCGCGCTGAAAACACGATTTTTCAAATTCAGAACTCGGTCATTCGTGGGCCTCTGAAATTTTGTTTTTCGAACACGTGCACATGCAAGTCATCGATTTTCTTTTGTTTCTTTTAATTTAAAATTTACGCCATGTCATTTCGCGAGTTAGATGTGACGTTATGTTTATTTATTAGTAATTAATTGAGAAAACTGAATAGCATTTGATTTTGTCGGTTTATTAACCTGTAGGTTTAATTAAATTACACGCAGAGACAGAGCAATTAAAATGTCTAATAAGCATTTCATTCACTGTTTACTAGTGACTGTTCAAGTGACCGCGGTCAGTGTATTCGCGGAGTTAATAAAAGCAAATAATATTAGACTAGAACATAAATTGGATTCTCCTGAGGATCTAACCACCTCGCTTGCAGAAGACATCTGCTGGGACTTGCAAAATTATCAAGATGAGGTAAGAACCTACAAACGGTAACTAGTTAAGTTTTTTTTGCTACAGAAATTGATTTAAGTAATTTTATTATAAATCTCGTTTCGATATAAAAAGAAACTTATTTATAAGTACTAAAGACGTTCAGAAATGTTCTTCTATCAGATTTTTTAGTAAATAGTTTTACTAGCTTTGTTTAAATTTTGTTAGTGGCATACCTGAACCTAATACAAGTTCACTAAAATTACAATGTATTCATACTTGGACATAATTATCGTGGGAGCATATAAATTGCAAAGACTGCTGATAATATCTACTACTGTTGTTGCAATCCGAAAGAAATTAATATAAATTCGTTTGATATTGTGACGCCAAATGATAAGAATGCTAATGTTAAACTTTGGTTTTATTGAAAAATACATCTGTGACGTGAACGGGAGATAACAACTTCTTCGATTGATAAAATGCAATACCAATAATCAAAATATTCGGAGAACTAATAAACATTGTTATCTTAACTACTTGCATCTTACGGCTGAGAAAAAAACTGTTTTAAGTGGACTTCTATATCAAATAAGTATTATAAGTACCAAAATAATAATCATAAACCACATTTAAATGTTTGATTTAGTGTGTTTATAACGTCTGGGCATTAAAGGATTAATTGTAACAAATACAAATAAAGAAAGAAGAAAAATTCAGTGTTCAATGAAGTATTCTTTAAGATCAATTGAGTATCATACATGTGTGAAAGAAAAATATATTTACTTACATAGAAGAATATGTAAACTAGAAAAATTTAGAGCAGTCACTAACAAACGCGCGACCTTTCACAATCCGTGTGAAAGGTCGCGTGTTCGTTCCCCACCCCAGGACGTGATTTTTTTTTCTTTGTGAATTTTGCCGTGTTTATTATGATTATGTATATTAGATTTTATTCATAAAAAAGACTTGTAGAAAAATCAAGCAAAGGCAAATTATTATTTCTGTTCTGTATTCCGTATTTTCATAGCCTTGTTTTAAAAGTTTTTTTCTTCTAAAAGTTGCATGTTTGTGAACGTTACCTCTATCGTGACTGTTACTCACGTTACCCTGTACCGTGATTCGGGACTGATACAGCCCTACCTCATAATCAAATTAAATTTTAAGTAAATAAAAAACATATGAAATTAAATTACTAAAATTATAAGCCCTTCTTCTTTACTAATTAAAATTTATTTTAGGACTCATCTACCTTTATTTTTTCTGGAAGAGATTTTAATCAAAAATAAATAGAAACAGTTCGTTGTGTTTCGGATTGAAGGGAAAGGTAGCCAGTGAAATTACTGGGCATGAACGGCATTTCATCTTAGGCCTCAAGATGACAACGCTCCTGCGTTATTTTTTCCTTGTTTATTGCACCTGTCTATAGTCGGCGGTTACCACTTGCCACCAGGTGGGCCGTCAGCTTTTTTGTCACCTAGTAATATAAAAAAAAAACTTGTTACATTTTCTGTTTGATGTTTTGGCTCCTTCTATCATTGTTTAGGGGGCATATTAAATAAAAAATTCGAGCATGCATAAGAGTTCCACAATCGATCACGTGCATTCTTATTTCAGTGACTTTTTTTACTATAGCCTGAATTTATTCTGCGTGAGAAATTTTCAATAAAACAAAAAAAATACCCAAAAATTAACAGGATGTTACAAAGATTGGACATAAGCCCTATCGTTCGATGTCTCCCATGATAACAAGATAGTGAATATATTGCATGCGTAAGTGCGATATGAATAATAAACTTTTGTTGTTATCTATTCTACGTGGAGAGACTTTTTATAAAGCCATCATTAAACACAATCATGAAAGTCACTAAAATTATGTTCTCAATTCTTGTGAAACAACATCAGTATGCATCAGCTGGACCTCTCTTCATGTTTAAAGACCTCTGTGGGCCAATTCTGCTATTTATTTTCCTAAACGAATCGGCTGCGGTTCGGTATCGTTACAAATGCGGTTGTAATACAAAAAGGTATTCCACTAACATAGCTTATAAAGCCGGAACGCTAACGAAACGCTCTCGGTTGGTTCAACTTCGGCTCGATAGTTGTTAGCAATATTGCAAGAAACAAATATATTTTGGCTTAGTGACTAGACAGTTGTTAATTTTGGACAGTTCGAACAAAGAACTATCGATGCGTTTCGGCTGCCACAAATGTTAAATATTTAGCAGAATACGAAACAACGATTGAACCGAACGGTTCGCGTTACGTGTTTGTTATTAGAATACCAAACTGATGCGTTTCGGTTACGTTTCCATTGCGTTGAGTTAGCAGAATACAAAAACGTAGTAACTTAAGCGTTTCCGATTCGTTTCAGATCAAAATACAACAGCAGAATTGAGGGGCTGGAACCTTACATAGCTGGATAGTTACCTGTATAAGGTTTCAGAGGTCTTTACAACCTCTCTTCATTTGTAAAGACCTCTGAATCATGGCCATAATTTTTAGCAGTAAATCAGTTTAGGTTTAACAGGTAGATAGGTAACGTTAGAAAAATAAAAAGTAGTTATTTTGTTAAAATGAGCTCTATTTTAACCGACTTCAAAAAAAGGAGGAGGTTATCAATTCGTCTGTATGTTTTTTTTTTAAGATTGCCGTAAGTCATTATTTCCCAAAATTCGTTTCTTACTAGTGACACTATCGAATGGTGTAATAAAACAGTTTTTTTCAAAATCACGAGATTAGATTCCTGGCTAGGAATATTGATTTTTCAAAATCCAATGATGCAGTTTTAGTTTTCATCAAATTCGGGCCCAAGACTTTTTTTCATAGCTTTTCGCCATTCCTCATAGTTTTGGATTTGGCCATCCACGCTCACTTGAAAATGTAGCTACGCTCGCTTGGAAAATTCTCTCTGTATAATACCTAGTTACTTTCCCGTTTTCTTATTTCCAAAACTAAATGAATGTTATCTATCTGTCAACATAATAAAAATCTGTTTTGGATTATGTCGGCTCAATAAGTGTAAAAATTGGCTACTTTAACCGCTACTCGCACTTTACCAGGAAACCGACCCTTAAAATAGAAGGATATTCAGCAAAAAAACCGACTTCAAAACACTTTAAAGGATAAAATAGTTAATATCCCCTAGAAACATAATTATATTTTGGAGTCGGTGCTTCATTTTCTGTTTCTGGAAATAACTTAGCACAAACCGCCGGCAGCAACTCCAAAAAATATGTTTCTAGGAGATAAGTACCTACTTAAATTTAATTATTTTATTCTATTATATCAATTTTTATTTCTGTTCTAATTTTTTTTTTCACAATTTTTAGTGATAACTTTCTCAGTTCAAGCACACATTGAGGTAGATCGGTGACCGTCAGCATATATTGTATCCTACTATCGTATTGTTTTATTAAAAAGTCATTGCAAATCAAAAATCCGCAATTTCGCATACATAGACGACTTAATTATTCCAGTTATTTTTATTTAAAAACCAAACTGCCCAATAGATTATAAAGTATTTTTTATGGGACTAAAGGGCAACTATTCTGCTTCCAACAAAAAAAGAATCGCGTAAATCGGATCACAAATTTCGACGTAATCGGTGTACATACATAACAACATACCAACCTAATTGCAGCGTTGCCAATCTGTGGGGAATTCCCCAAACTGTGGGGATTTTCAGTTCGATTGGGTAATTTGAGGGGAGAGCGTTTATGTAGGGAAAATGCGGGGAATTAAGACATTTACGCTAGAACTGAACTTAGAGTTACAAGTAATAAAATTAATATAAGAAGTAAGTATAATTTATAAATTATGTAAGAATATTTAATTCAAGTTAAAAGCAATTTCACCGGCAGGAAGGTTTTACAGTTTATTTTATGGCAACATTTATGTCCATTAAACTAAGACAGTGTATCGCAGAGAACTTTCTCAAACGCATCTGTCAAAAGAAAATTTAGCGTTCTAAAGAATTTGAAAACAGAAAATCGTAATCGCTTGCACAATGACACTGTAGTAGCGCTTATGACCACTAGAGAAGGAGCCTATTTGATTCTTCAAATGATATGTTGACAAAACAAATTTCGCATAATAAAGAGCTGCAATAAATACCTTGATGAAAATTATTAAATACTTAATAAGTATATGTAATAAATATAATTGATTAATAGAAACAGTACTTTTATTTCTTTCCTGATAATTTGTGGGGAATATTAATTTTTTCCCCCCAAAATTAGGGATTTTCAGTTAGGTTTTTGGGTAATCGAGACCGTGGAAGTTGGTAACGCTGCCTAATAGATAACCTCCTCCATTTTGAAGTTGGTCAAAAATGTCTAAAGAAACTAGTAAAATAACATGTCCAGTGACTGTCTGTCTAGTATAGATATTTTTATAACTAAAACATCCTATTAATCTAAACACCATGAAACCTAAAAGGGTGGTTGGTGGTGGGTGGACAAGAAATCAAGTGACAATCAATAATTAAGACAATAGTTCTTAAATTAAATAAAGAGAAAAAAAATCAAGTTACTTAATTAAGATTTTTTGTAACACATTAGGTGTAACAAAAAATCTTGTAATATGATTTCTAGACATTCTTTTTATCTTACCAACTTATGAAAAAACGTTTCTAAGAAATCTTTTGAATATTTTAAATTGATGAATGGCTTCTGAGAATCGAACGATATTATTGTTAGAGTAAGGTAAGAAAAATAACTAAGATTAAAAGTTATTATTATGAGAATAGTTCAGGCAATAGACTTCAACGCACGCAATAAATATAATACTTTTTGATACTTGTGAACAAATTCCTAAAATGTCGATAGTAATATTGATTGATTTCTCTAAAGTTTTTGTTATATTAACTTTCATGGATTTCACGAAACCAATTATAAAATTAATTGAGTATAACTACATATATTTATAGTAATTATTAAATACCTGCTAGAAGCAATGCGTCCACAATGTCTTGTAGTCATTAATTTCATGTTTAATTATAATGTGGCTTGCAGAGAAACGAACCCCGTAAATAAAGAAAGACAAATAATATAAAATTATATATTTCAATTCTTTTTTTAATATTTTCTCGTTTTCATTGTATTATAATGTGAGAAAATCGTTTCCAAATTAACTCATATTAAAATTTGGACACTCGTTCCTTACTAAGACCCGGTTTTTGTGATTTAATTAAAAATATTATCTTTAGTACAAAATAGTAAGTTTAAAAATTTCTACAAAAAGATTTGGTCACCCATACAATTATGACCACGTATACCGCGTTGCTTAACCTCAATGATTGATTACAATTATTACAAATTAATAGTTTTTAAATTTTTCCCTGTACTTGCAGTATAGGACGATATTACATACTTTCACATTTCATAGTTCTAGATTAACGGGAAGTACCCTATAAATTTTGATTACCTTGAGAGTGTCGACATGTACTCATAAACCGCCGTATCTTTTGTTTAGGTTACGAGTAATTTACGAGTTTGATTTTTTCACAACTTCAGGAGACTGTAGACTTGAGTAATTATGGTTTTAATTTTAAACTCGATATCTCCACGCATTGTCGAGACAAAGGGTCTTGTCTTGACAGACAGACGGACGGACTACAAAGTGATCGTATAAGGGTTCCGGTTTTTTCCTTTGATGTACGGAACCCTTCTTTTCTTTTTCGGAGTGGAATCCGCTTACGGACGATACCCTAAACCGCTGGTTAGGTGGACCAGCGGACCGTCGGCTAGACGTGGGCCTGTGCAGGGGTCGCCCAGCGCCTGATCATAGCGGCACTGGGAATACCTGCTAAACCACTCCGGTTTCCCCATGCCCCTAATGGAGACGACCCGAGGTTTGCCGAAGCATTTCACCGAGCCGCCTCCGGGCAGCCCGACCCTAGAACCGACCAGAGCCAGTCCTAGGGCGGGGCACCAGGCCTCACCCTGGGCCGGTCGCGGCCATTGATGTACGGAACCCTAAAAAACAATAAAAATAGTAACTTCAACGGAAAATTCTAATTGTACACATTGATGATAATATAAATGTATAATTATATATTACATCAAAACACCTCAATTTGTTGTGCAATCATTAAGTTTGATGTGTAAGTTCATTTCATTATTCACTTCATGTGAATGAAAGTTATCGTGACTTCGATCGACGTCTTGTTGTCAATCCACGAGGAGTTGAGTCTAAATGAATATGCGTCGCAATTGAAGCGGTAAAGAATGCCAGCACAAGCCATAACACTTATTTCGGTGGTGTGTTGACAAACACTAGAAGCTTGCAATGATTCAAAGCTGCGGTGACGTTTTAATAATGGTTCCCGAAATTTAGTGCCTCGTTTCTTTGTCGTACTTCCAGAACTTGAAATTCTTTGCCAGCACATGTGGCACTCCTTCCTATAACATGGGGTCCTTCAAGAGAGGCGTGAAAAAGCACCTTTTGGGCCGGCGAGGTGGAGGCGGTTAGTGCAATGTCTATTCTTTCGCATATGGACTCTCCTTACCGCTTCACATCAGGTGGTGTTGGGTCAATTGCCATGCTTTGTATAAAAAAAGAAAAAGAAAAAAAAGAAAACCGAAATTCCCAAAAGTCATTGTAAAGAATGGAATCGAATTTAGCGGTGTGGCTATTACGCATCAATTTCTATTTTGTTCCTCAACAAACTTATAGTACAGTCGACTACAGAACTAGCTGAACAGTTTAATACCATGTCACTATCTTGTGCACGTACTTTATAGTTGCTACTGTACTGTGCTAGAGTCGTTGTGACATGGTACTAAAGTGTTCAGCTACTTCTGTGGTCGACCGTACCATTGACTTATAGTAATTACTAGCGAAAATCATATTATTTTATAGCTGATGTTTTAATCCATAGAATATCTTCATTTTTTATATGAGTACGGGATATAATGACCAATGCTTTAACAATGTGGTTACATTCTATTAATAGAGTAGGTAGTTCAATTTTTCTATAGTTTGTAATTGGACTACACGCTGTACACGTGTGTCATTGTACATGCTGTATGTAAAAGAGGTCTGAAAAAAAAACAGTGAACCCCTAGCACGAACCCTTTTAAATTTCGAATCTCCATCGTATCCAGAAGTAACGTTAGCTTTTGTCTGGGTTTTGTTTGAAATTTTAAGTGTGCGTGAACTAAACGATTACAATTCGATATTTATAAATGTTCGTGCTAGGGGTACATACAGTTAAAGAGCTCTACCACCTCTACTCACGCGTTGCCTACCTTGCCTATCAAGATAAATCATTATGTTGACAACATGACAGACGAATTCCCCACGCTCTCAACATACAGTGTATAAATATACAAATTCAAATACTTGCCTATGCTGAAAAAAATATTTAACCCAACGATTTCGGTTACCTACATATGTAATAACCAAATCAGTATGCATCTTTATTTTTGGATAGGTGTTTTTTGGTAGTTATGTAGTAATTTGTTTGAGCTACGTATTCTCAACTGTCGGATCACGGATTCGATTCGAAAAGGCACATGCCGTCTCGCTTTGACCAACAATCAAACACTACAAAGTACAACACAGTTCAGTTCAGTGTTGAGTTTACAATAAAGTATGCATTATAAACGCACAAAATCAAACATTTAAATGTGAACAAAATTATAGTAGAGTGCTTATAGTAAGTTGAGTTTGACTTTTGATACAAACCAAAATTGCTAATAATTTTATTACCTATTATTAGACTTTACTAAAAGTCCTCTGATAACTTAGGTATATGCATGGCAAGTTTTGTTACAATCGGTTTGTTTTCACAATTCCAATATATATTTTCTACAATAAAAGAGTTTTTTATGAGAAGCCGTGCGGCTTGGACGCTCTTAACCTTCTTGCGATACAGAGAAACGTAATCAAATTTTCTCTGCCCAAATATGAAACGGTTGCATACATTTTGCAGCCGTTCCAGCTTATCGAGGAGCTTTCCACTGCAATTGATTGCAGTGGAAAGCTCCTCGATAAGCTGCAACGCGAATTACCAATTATGGGTTGAATTAAGCACTGAGCAAGGATTATCTTTGTTTTTAAAGGCAGAAATCTTTGTAAGCACTTTTGGGAGTGGAATCAAAAGTATGCCTTACGGCTCAACTCACTGACATGGGCGAGCCAAGAAAGGTTTGAATCTATTAGGACTACCAGATCCTTTCCTTTTTCGTATATATAAAACTGGATACGTAAACAACCTACGTATATGGTTTTTACGTATTCGTAAAAACCAAATGCATGGTACACGTACGACGTACGAGTATTACTATTACTCATTATGTTACTTATGTTTATAGATAAAAGCAGTATTTCCCTATCGTATTATCAGAACATAGTATTACTATTGTTATATTTATTTAGATAGTGGCTTTCCTTGTTAATAATTAATAATTAACAACTGCCAGCCCGTACCAATTATTGCAACGTACACAAGACTAATAAACGCTAAAAAAGTACCATTACTTATAAATAAAATACTGCGTTCCATACATATTAAATATTATATTTATTAACCAACTTCAAAAACAAGGAGGTTCTAAATTCGGTTGGTACCCACATTTTTTTTCTATGTATGTACACCGATTACGCCGAGATTTCTGATCCGATTTACGTAATTATTTTTTTGTTCGATGCGAAATAGTTGCCATTTGTTCCTTATATTTTTTTTAATCGATTGGGTAGTTTGGTTTTTAAATCAAAATAACTCGAATGAGTAAATCATCTACGTATACAAAATTGCGGATTATTCAAATTTAAATTCAAAATTATTTATTTGCGAACATGGGTCATATACAGGTGGTACTCATATACAAATAAAGGGCTTGGAATCCATATTCAGCCTTTTGGCAAGCAAAATATTACATATAGGTGTAGGTAATTAACATTAACATTAGAATCAATTATTATTAATATGCTTAGAACAATAAAATTGTCAATAGGTATTCAATTACATTATTATTATTATCATTATTCTATTATTTTTAATTATTTCAGTCTAGTTAAATATCAGTGTTTACCCAATCGAATCCTAAATTATTAATAACATTAAAGACAATAAAATTAATTAAAATACAATTTTGTCCGCTAAGTATTCTTTGGTGGAATAATATGCTTTGTCTATGAGTAGTTTGTTAAGAGCTATTTTAAAAACAGTACACTGATCTATTCCAGTTATTTCTTTTGGAAGATGATTATATAGGCGTGGCGCCATTTTAAAAAACACTATTATTAAATAGGGCAGTTTTGCTTGGGCGAAATACAATTTTGTGGTTACGCCTTTCACTTTTAAAATTTTCAAATAAAGATATTTTTTTTTTCACAAATATTATTGTTTTAAATATGTACAAGCATGGTAACGTTAATATTTTTAATTTAATAAAATAAGGCTTGCAGCTGTCAGTCTGTTGTAGATGACATATCGACCTAATACACCTTTTTTGGGCTCTAAATGCTGTATCTTTTTTAACATAGTTACCCCAAAATATAACACCGTATCTAAGAGGTGATACTACGTAGGCATGATAGGCAGACATTACGGCCGATGTATTTACAATTATGCCCAGCATATATAGTGCATATGAGAATTGGTTTAGTTTTTTGCATACCTTTGACTTTTTAGTGAAACGATACGATAGTAGGAAACTATTTAAGCTGACGGTCACCCATATAGCTTTGGCCTTAGACAGTTACCACTGAAAATTGTGAAAAACAAATTTTGAACATATATTAAAACCGACTTCAAAAAACTGAATAGGATAAAATAATTATAGGAGATGTTTCATTTTTGGCTATGAACATGTACAGTACATTAAAAAATGTCAAAAGTAATTAAAACTACTACAAATTATTTTGCGTGATACAAAAACCGTTGTACATACTCAAAGCCGGGACTCCATATAAACCTGAAACATCTCCTTTAAGTAGGAACTCATAGTTTTTGGAGTTAGTTAGGTTTTTGGAGTTAGTGCTAAGTTGTTTCCAGAAAAAATAGAAAGTGAAACACCGACTCCAAAAAATATATTTCTAGGGAATGAGTTCCTACTTAAATTAAATTATTTTATCCTTATTGTAACAATTACAAATAAAGAAAGAAAACTATGAAAAAATATAATTGCTCCAGGCGGGACTCGAACCCGCGTCTCCTGATTTCCGGCCAGACGCGATTACCACTACGCCTCGAGAGCACTAAGTATAACCTTCTAATTTCTTCACTGCTTTCCTTCCTTTTTCCAACATTTTTATAGCAACGTAACGTATCTCTTATCACCTGTAAAGATCCAAAAGAATATTTTTACAAAAATATTTAAACTTCGTTACAATAAAGTAGGCGTTAAAACGCATCAAAAACATTAAAATGTATTTTATCCTTTTAAATTTTTTTAAGTCGGTTTTAATTTTGTTTATTTTTTTTTATAATAATAATAATAATAATAATCGTTTATTTCTATTACTATGATGTGATGTGATATATTATATTACTATGATGTGAAACTCTGTAAATGATTACAAGTTATATAAAAGTTACTTTGTTCATACTACTTGCGCATATATGGACCTCTACAAATTAAATAATGTTATGTTATGTGATGTGTCATATTCAGCAGCGTGGCATGCAAACTCTTTAGTCTGGAGTTCTGGAGTTTCCTAATAAATAAATATAAAAAAATGAATTACTATATTTATAAATAATACATTTAATGTTTTCAGTTAACACCTATCACGTTCGAGGAGTGCGTGAAAAATTTCTTTGGTAAGTTATCGTTTTATTCATTGGTACCTACGTAATAAAACAAAATGCATGTGATTGTGTTTATCACACACAACCGATTATATTTCGTCATCACTAGTAGGTAGGTAGGTAACTCAAAATAAAAAATCATGACACAAAAATTATCCTTATGGCTTACAATCATGGGTTTTTGGATTATTTCTTCGTGGAATTAACAACTGGTTGTCTGGTTCCCTCTCCACAAGCTAGACACAAAAGAAAAACAATAAGGAACTATTTCCTTCAAACAATACCTATGTATTTATGTGAATTTGTGTCTCGATCTTTGGCGTACATGGATACAAATAAACTTTATATATACTTTTGAGCAAACAAATGGACTCTACACTAGTATAAATGTAAAACAATAAATTGAAATCTATGACTTTGTAACACATTTTGATCATTATACAACTTTCATAAGACCCAAAACAAAATCCTTATACTTATTTACGGGAGCTTTATTATCTAACCACTTTACGAACGAATAAAAATAACACAAAAACAATTAAAATGAACGGTTCAACATTTTAAGAATTTATTAGACCTTCTTTTGAATCGTTGAATGTTGAAGAATAATAAGGTATTTTACTTTCTTTTAATGAAAAAGAAAACTTCCCTTGGTTGTAGTCCCGCTATCAGCATGTCTCTACTTGGACCCAAAGGTTGATTGGTATTAGAGAACTATATTTATCGTAATGTCGTGTGCATTACGATAAATATAGTTCTCTAACTCCTATTATTCTCTAGTTCCTATAATAATATGGATATTATGAAATTGCTTGGATATAAATAAAAAAATATAGTGAAACACTGCTAAAATAGGTTTTTGGTGTGGGAACTGTGTGCATGAGATTAAAACCCGTTGAAAACACTGAAAAAGTTGTTCAGACGACAGCACATCAAGTGTAACAGTTTAACTACGAAAGCCGCCTCTATGACGAACGAAGTAAGGGCGGTCTCAAGATCAAACTGTAACGCTTGATGTGTTGTCGACTGTATATAGAGAAGAACTTGAATATTTATAAAAATAATACCTAAATATATGTAGGTATAAATAATATAATAATTGACATAATTTAAAAGCCATAGCTTAGATTCTTAGGACGTCCACTTTCACAAAACGACAAACATTTAGACTAAATCGTTCATAACAAATAAGTTTCAGTCTAGGTATATTCAAATGCATGCTGTTGATGGTCATGCCTCGTGTCATAAATTATTATGAAACTTGGTTTACTGCTACGAAGTCATATATTTCTGTTCAGGGTCTCGTGGAGCTGGGAAGAATGTTCCACCAACGGTGCAGCTCAAATGCCGGCTGCCATCCAGCATCAAGTATAGTATCGGTGCGGCCGACGCGGGCGCACGGACACTTGTTGTCCTCACTCCCGATAACGGCACTGTGCTCAATGTAAGATTTATTATGAAAATATTCAAATTATTAGAAACTAGACTGAGTGTTGATAAAGGCACAATAAAAAAGTATTACCTAGATATTTTGTGGATGCTTCTCGTGTCCACAGAAAAATATAATAAAGGTACGTGACACAGATGCAAACAGGTCTTTAATAAAATCGATAATAGTGTAAATATTATTTTTTATAAACTTAAAAATGTTTAATATTACTTAAACTGGAGAATGCTTGTTTTTCATTAAATCAACCACAGAACTGTTTAGCGATTTTAAGAAAAAAAAAGAGAGACAGACATAAGTACCTACCGACTCCCGCGTGTTAAACATGCAGTTATTCACGGATGCACATTACAAAGTAGGTAAAGTTATCAGCCAATATATGGCATCATCATTGACTGGTGCTAATTGCTAACCCCATAAGTATTGCTTTCGTAATGACAGTCATAAAGAGTCGAAAGTGATCACCAACTTTTGCTGCCAATGCACTTTAGGCTTGTCACGGTCTGCGTAATGATTTTAAAACGGTAATTATTATCCACAAACCCGCATTTTCCTACATTTTTTCCGATATTGCAAAACATTTCGTATAAAGAATTCGCTGAGGTGGGTACTTACTTATAGATATGATATGACTGTATCAATTTTGTTCATAACAATCTTCATATTAATCTAGAGAGATTACAAGTCAGTAAAAAAACTTAGTTTTACTTACTAATAAAAAAATATTGATCTTTTCATGAATTACACTTTGCTTCAGATAAAAATAGTTATAGGTAATATTGAAAGGAAATGCTTTTTATGATTTTTTTATTATTTTACTTTATCATAGAAAATAAAAATCAAATATTTTAAGGACTATTACCGTTTAATAAAAACGACTCATCATTTGTTTAGTCATAGTAGGTCCATAAGATGCATATGATCATGTTGTAGTCATCCATTACTTTTAAACTCTGACAGATTTGAAGCGCCGGCGGCATCATATCAGTCTATGCGATGTCTACTGCTGAACAAAGGCATCCCCCATCGACTTCCAAACGGCCAATCTGTTTGGAAGTCGATTGGGGCGCCTTTGTGCGCATTCTGCATCCAGCGGGTCCCCGCAACCCTGACCAGGTCGTCAGTCCATCTTGTGGGCGGCTGCCCTATAACCGACCAAGTTAATCTTAATTAGAATATGCAACCAGAAAATTGTTTCGGAAAAACGCCAAAATAAAACTTTTAACACAAAGTAGAGTTCTACAGAACTCTACTTAAATAAATTTGAAAGACAACCGATTTTCAACATAGTTTATAGCTAGGATAGTATTATTAACAATATACCAGTCCATGCAGTACACCATACGATTCATAGTGTTCGGTGCAAAGGGAAAAGGGAATAAGTTGGTAATATGCCGAAAAACTTTTCAGCTACCTTACAACATAATGGATGACAGCACAGAGCTCGGCACCATCGATATAGTGACACCAGGTCGCTACAGAACATGGTCAGCCCTGCTGAATGTGGACGGCACTCACTCCTCCTGGCGACGAGGGCCTGATGTTTTATCCTGGAATAGTACAGGAGAAATACGACAGAGGAATTACACAATACAGATCAAGATGGTGCATGAGCCAGTCAACGGCACTTCTAAAGTTAATGCCAGCTTTTCTTGGAACTACTTTGACGGTAAGGATTTAGTACAATTAGTTTTTTATAGGACGACCGCAGTCAACACGGCCTGTCTGATGGTTTTATTAGTTGCCTAAACCACCGTCTCTACGCAAGACTAAAAGTACTACTGCGTTGACGTTCTTTGTGAAAATCGTTAAATTTACAGCATTGGAGAAAAGTCTCGCTACGCTACTTCCTACCCAACGATTCCTCGATTAACTTTTATACACAGTTATACAATAAAATGTTATTCTATGCTATTCTCGGGCGACAACAAAAATCCTGGCTGCGATCTTTTCTAAGATGGTAGATGCTTCTTGATTCGGTTGATCTTAATTGTCTTATGATAATAACGAATGGGTCCCGAACAAAACCTCACGTGATCCAAGCCAACCTTACCTGCACGTGGTGCACCCTGCCGATTAATAGAAGAGGCTCTGGCGCTCCCTCCCAACCCGCTCTGGACCAGCGTGGTGAAAGATGGCCGGAAACCCCTCATGAATCTCAATGACCCAAGCCCCCAAGTGCCCGGTGGCACCGGAGGCCGTGACGGCGTTGACGGGGGTTGGCGAGAACCCCCGGGTGGCGACAATATTCCGTCATACGACCGTGGCCCTAACAACGTATAACACTCGTACACTGCGGACCGAGGGTTGTGGCTGCTAGAACTAGAGGAGGAACTAAGTAGGATAAGCTGGAGCATAGTGGGATTATCTGAAGTCCGATGAGAGGGCGAGGACACGATAGTCCTTAAATCCGGCAACCTGCTCTATTTCTGTGAGGACGAATATCTGCCCCATGGTGGTGTCGGGTTTTTGTCCACAAGTCTCGCGTGAATAACGTTGTATAAATCGTAAGTGTGTCGAATCCCTATTCGACACACTGCCGACTGGCATACTCAGAATCACCAAACAACTAAAAGCATTATATTTTCTTACAGACCATGACGCCTGCTTCCATTTTGTTAACTACTGCGAGGGCCGCATCAGCGAAATGGTGATATCGGTAAGCTTATGAATTATACGCCCGCAGCTCGTAATGCATAATCAATGTTACCCACTTTTAAATTAAAATGCGGAGGTATTAATCTTTACGACACGGCATAATACTATGATAATACTGTTGAAATGTTATGCCTCAAACTTTTCAACAGTAATTCTTTTGGTATTGCCTACATAAATGTTTCAAAGCTGGATTTTATAGTCCCTTAATGTCAATAATACTATACTATTACAAAGAACTGTCTGGAAATAGTCCAAGTATGGATAATCTTAAACTTCTGATACCTACTTACCTATAATTTGATCGATATGACTAGGTTGCGACTTGCCTATAGCCGTTACAAATGAACACTAAACTTTATGACTTGCTAAACACTCCAACCATAGAGCTGTGCGTTCGCGATTTTGCTGGAAGAGTTCTCGAGAAATAATTAGTAATTATATTTTTGTTTGTATTTTTATCTTAGCGGGGTAGCTCTTAGTCATCATCCACGAATAATATGTGATATTTATATATATACCTAATATATTCATACACTCACACCTTTTTCTATCCCAAAGTAAGCATCAGCGTTATGGATACTAGATAACGGAGAAAGAATAATAATTATATATATATATAAATATTAGCAATATACTTAATTAAACATATAAACATCGATGACTGGTGAACGAATGCTCGTACTCATCATACAACAGCAGATGCCGGAACAAAACAATACTGCGGCAACATATTATTGTTTTAGAGGCAGACTTAGGTAAGATGGTAGCTTAGCTAGCCAGGTACACTTAGAAAAGTACTACCACCAACTAAACCGAGCAGAAAAGAAATGGAGAGAAATCATTCTTCGCCTCTGTACTAAACTAGAGGGCCCGGGTTCGAATCCCCGTGGGACTGATATTTTTTTTTCTTAACGGGGTAAATCTTGGCCTTTATCTCACCAGTGAAGATAAAGCTGACGATGGAGGCGAGCTACACCCGAATTCCTCAACCGGCTATCTTACCTCTAACTGCCGGAACACAACAATGCTCTTAACATTATTGTTATGGCGGCAGACTTAGGTAAGATGGTGGTAGCTAGTCAGGCAGACTAAGAAAAGACCTGCCTGCCAGAAAAATTCTGCCCCTACGGGAATCGAACCCCGGACCTCTAGATGAGAGGTAGGTAGTCTCAATGACTAGACCACAGAGACGGTAATATGTTGGTTGCCCCACCGGGACTCGAACCCATTGTACCCCAAGTACAGGGTGTTAGGAGAACGCTCTCGGAAACAAAGGCTCGTCACACGATTTATTGAAAAATAAATTTGAAATCACAAAAAAAATCAGCTGTTCCATACAAACAGATCATGTAAATATTACAATTTGTATGAAACAGCTGATTTTTTTCGCGATTTCAAATTATTTTTTTAGCATTTAGTGTTTAGGGTGTCCAACACTGCCACCTGCCTTCGTATTTGAGAGCGTCCCCCTAACTCCCTGAATATTGATTTCTCTTGACCGGAGTCTCTTCAAACCTATTTCCCCTTACTATAAAACGCGGACTAAAGTTAGTCCTGGTCTAAAACTGATGCTGTCACTTATATTTGTTAAAAGAAAGACAGTGACAGCATCAGTTTTAAACCAGTACTAACTTTAGTCCTCGTTTTATAATAAGAGGGATTAAGTTTTAATTGTGGGTACTTCATCATTTAATATTTATTTTGATTTGATTATTCCAGCCCACCATGAACCGAAGTGTGCAGCTGGCCAAGCTGCCGCTGGAGTCAGCCTGCGAGGCGCGGCTCACGGGTGCGTACGGCACGACGCGGCACACATACCGCACGCCGCACTGTAGGCAACTACCGCAGTGCATAGGTATGTATTGATTATAGCGGAGATAATGGTCAGTACCCCTGTCTTGTAGTAGTGTCCGGGCTGGTAGACGGGCTTAGTCGCTCAGAGATGTATGAAGAGGGCCATGCTCGGAGTTTCTCTGAAGGATCGAATTCGGAATGAGGTGATCCGACAGAGAACTAAAGTCATCGACATAGCCCACCGAATTAGTAAGCTGAAGTGGCAGTGGGCCGGCCATGTTATCCGCAGAACTGACGACCGTTGGAGTAAGCGGGTACTTGAGTGGAGACCGCGGATTGGCAAGCGCGGTGTGGGCCGTCCTCGGGCTCGGTGGAGTGACGATCTCCGCAGAGTGGCTGGCAGCAAGCAGGCCATGGATCGAGCCAAGTGGTGTTCCTATGGAGAGGCCTATGTCCAGCAGTGGACTGTTGTGGGCTGATGATGATGATGATGACCCCTGCCTAGAGGTAGAAAGAAAAAATAAAACCTAGGTATATACCGGGTGTTCCTGAATTCCGAAATAAAATTTGGGATTCTGGGGTTGCGGGGGGTCGATATCGTAGTATGTGCGCGGGATGTGTGTAAGTATAACTGTAGTGTGTCGTACCATACGTGATAGTACGCATTTTTAGGGTTGTCACGAGCAAGTGTGAATATGTTTTTATTAATTCAATCAGAAAATAAGTGGTCTGCAATGTGTCAAACTTTCAGGGGTAACGTGACAAGGAACACAACCACCCCTTTATTTTGGTCTTTTGTAACAGAATGTATAATAGCATTTTCCACTCCAATTTTGAGCTCTTACTAGTAGCTCGTCCACCACCACTCCAACTTTCAAAAGATCGCAGCTAATTATGTAATGCTCTTCCACCACCACTCCATCTTTCAAAAGATCGCTGCTAATTATGTATTGCCAGAGCTATTTGAGACAGAATTATGGACTCGTCCTATGCTGTCTGCCAACATGACTTTTCACTTGATTCTACAGGGTAGGCAAATCAGTAACGCCTAAAGTGCTACGACTACGAACCTAGAGCTTCTATATGCTACGGTAACCGCTTGACGCGGGCGGGCTGGCCATGCGCTTGTTTTGCCACCCACACATGAAAAATAAATTTAGTACTTTCCAAAGTATTACTATAGGTACTTAAAATTGAACAAGAGAAATAATATTTTCTATTATTAACATTTTTATGTTTGAAAGATAAAAGCAATAAAAAAAACGGTGACACTTTGAAACGCATAATGTTTATTGTCATAATTTCTATTGACATACATCATATGGCATACAAATTGAAAAGCATAATAGTTTTTAGCAAAATTACGCATAAACATTTTAAGGCAGATTTGTTGAAAGACGTAATAATAAAATCCATAATCATATCAATCTATATTTTCATTTGCCATAATTTTATAAAGCATACTTTGAAACGCTGATTTTAATCATGCATAAATTACCATATTCATAATTTTGTTAGACATACTTTTATGAAGCATAACTCAGTAAAGTCATACTTTATTAAAAGTCGAAAAAACATATCTATAAATATCCATAAATTTATTGTTTACTTTTACTATGCATATTTACATAAACCTACGTATTTTTTTATTCGACACAATGAAGTATTTTTTTAATGCTAAAATTGTGTATAAATTTCGAAGTAATAATAAAGAAATCGATATTAATAAGAAATTAATTACATTAAACCCGACTGGCCGTGGTCCTTCGCCGTGGTACTAGTCTGCCCAATAATAGAGTGTAATTTAAAAGCTGGATGCGCGGAGGGAGTGCAGCTCTCGCCCGCTGTAGCGAATCTCAGGCACCTCCGCAGCTTCGGCTTTTTGGATCGACGATCCATCGGCGCCTTCGGCGCCTTGGCGACCAGCCTCAGCCGCTCCAGCTCGCCCGGGCGCACGAGACTCGTTACGCAAGGGCGGAAGGGCTGCAGTTCCCGCAGCGCCGGAGAAGTGCAGAACCTATTGCACGCTGCATGCCTGCTTGCATGTATGCATGCCTGCTTGCATCCATGCATGCCTGCTTGCATGCTTGTATGTCTGCTGGCATACTTGTATGCATGCAGAAGAGTTTAGGTATTATGCTTGCATGCATGCATCCATGCTCGCTTTCTTGCTTGCATGCATGCATGCCGTTTGTTTGCATGCATACATGCTGCTTGCATGTACTTATAAAAAAACATATCAAATACAATACAACAACAATACAATTTATTAAATTAAACTGTATAAAACCTATTAAATTACCTATATACTATATTAAATGTCTTCTGTTTTTTGTTAGGATGTAAATTGACGACCGGCTGGCCGAGTGGTCTGTACCCCAGGCTACTCGGTCAAGAGGTCCCGGGTTCGAATCCCGGTAGGAACAAATGTTTGTATGATGAGTACGAGCATTTGTTTACGAGTCATGGATGTTTATATGTTTATTTAGTATATTTCTAATATTTATATACATATTATTACCATTATTTCTCCGTTATCTAGTATCCATAACACAAGCTCTTCATGATGCTTACTTTGGGCTAGGTAATAGGTGTGAGTGTATAAAAAAAAAAAAAAATGTGGGATGTATTAGATATATTTTTATTTATTCAAATCAATTCTAAAAAAAAGTTTTTTATGCATAGAAATTTATGCTTTTTGAAATTATGGTAAATAAGTGAAATACCTTAGGAGTTTAGACATTTTGCCGGTTATTGTTATTAAATATATGCTTTTTTAATATTATGTATTTTGAATATTATGGCCAACAAAAATTATGCCTTTCATTACTTATGCTTATCAAAATTATGCCTTTCTATGATTATGCCTTACAGGTTTCAGCCATATGATATTATGCGTCATGAAGTTATACTATAATAGCTTATGGCAATTGACTATTATGGCCAGTAATATTATAAATTGTCAGTTTATGGCGAAAAACGTTATGCGTTGCAATAGGTAACCAAAAAAAACGCGTAAATATTCGTTCGGGTGTTAAAATAGAATTGGTTCGACATTGTGAGGGTTGAGGGACATTGTGTTTATCTTATATGCGTTAGCTTTCCTCAATCGCAAAAACACGTCGACTATGTAGAAGCAATTTATAAAATTATCCAGTGGTCAGAGCGACACCTGAATCGCGAAAAAGTCCGCCCTAGCACATTTTTTTGTATATTTCTCTTAAAAGGAACTACATCAGTAGATCCTTTAACTTCATCATCAACCTATATACGTCCCACCTGGGCACAGACCTTCCTACATGGGAGAAACACATGAGGAGCTCAGCCCTAAACACCACCAAGCTCGCCCAATGCGGGTTGGTGGATTAAAGCGGTTGCAGTAACAACCGGGACCAAGGGCTTAACGTGCCTTCCGAAGCACGGAGGAGCTTGAGATTATAAATTTGATTGGCCCATCCCGGGCCCGACCATGACGAAAGTTGCTTTATTTTTGTGATCTAAACCAGAGCGTTGAAACCACTACACCACCGAGCTCCTCAGAGCTTCTTTAACTTATATTATTATTTAACGCTACCGACGTAGATTTAATTGCTTAGAAAATACTTTGCTTCACAACGTTCTTTATGTAGGTATGTATAATGTGGTGAAAATCTGTAATTTTGCCTAATACTCGTTTTCTAACTAACCTTTGCTTAGCGTTAAGAGTCCCTTAGAGATTTTAAGCTCAGTCTATTTAAAGGAGATAGAAAGAGACAAATGTCATTCCTGTCCTGTCCTTCTGTCTCTTCTTTGTTTTTCTAGTTTTATTATATTTTCATTACTGAGACAAATGTCGTTAAAAGTCTAAGCTTAAGGCACGGTTAGTGAAAACGGACCTCAGAGTCATGTATATGTTATATTGTGTAAGTGTTCTATCTTGGCTACCTCTCTTACAGTCTCATCCTACAAAACAAAGGCTGCACTGAAAATCAGAGACTTGGTTGGTAGCAGCTGCAACAAGTGCTGAGTGGATACCTTTTCAGCTTAATCACTCAATACTAATTTTATAATTCGTTTTGTATTAGAATCAAGCCTTTTATATTGTGATGCTGAATAAAGTTTTATTCTATTCTATTCTAAAGTGCATAAATTATTGTGTCGCCAGAATTCGAAAAAGTCCACAACTTGACGCTAGAGGCTGAAGATGGGGAGCAGGGCTGGACCGTGGTGGCAAGCTGGGCTCGCCCAGACTCCGACCCGCTGGAGTATAATGTCACTCTCTTCTCTGAACACTTCGTCAGGAGTGTGATAGTGCCGGGGGTAAGTGAGCTTAACCTCCAGTAACTTTGGATCGTTTAATTTGTTTATACTTGTCTATACTATACTTACTATATTTATTAAGTAACTCATGATAAATAAATATTGTTCATTGCACACAAAATACAAATTAAACAATACAAAGCTACAAACACAAAACAGTACAACTCAAAAAAAAAGTTAAAAAAAACTATTTTGATACTTAGGTAACTATTTTTTTTTATTTTTTTAAATCCCATTGGCTATTAAAAAGGGACTCAAATTGAATGAATATTTCTTTCATTTGAGATGGTCAATATGATAATAAACAAAATGAAAAATAAATAGTGCTAGACCCCTATGTAGGGTAGGTGCACAGTGCACACCGCCTTTCTTATTTCAGTCGGAAATACTATAATAGTCAGTTCACTGTATTTTGGATTGAAGGGACACTGGGACAGGTAGCCACTGGACATGGAAGGCATTTCACCTTAGGCCTCAGTATGACAACGCACCTGCAATACCAAGTGATTTTTCCTTGTTATTTATTGCAGGTGTCTGTCTATAGGCGACGGAAGTTGTTTACCACCTGCTTTCCACCAGCTTGCTTGTGAACTAGTTGTATGAAAAAAAACGATTTAATTAACTTTAAACATCATTTATTTAATGATGTTTAAAGTTAATTAAATCGTTTTTTTTTTCCAATGTGGCGTGCTTGTTCAAAATGCACTTAATTCATGAAAGTTTATAAATAATCAAACATTAGTATTTTATTTACTAGACTTTATGATTTCTATGATTTTCCTAATAAAATATTTAGATAGTTAATAAATGTTTCTGCAGTTGAGTTCTGCAAATTAGCAATAAAATTAATTACCCTTGAAAAATTTTTTGTTAATGAGGGAAAAGTTCGTAAACACAAAACTGTTACTGAGTTCACATCTGTGTCGCTTCATTCACAAGCTGTTGATAGTCAGTCAATTCTCTAATCTCAGTATCAGCTTACCTAGGCAATCTTCTTAATTTCTTATGACTGATTCAATGTCACTGGTCAAAACCCGCGCCGCGCTTGTCACCCTCGCGCGTCCCCTAACCTACCCCTTTCACTAACGACGTAGAGTGACCACGTTACTTGAATTTTCGAAGTCGATAAAATAAAAAAATATCAAAGAAAATACATAATTATTGTTTTTTTATTGCAACAAATTATATTAACTACCCTGAATATCCGGAAGAAATCTGCGCACTGTCTCCGAGGTAAGCCTGTATAACGATGAGATAGACACACCAGATTTTTTTAATAAGTATTGAAACTTTGTGCTTGAGACAGTGTTTTTGGTAATTTATCGATTGATCCAGAACGAGACGTGGGTAACATTCGAGGGCGTGGCCGACCGCGGGCTGTATGACGTCGCCGTGGGCGCCGTGCGCGGGTCATGGGCCGTCTACACCAGCGCACGCGCCTTGTTCCCAGGTAATGACAATATACAGAGTGGCACATTTAGATCGGTCAGTATGGGAAAGTCTAAAACTATAAGACATGCCAAAATCTCTTCTTAGGAACCATGTCATCGATTTAAGTAATAAGAAAAACTGCATTCATACATTTCAAAAAAACGCGTATTCAGCACGGGAATCGAACCCGGACGTTTTGAAAAATAAAACTAACACTGTTTCTATTTAGATATCGATTGTGTAGGTCATAATGTTTAAAATAAATATATAAATTGTTTTCATATCCTTTAATTTATTTTAGTCATCATCATCATCATCATATCAGCCTATGATGTCCACTGCTGAACAAAGGCCTCCCCCATCGATTTCCAAATGGCACGGTTCTGCGCAGCCTGAATCCAACGGCTGCCCGCGACCCTGACCAGGTCGTCTGTCCATCTAGTGGGAGGCCGTCCTACTTTCCGCTTTCCAGTACGCGGTCGCCATTCTAGAACTTTAACGCCCCACCGGCCGTCTGCTCTGCGTGCTGTGTGCCCTGCCCACTGCCACTTTAACTTACTAATCCTACTAGCTATGTCAGTGACTTTGGTTCCCTTCCGGATGTCCTCATTTCTGATTCTATCTCGCAGAGAAACACCCAACATAGCTCGTTCCATAGCTCGCTGTGCGACTGCGAACTTGCACAGAAGACCCTCAGTAAGCGACCACGTTTCACAGGCATATGTCATCACTGGCAACACACACTGGTCGAAGACTTTCGACTTCAAGCACTGAGGAATTTTAATTTATTTTAGTAAGTGTTCGAAATTACCACAATTTTTTCAATACAACATTTAACTCGTTTAGGTGCGTAAAATTGTCCCTATGGATATAATTTCCAAATGGAACGGCCATTTGGAAATTGATGATCCGAGCCATTTGTTCAGCAGTGGATATCATAGGCTGATATGATAATGATGATGATGAAACTAGTCAAATCATAGAGTTTTACTATACCTTAAAATTAGTGTTTCTATCTAGACATAATCAGGGAGCCTAACTGGGGTAGCACCTCCACCATCAAGAAGATTTTTTAATTTTAGTTGAAAATATAATATAAATAAATAAGTTTTTCAGAATGTAATGTTGCGTAGAGGCACGCGAAGTCCGCGCTCTGGGCTCGGCGCTGGGCGCGTGGCTGGCGCTGCCGGCGCTGGGCGCGGCCGCCGCCGTCGCCGCGCTGCTGTGGCGCCGCCGCCGCTCCGCCAGGCCTTCACACGTATACTTCCCGGTACTTTGACGACGTGCTAATGCATGACCTGCTTTCAGCTTTCGATTTGAACCATATTCATGGAATATAAAAATATTTTCATTCATTTAAAAACAATTTAGACTAAATGGATCTGCTAGTTGTTACCTATTTTTATATTAATCTAAAAGGGCATTATTATATAAAAAAAAACAAACTTTCTTACACATTGAACGTGATATGTGAACGTACAAAGAAATAAACGGAATATTCGTATTAATAGATATTATATTATCACAAACGTTCCATCGAATACAAACCTACCACCTATAGGATGCTATAACAAAAATCGCGAGTCTTGTTACTAAACCTAATACCAGTTTGTATTCCAGTTCCACTATGGCAAGAAGTTTAAAGACTTATACAAGTTTGAGTTGAGATTTGACCATAGTATTAAAAATCACTAGTTTTGAACATGATAAAAGTTTTGATGTAAGTAGGTAATCTATAAAGCATAATAAACCCTTTTTGTTTCGTCATTTGCCCTTCGGTTTAACTGCATGTATGTCACAACAGCAGACTTATAAACTAAGTAGAGAAAATATAACTAGATTTTGGATATAAAAGGAAAACACTGAAGTGCTATTGCATCCTTATTTTGTGTCCGCGGGCATGGTCTTGGCCGTAGGTAGACGCTAGATGCAGCGCAAGACCAATCGTACTGGAAATTATTTAGGGAGGCTTTTGACCAGCAGTGGACGTCGTTCGGCTGAAATGATGGATGATGATGATGACAGTCTTAATATTTTTTTCTTATGCTCAATAGATTTCTAAGCAATATTACTTTTGCCTTAGGAACCAGAAGATAAGCTGCCTAAAGATGGGATTTGCGAGACGGTCGACTTGGAGTCAACAGCAGCAGAGGATCACTGGGAGCTGCGCTCTGAACGACTGTTGCTGCATGAAGTCATTGGAGAGGGAGCTTTTGGGGTGGTACGGAGAGGCACTCTTGCGCCTGCCGGCAAAGAAGTAGCTGTCAAAATGCTGAAAGGTAAGCTCACAAGCCAAATTTTACGTCCGTATAGGTACATATTTTTGATGTGAACGCTAAAACCTTGCCGTATCTTACCATTCCTGAGCTTACCTGAGATATTAATCAATTAAGTTCCTATATATTCACGTTCGAGATGCAGGTATAGATTTTTCGCACTTCTCGAGGGTACAACTAGACCGGAAGAAAAAGCTTGATTATAATTCCTAGCCTTTTAAATTATATCCCTTTGGCATAGATTTTCCAACTCTGGAAGAGATCCGGTCATTCCGTGCGGAGATGGAGCTGATGAAAAGCGTGGGTGCACACCCGCACATCGTGAGCCTCGTGGGCTGCTGCAGCGGCCGCCGCCCGCTCATCGTGGCCGAGTACTGCAGCCGCGGCGACCTGCTCAGCTACCTCAGGTCAGTAGCCCGCACCCACTCATCGTGGCCGAGTACTGCAGCCGCGGCGACCTGCTCAGCTACCTCAGGTCAGTAGCCCGCACCCACTCATCGTGGCCGAGTACTGCAGCCGCGGCGACCTGCTCAGCTACCTCAGGTCAGTAGCCCGCACCCACTCATCGTGGCCGAGTACTGCAGCCGCGGCGACCTGCTCAGCTACCTCAGGTCAGTAGCCCGCACCCACTCATCGTGGCCGAGTACTGCAGCCGCGGCGACCTGCTCAGCTACCTCAGGTCAGTAGCCCGCACCCACTCATCGTGGCCGAGTACTGCAGCCGCGGCGACCTGCTCAGCTACCTCAGGTCAGTAGCCCGCACCCACTCATCGTGGCCGAGTACTGCAGCCGCGGCGACCTGCTCAGCTACCTCAGGTCAGTAGCCCGCACCCACTCATCGTGGCCGAGTACTGCAGCCGCGGCGACCTGCTCAGCTACCTCAGGTCAGTAGCCCGCACCCACTCATCGTGGCCGAGTACTGCAGCCGCGGCGACCTGCTCAGCTACCTCAGGTCAGTAGCCCGCACCCACTCATCGTGGCCGAGTACTGCAGCCGCGGCGACCTGCTCAGCTACCTCAGGTCAGTAGCCCGCACCCACTCATCGTGGCCGAGTACTGCAGCCGCGGCGACCTGCTCAGCTACCTCAGGTCAGTAGCCCGCACCCACTCATCGTGGCCGAGTACTGCAGCCGCGGCGACCTGCTCAGCTACCTCAGGTCAGTAGCCCGCACCCACTCATCGTGGCCGAGTACTGCAGCCGCGGCGACCTGCTCAGCTACCTCAGGTCAGTAGCCCGCACCCACTCATCGTGGCCGAGTACTGCAGCCGCGGCGACCTGCTCAGCTACCTCAGGTCAGTAGCCCGCACCCACTCATCGTGGCCGAGTACTGCAGCCGCGGCGACCTGCTCAGCTACCTCAGGTCAGTAGCCCGCACCCACTCATCGTGGCCGAGTACTGCAGCCGCGGCGACCTGCTCAGCTACCTCAGGTCAGTAGCCCGCACCCACTCATCGTGGCCGAGTACTGCAGCCGCGGCGACCTGCTCAGCTACCTCAGGTCAGTAGCCCGCACCCACTCATCGTGGCCGAGTACTGCAGCCGCGGCGAAACAAATGAACGTTTTAACTCTCTAGGCGTTTAAAATCACAGTAGTAGAAAAGTACAATATACGCTTTTTGTCACAAGTGCGAGCATGGATCTTTCGTATTTATCGATTTATAAACACACTTTATCTATCGAAATATATCTACCAACGCTAGCATGAAACTAGACTCGATAAGTTTTATCGAGACGTATATTTTGTCATTTTTTTTATCGATCATTCATTCGCTATTCATTCTTTTATGATATACAAAACAATGATGTGTAGGTATACTAAAAGGATGATCTATTTGTACCTTAGATGTTCCTGGGACGTTATGGTGTCCAAACGAAATGCCAAATACTACAACAACAACATAGAAACTTCCGGCTATCGCAACGATTTGTTTAAGTGCAAGCCTCAAGGAGAAAATTCCAAGTTAGTCGTCAATAAATTATACGACCTCCAGGGTGTTTGCGACACAGATCTTACTACTAGAGATCTTCTGTCTTTCTGCCGTCAAATAGCTATGGGGATGGAGTTCTTGGCTTCGAACAGATTGGTCCACAGAGACTTGGCAGCGAGAAACGTTCTGGTGGCCAGCGATAGAACTTTGAAAATAGCAGACTTTGGCCTTTCTAGAGATGTATACGAGGAGAACCAATATAAACAAAAAGGCAATGGGAAGATGCCTATGAAGTGGATGGCGCTCGAATCACTGACACATAGGATATACACTACTCAAAGTGACGTGTAAGTAATCGTTTTTTTTTTCAGTTTCACTAAAATAAATTATAGTCGATAGCTATAATTATGTATTATTCTGCTTCTCACCGAAATAGGTAGACAAATTTAGGGAAGGTAACATGAAAGTTACAGAGGGTGTAACATACACAATAGGACTGAGTTGCATGGATGCATGGCATATTAGATACAAGTTTTTAATCAGAGTATCGATACGTTTATTTTATTACAAGTGAACAAACACATGTGAACAAACACAACCTGAACATACACATACACAAACAGATCCCATACGGCTATAGTTACTGTTATAGGTGCTTGAAATATATGTTTAATATACCTACTTACAAGTATTGAGTTGATGTCTTTGCTTACTAGTGTAGTTTTACATTTCGCCAACAGAATATGCACTTTATATGTAAGTAAAGTTTAGGCTATATACAGAGTGTTTGGGGGACGCTTTCTTAAACGAAATCAGACGGTACTACTGATCACTTTTAACACGATGTGTTAGAAAATAAATTTAAATCGTGAAAAAAAAACAGCTCTTTTATAAATTGTAATATCTACACGACCTGCCTGTATGGAACATCTGATTTCAAATTTATTTTCAGACAAGTCGTGTTTACTGACCAGCACTGCCATCTGCCATCGTTTTAGAGAGCGTTCCCCTAACACCCTGTATGTAAGATATGCACCGGATAGTGACGACGATTTTTTTTTTTTTTTTTTTTTATACAACTGAATGACAAACAAGCTGACGGCCCACCTGATGGAAAGCGGTAACCGCCGCCTATAGACACCTGCAATAACAAGGAAAAATCACTTGATATTGCAGGTGCGTTGTCATCCTGGGGCCTAAGATGAAATGCCGTCCATGCCCAGTAATTACACAATAAACACATATGACATGTCTATTAGATAATGCATTGGCTGCATTATTTCATAGAAATGTCATGAAATTATCAAATAAATAAGATATGTATTTAAACGTTGCAAACCATTTATATTGAACTAATAGGTATAGCCCATGTTTTAATTTATTGTCGTCACCGCCTTGTCTATTGGTAATGTGTATGTAGTAGCAGCGTGTGTGTGTGTGCGCAGGTGGTCGTTCGGCGTGGTGATGTGGGAGGTGTGCAGCGTGGGCGCGAGCCCGTACGCGGGCGTGGCGGGCGCGCGCCTGCCGCGGCTGCTGCGAGCCGGGTACCGCATGCCGCGCCCCGCGCACTGCCCGCCGCCGCTGTAAGTATACAATGTGGGAGGTCAGCGTGGGCGCGTGACGTACGCGGGCGTGGCGGGCGCGCGCCTGCCGCGGCTGCTGCGAGCCGGGTACCGCATGCCGCGCCCCGCGCACTGCCCGCCGCCGCTGTAAGTATACAATGTGGGAGGTCAGCGTGGGCGCGTGACGTACGCGGGCGTGGCGGGCGCGCGCCTGCCGCGGCTGCTGCGAGCCGGGTACCGCATGCCGCGCCCCGCGCACTGCCCGCCGCCGCTGTAAGTATACAATGTGGGAGGTCAGCGTGGGCGCGTGACGTACGCGGGCGTGGCGGGCGCGCGCCTGCCGCGGCTGCTGCGAGCCGGGTACCGCATGCCGCGCCCCGCGCACTGCCCGCCGCCGCTGTAAGTATACAATGTGGGAGGTCAGCGTGGGCGCGTGACGTACGCGGGCGTGGCGGGCGCGCGCCTGCCGCGGCTGCTGCGAGCCGGGTACCGCATGCCGCGCCCCGCGCACTGCCCGCCGCCGCTGTAAGTATACAATGTGGGAGGTCAGCGTGGGCGCGTGACGTACGCGGGCGTGGCGGGCGCGCGCCTGCCGCGGCTGCTGCGAGCCGGGTACCGCATGCCGCGCCCCGCGCACTGCCCGCCGCCGCTGTAAGTATACAATGTGGGAGGTCAGCGTGGGCGCGTGACGTACGCGGGCGTGGCGGGCGCGCGCCTGCCGCGGCTGCTGCGAGCCGGGTACCGCATGCCGCGCCCCGCGCACTGCCCGCCGCCGCTGTACGTACACAATGTGGGAGGTCAGCGTGGGCGCGTGACGTACGCGGGCGTGGCGGGCGCGCGCCTGCCGCGGCTGCTGCGAGCCGGGTACCGCATGCCGCGCCCCGCGCACTGCCCGCCGCCGCTGTACGTACACAATGCCCACCGCTGCCGCAGCCAGGACACAAGTCAAACCCTCATACAGCCCAGTCACAGATACATGCGCAATGTTTGTGTGAATATATAAACTGTGAATGCCTCGCCACACAGAAAGCGGGGCTGGGCATCAAATTCACGTCGCGTTTATGGGACACGTGACAGAATATGGGAAACGCCACACAACGCACTAGCCTAGCCCCGCTTTCTGTATGGCAAAGCCTTCAGCAGAACCTGTGCGCCTGATACTAGAATAGCCTAAGACTTAATTCTGAATGCGATCTTTAAAATTATAATAAATGTTTGAACGATACTTAGAAAATGATTTAAACTATGAAAAAATACGCATCGACGATGTTTCATGATCCGGCTGACTGCACTCACCATCTGAACTACCTTTTGTGTTACAGCGTGGAATAGCACTAGGCTGTTATAGTCAGATAAAATCACAGAATACAATCTAAGCTTAAACGCCGATGGCACCAAACGCTGTGCCACACTTGCGGCGTTATCTAGTGTGGTATAGGTGCACATAACAAGCCAATACTTAACACTACAGTACCAGGTAGGCCCCCTATAATGGCTAAAAATGGCATATGTCGGTGCCTATTGCCTACTACCTTCGTACATTGCTGTTTCACACTACAATGAAACAAAACGTATCGTTGTGAAACACCAATGTACATCAAGCGTAACAGTTTGACCTCGAGACCGGCCTTATTCCGTTCGTAATAGAGGCGGCTTTCGTAGTGCAAATGTTACATTTGATGTGCTGTCGTCTGTACGTAATAGGTAACACCGAATATTTTATCCACTGACGCTTGTCATTCGAGTAAGCGAATAAGTCCTGCCTGTACTTTTTTTTATACAACTAGATGACAAACAAGCTGACGGCCCACCTGATGGTAAGCGGTTACCGCCGCCTACAGACACCTGCAATAACAAGGAAAAATCGCTTTCTGCAATGCTGCAGGTGCGTTGTCATCCTGACGCCTAAGATGAAATGCCGTCCATGCCCAGTAATTACAGTGGGATTCCCTTCAATTCGAAACAAAGCGAACTGTTTCACGACTGCAATAAGAAAGGCGATGGTACCTACCCAGACGACCCCACATACGGGCCTGCCACCTAGTAAACTTGGGATAGCCGCGTGAAAGTAGATTGCGTGACTGCAGGTACGAGGTGATGACGTCATGTTGGCGCGCGCACCCGCGCGAGCGGCCGACGTTCGGCGAGCTGCACGCGCGCCTGGACGAGCTGCTGAACCGCGCGTGCGGCGACCACTACCTGCGCCTCGACCTCGACCTCGACGAGCGCCCGCCGCTCGCCGCGCACAGATACGTGCGCATGCTCATCAAGTCAGTACACTACCCACTACCCACTACCACCAATACTATTCGCTATACGGATGTTGATAATAATAATAATAATAATATTCATACACTCACACCTATTAGCTAGGCAAAGTAAGCATTATTAAGAGCTTTTGTTATGGATACTAGATAACGATAATGATAATAATATGTATACATATAAATATTAGAAATATACTAAATAAACATATACACTTTCATGACCCGGGACCTCTTGACCGAGTAGCCTGCATAGCAAGGGGTACAGACCGCTCGTCCAGCCGGTCGTTGATCAATTTTGAGAAAGTTTTGTACCTATTGTAGCACGAAATTGTTATCATAATTGTTTTAATACGTCTATTATTTTAACAATCGTTTATCATCTTTGAAACGGGATTCCGTTTCCAAATTTCGCTCCAAAACTTCACGTGACCGCTGTGAACACGTCGCAGCAAGTGACGTCATACACTGACATTGACATTGATGTTCGCTGTCACGTGACGTGAGCTTTAATTGCATTTTGTTTATTACACAAAAATAAACTATTGTGTTTTCAAGGATTTCTTTTATAAAAAATACCACTACGCGACAAACTTATATTTTAATTTGAATACAGTCAAGTCAACATCTCTATTATTCATTACGGCGATAGCGCCGAACGAAACGTTGTTTTGGCCGAGAAAGACAAGGTATTATTTTGTGTATGTAGGTAGATGTGGACAACAAAGTGCCATGATAAGTCACATGTACCCTCAGATCATAGACGTAATCATCACGTATTGTAATTATGAATTTGACAGCTGAACTTTACTATGGGCACCTACACAAATCCCCCAAAACATTTTGTCCATTATGGCCTCGCCTTCGCTGGCATGGAGGAAGGACAATAGACACATACAACAACAGCACACATATATTCTCTTAAGTTGCCCGAAATCATTATGGAACCTTTGATGCGTGTCTTAAACTCTTAACACATTTAATACCACCTACAAGATACAAGTTGGTGAATTTTCCTATTAAGTCACATGAGAAATATATCATAGGACCTCTATGGGGTCCTCCCTAATGGCTCGAGCGCCCTGGAGATACCTCTGTGGGAAGTGAGGCGATTCGCCTTGAACGAATAAGGCCCTAATGGTTGTCGCCTCATTAAAACTCCGGTTACGCTGTAAAAACCATCCGCGGCCAACAGCGTCAGTCAGTCTAAAAAAAATAGAAGTAATATTTATGGGAAGACTTAAAAGTTAGCAATAAATATTTTTGTGTTTTTGTAAATGAAAACAGTCTATTAATTCCCAGGAGCAAGTTAGGCTGGTCGCGCGGCGAGTCGTACGAGCGGCCGCTGCGAGCCGTGCAGAGCAACCACTACTCGTCGCCCCCCGCGTCGCTCGCTAGGACGCCCGTCTTGTAGCAACAGATACTTGTATACCATATTCTGTGATCTTACTGGGAAACAGCTAAGAACATCATCATGATCATGATCACCATCACCAGCCTATATACGTCCCACTGCTGGGCACAGGCCTTCCTACATGGGAGAAACTCGTGTGGTGGTGGTGTTATGGCCCAAGCTCCTCAGGTAAGAACGCGACTAGCAAAATAATGTATATTGTGAATGTTCGTACCTAGTGTTTACACAACATTTTGTGTACCATATTCTGTGATCTTACTGGGCAACAGCTAAGAACGCAGCTAGCAAAATAGTGTATATTGTTAAAGAGCGCAGTGTTTGCGCTGATAAGATGTAGAGAAAATGTGAAATAAATCCTAAGGGAAGATAGTAATATATGGAGGATGAATACTCTGTCATATTTCAGTAGCTGAAAGAATTTGTATAGTTTAAAATGATTTGACATCCGGTTTCTCGAAGGCTGATCAAAATAAACTGCTAAATCATAGGTTGTATATAATATGACATTATATTTGTGACTATCACTTGCATATTTTATCGTTGGTGAGATAAATGGCGAGAAAGTCAATTTTTAGTATGAAAACATCAATCAACCCTAATAATGCGACTCATATTAGTATGTAATACTCAACCAGAACTTCTGGATTTCAAGAAACCGAGGTTCATTTGCAGGAAGAAGCTAAAAATTTGTTCAAAACGGGGCCAAATTGCCGCAAAACATTACACGCGAAATCAATACATGCAGGAATTAGGAGCTCGTTTAGTGATTTCAGACGCAGCGCGCGACGCGCGAGTTACAATGCGAGCACCGCGAAACGATTCCCGGCCATTTTGCCCCTTCTGCACGCGTAGCACAAGGAACACGAGACGCTCGAGAAACGGTTTTGTCTACACCGTAATGTCATTTATGTCGGGCTAAGTTAAAGTAAGGCCCGACAAAAATGACATTACGGTGTCGATAAAACCGTTTCTCGAGCTTCTCGTGTTCCTTGTGCTACGCTTGCTGGAGAATGATATGTAGGTACTTAACTATATTTATTAGGTATTTCTAAGTAGGTGCAATGAGGAATTTAGTGGAGACGATTAGTGATATATGGTTCGAGATTGGACTACACAATATCGTATTTACTGCTAATAACTGTATAATATCAATACCCTGTAAGAAACTTAAAAATTGCTAATTTGAGCGTTTACTCCGCACGGCTTTTCATACAAACTTTCAAGTCTAAAATATTGGAAACGAACAAACCGATTCTAAGTAATTCTAACAAAACTTGCCATGGATGAGCAAGTCAGGCTAGTCTAAAAAGTTATCAGAGGATTGTTGGAAAGTCTAATAATAATAAAAATATTGGCGATTTTTGTTTGTATGAAAAGCTAAAAATTGCTCTTTGACTGGCCGGACTTGCTTAGATGCATAAGCAAGTCCGGCCAGTCTAAATAGTAAAGTCTTCTTAGAATCTGTTAGGGTTGAGCTACATCAGGCAGTACCGCATCGTAGAAGCATAGGACAGTGCGATGCGGTGCTGCCAGATGTAGCTCAACCCTTAATGCAACTACTTTACATTCTTTAAATAGTTTTCTTCTGGTTCATATCGGCTTAAACTTTTGAACTTGTGTGAACTTGTGAATCCAATGAAAAAGACAAATCATGTTTGACAATATTTTAACTAAAATAGTTTTAATGAGCGTATATAAGTAAGACCATGTAAGTCGTACCTTTATGTTAGTGCTAAAAAAATCCAAAGTATAGCTCAGATTTTTTTTAAATTTATAACATTCATTACTACCTACTATTCAAAGTGTAGGTCGAGTGCTGTAAAACCATGCCATGCACATCTCATGGGTTGTTTCTGATATTTGAATGGAGGTAATACGGTGTAATCAATCAGATTCTTATTTTCACATAAAGTATTTGGTGCCACTACTTTAGGTAATCCTATTGAAATATTTAGGAAATCAAACAATAGAATATTTAGTTATAAAAAAAATGATGACTATAGCTAATAAATAGAATAAAATGTACACATTTAATTAACCTTATAGTGCCTACTGTCGGCTGTGTTCTGATAAATTAAATGTGATAATATTATAAATAGTCATAATTCTATTTGTTTTTTTAATGTAAGACTTTATTAATTATGTGATTTTTGATAAAGATAGGACAAAATACACTAAGTGTGCTTTAGTACGTACTTAATATAATTAAAACGTTGTAAAATATAGCTAATACTTAGTTGTGTTGATTACATTTCTGAGAGATTTTATTAAAATAAAAAGTAAAAATATGTCGTTTTATTTTAAAATACCAGGCAATCATTTGTAAAGCTTTATGAATAAATTCCACTGGCCAATCCTCGTCGAACAAATTGAAGTTCTAGAGTTAGTGTTTCCGCAGATAAATCCCAGTCCAATTAGAGGATTAAATTTTTCTCAATTGAACACAGGTTTAAAAAACAATACAGCGAATAACTCTTAGTCGCATTCGAACTTTGTTCCTGGTGCGGCGGAATTACTTATTTGAGAATGACAACAAATTTTGTCCAGTTCTGTGTTACCAGGATGTACGATGGACTTTTACTGCAATTGAATTTATGTCTTAGGCGAGTCGGCATTGACTTACTGATATAATTTTTAATAGAATGTAATTATATCGGATATAAACTCGTGTCCCCCTCCAGACGGGACCTTTCGGGAAGACCTGAGCATTTTTTTAAATCTTGGTGTCTCGCCAAGGCCGGTAGATATAAATTACATTTTAAGTAGTCGTATATACCTATATATTATCAGTAATCAGTTATTGTGGATGTTATTTTGGATATGATTTTGTAAATATTTTACCCAATAACTACAGAAATTCACTTGTAAACATAATTTGTGCGTGTTATTAAAACGCAGTAACAGCAGAGATCTAAAATTATGAAATAAAACATAATTGAAATAAATCATATTTTATTATATATATATTAGTTAATATATTTTACAATGATATAACTTAGCTCTAAATACAAAAATATCCATTTTCATACTTTAACATCACGCGTTGCCCATCTCAGACTTGCTATTTATCTAGACTGTGTATTTCAAAATTTATATGCCTGAATTTGAAAATTGTTATATCAAAAACCATTATTCAATGGTACTTCTGACATAAGGGGCATTCGATAAAGACCCATCACATATCCATGTTTTAGTTATCTTAAGTAACAAACGGGACGTACTCAAATGTGAGCAAAACATAAGAGCGATTCATAATAGTTCATCTAAATCTAGCAGCTTAACCCTTTATGATATGGCTAAAATCAACAATCAATTACTTTTCGTTTGTTTCTTCAATATCACACGTAATATATTAACATTTTGTACACATTGATGTAAACAAAATATATCAACATGCAAAATAAAATAAAGTAATAATTTTGGAACACAGACAACAATAATAAATTTCATCATAATTTCAAACGAAGTGTTCTGATTGTGCATCCGAATATATAAACTTATTAGATGATTAATTATATAAATATATGTTTTACTACACACATATTCTTGTAAATTTGTTGCTGAAATAGAAGTCTGTCCTCTATTCATTTCTTGAAACAATTTGCAAGATGGCAAGAAGTTATAAAAATACATTTTAAACCTAGAAAGTACCTATTAGGAAATAATTGTTTTCTTAAACGAACTGATTTTAACCATGCAGCTATGGCAGCAACCTAAACAACACATAAGAATTACGAAAAAAAACACGTTTTTTGAATCGCAAGCTATGCCTCGTAAAAATTAGAATTTATCCATTTTCAATATTTACTGATGTATTGCCAAGTATTTACATTAAGCACATAATATACTTTGCTTTGCAACAATTCTGAAACATAATAATATCATATTTTAATTTTATTATTTTTTAACTGCAACTTGTTCAATTAATTCCTAACTCGTTAAATATTTCATTCAGTGATGCCCAAATCTGATCAGCAGTATGTATTTCAGTTAAATTCATTAATATAATAGTTACTATCAGTCGTATTAAAACTAAAATGTGTGGGTTCTCCAAAAAGGCCAAATAGTGCTAGGTACTTACATCATGTGAAATATTGTAAAAAGAATTACAATAATAATGTAATAAATTAAATTTTATTTCAATTCAATTTCCTAACTGCCCCTAGAATATATAAATGATTTTTATATTATTACATATACTAAATCGGAACATTCCATGATTGGTTTACATTTAGAATGTACTGCTACATTTTATGAACGTGTTTCATTAACATTCGGAAATAGCAAATGAGTATTTGTTACATTCCCTTTATCTATTCTATTCATACAAAAATGTGAATTCTACCCCGCCTCTTTACAAAACTTACATAGCTATGCAATATAGGATTTCTTGCGCATTACACGTGCTCACCAACTAGAGATCATTGAAGTCGACCGATAGCACAAGTGACAGAGGTGTGAATTAAGACATTTTTAAATAAAATCTGATAAAACTTTATCATTTTCAGGAAAAAAATAAATTAAAAATATACTAATGTAAAAAAAAGTTTCCAGAATGTACTTTTAAAATCTTCACTTATTCTGTAAATTTAATTCAATAAACATTATGTAATTCTGGCTGTAAAAACAAAAGCATCCAATCTTAACTATCGGCCGACTCAAAACTACACACGGGACAAGAACATAATACACAAAGACCTTTGGCTGATAATACTAGGAGTGCATTATGCTAACTGGTGGCATGGTATGTTCACCCACTTCGACCGATACACACTTTATATCTATATATTTTACATAAGTACACATTGTGAGTTCGCTATCAAATGAAATAATAATAAAATTAATCTATACATACATACAAAACTTTAAAATCTCAGCTATCTATAGTTAATTTACCGTGGTAATGAATGCAATCGACATACTGAGTGAATCATAATTTTTAATTATATAATAGTGGAATTAACGATTGGTTAACTTTAAAACTACAGTCAGTCGTAAATACTAGTGTAGCCACTTATGGCTTAAGATCACATAAAAATGGGAAAAATATTCGTTATTAACTTACTAAAATAATTAATATATTTTAAAATCAAGATAACATAACATTTTTATAATATAGTAAAATTGTATGACTCCTTTCATTTAGATTTTTTTACAAGAAAATTAATTTTATAGTGGTATCTAATAATTAAATTAAAATTTTAAGCATAAAAATATATATAAAGAAGGTGGTGACACAGTGCATGAACGCACAACTTGTGAAACTCCGCCTCAGTAAACCCAGAGAATTATGGTATAACCAAAACAAAGAGAGCTAAATTGTATTCATATCTCGCTAGATGGCGTTCTCATCAAACGGAATACGTTTGCATATCTACCGCAAGCGAAAAATAAAATAATCGGTTCATTTTTATTGTAGGAAAAATTCGAACAATCCGTCTGCCATCTTTTAACATTTAAACCTAAAAATAAATCATTTTTGCCCAATAATAATCAGAAATTGTTTCAACTGTGCAATTAATCCTTTACAAGTTCAGTAACTATTTCGATGTGCTGCTGTAATTTAACGCAAGATGGTCCTACCTTTAAGTATTGTAGGGTTTTGAATTCCTCTTCTTATACAGCGGTAGGCGTTCACAAATAAGCCCAATGTATACTATCTGTTGTGTAGTAGCGCGAGTCCGCGAGGCGGTCAGTCGATCGGCGGCGGCTGCGCGGGGATGTTCGACGGGGGTGCGGTCAAGTAACCCGCTGTATGAGGCGCGTCTGGGGAATATATATTATTACATATTATTATATTTATTTATTTATCATTTTAGGATAGCTTATTACAGCGTTATTATCTAAACACACAAACAAAGTAACAACATTAAGCCGTTAACTAGCTACCACATATAAATAGCCAATCAACATTCATAGAAATTTAAACTAATATTATTTTATTCTAATACAAGTAGAATGAAAAACTACTGGTGCTCAAGTAATGCTCTCTTATATTGAGGCTAGAGTCGTTGTGACATGGTACTAAAGTGTTCAGCTACTTCTGTGGTCGACCGTACCTACCCAGGCGATCCTACATACGGGCCTACCACCTTATTCAGAATAGATGCTTAATCTATATCAGATTTTTATTAATTTATTGAAGGTAGGATTAGCTCTCAGGAATCGAGTTGTCATTGTGAAAGAGTCCAGACGGTGTACGTTAGCTCTCGGTTCGATTTGGTGCTGGATTTATAATAGCTTCGGTTTTTGAGTATCTACGGGAAATATAGTGTTATTCTATATATAAATATATGTATTGCATCATTATATACTAAAACCAACAAACAAAAAGTGTGTGCCTATTGTGAAGAGCGGGGCGCCCCAAGTGAATTGTGCAAGTACTGATCTACACCAAGGTATTTATTAAATTTATTTATCTTATATTTCATTATTAGGGCTTTAGGTATTTTATTTGTAGAAGCTCCGTGTAATCGCGGACACACCTAGTAAACCATTTTGGGACTAAGCGAAAAAAATATTGTATAAGTTGTACTGACTGGGCAGCGCGTGCAGCGGCGCGGCGGAGATGAACAGGTCGTGCCGCTGCGCCGCGTACTGCGCCCACACGCGGCTGCGCTCCAGCCGCGCGCGCACGCGCTCGCCGTGCGCCGCCGACCGCGACATCGCCTAATTTATTATTTATTCAACACTCTATTGCACAACACACATAACACAAATCAACATACAGAAAGAAATAACGCTTGCAAACAGGGTTTGAAGTGATAATTGTCAAAATAAATATACGTTGATAATTATCTCGATGAGTATAATGGAAAATATTTGCCACTTTTCCAATTCTAAAATGTATAAGTAGTAAACTCACATATTCCGACTCAGGTACCGAGTGAAACTACCATTGACAATCAAGGTCCGTAGTAAACTCACGCATGTGTGAGATTCTTAGTGTGTGAGTTGACTACTAAGCCTTTTATTTGTCGCATTCAACGACTGCGTGTATCGGAACGCGCCACTTAACGTCAATTAGCGGGGATTTCCTGCGTCGTCGGGTTTTCTGTTCGTATCTGAACTGTCACTTATTCATTATTTTCTTCTTCGTTTTGTGTGTGGCCGCAACAAAGAAATTTAAGTTGTTTTTTTAATTCTTAGCTTAACTTGTGTTGTGTACAAAAATACAAAATAGATTGTTTCCTCAACATTACGTAATGTCACGAAATACTGGACCCTGTTTGGTCAAACTTTGGCTGTATTAAAACAAAAAAAAATTGCTAGGCTTGTATCCATTTGATAATTATGGGATAATTAGCATGATAATTATCGCTACGATTAATTTATTTCAAGCCCTGCTTGCAAATATGCTTGCCTTGAGCGCGCCCACGAGCTGCGCGGCCGCCTGCCCCTCCAGCCGACCCTCCAGCAGGCTCAGCAGCTCCTCGATCAGCTCCGTCTCCAGCGCCTGGTACAACAGTCAAGCCAAGGATATAAATTAGCTGCTGCCAACGTGGATGTCGGTTAACGTTCACAAAAGTGTACTTTATTCCCCCAGGCTCTCAAATTACCTCCGTACCAAAGGAGGTAGTAAACTTTTTGGCCGGGCCATGAGCAACATTACAGATTGTAGACAAAATTGTGCCTAATAACATGGTTTCCTTTAAATAACACAAAACTACTTTAGGGCAAAAAAATTATCAAAATAAAATAATAATCGCATAAATATGGCATCATAGACGTAATAAAAGTGTATATTTGGTCCATAGCAATAACGACGCTGTTAAAAATTTGAACTTCATGTCATAAACGACATTTATTAAAATTGTCATTCCGTATTTCGACCGTGAATATTTAGGGTGCGATTGAGTGTTTTTGTTAATTTCCGGAATTGTTTGACCCAGACTACGAAGGAATAAAACGACAATAATCAACGTAAAATCGAAAAAAAAAATCAAATTCGTATTTTGAAATTGACCTTTTGTTTTCTTCGCAACACCTACCTCTGTGATGCTTAGGCGAAATAAAATACTTTTTTGCCGCTGTGATCTATCAAGTTTTATGGAAATTATATGGTAAGATGGTTTCTTACAAAAACACCTGTACGAAAAACTGGTGCTCATGAGCTGGCCCAAATCCCACACAAACTCTTACTATCTCCTTTCACTATCGGTGCAGTGGTTTCAGGGCGAGAGCGTAACAAACAAACAAAATCACTTTAGTAGTTTAAGTGCGTTATGGATAACTTGCGATTCACTGCACATTATAAAAAATATGGAACGGCGGAACAACGCGGTATGGACGGCAGCTGCGGGCAGCTACGCAATACAGCGCGAACTGGATGTTAGGCGCGAGCTTTACCCTATCTTGATGTACTTTTGGAATAAAGTCACAAATTGTCAACAGCCTCGACATTGTTGCTCGACATACGGTTCGATGCAGATATGATCATTATGATCATTCATCAGCGTGATCGCAGTCATCATCATCACTGCTAGGTATCAGCCTTGCAGTAACAAACGGGACCAACGGCTTCACGTACCTTCCGAAGCACAGATAAGTTCGAGATTACAAATTTTGACTGACTCATATCGACCCCATATGAGTGGCTCACCATGGCGAAAGTTGTTTCGTTTTCGTAATCGTAGCCAGAGCCCTCAAACCACAGTAATAATAGTCCGAAATTGTTGAGAAATATTAATTAGATAGATATGGACCGAACGGCTAGTTAGAGATTTAAAAAAAAATATTCTTAATTTTTGATTTTAACATTATTATAAATGATTGAAAAATTACTTAGTAATTAAAATATAATAAAACTAGAAAAATTTCACGTCCTGAGGCAGGAATCGAACCCGCGACCTGTCGCAATCCGGGCGACTGCTCTGACCACTGAGCCACCCAGGACTTGGGATATCCCTGTGAAATTCTTCTAGTCTATCTGTATTTGCGTTTATGAGCTAACGTCCACCCTACAATGTCGAATAAGAAAATAGTTTAAAGTGGACTAAATAATAATAATAATATTCAAAAACTCACACCTATTTATTATCTAGCCCAAAGTAAGCATCATTAATCCTGTGGCGTCACATGAATGTGCTGATCTAGCGTGTCTGGTTTATCGGGCTTTGATGGGTTTAAGAGCTTGTTTTATGGATACTAGATAACGGAGAAATAATGTTAATCTACAGTGGACCACAGAAGCAGCTGAACACTTTAATACCATGTCACACCGATTTTGTGCACGTACTTTATAGTTGATACCGTACTATATTGACGCTAGAGTCGTTGTGACATTGTACTAAAGTGTTCAGCTACTTCTGTGGGCGACCGTACCTTCAGAAGCACGGATAAGTTCGAGACTACTAATTTTGACTGACTCATACGGGGTCGACCGTAAATCGAAATCAGAGCGCTCAAACAGTAATAAAAGACAGAAATTGTTGAGAAATATTAATTACTTTTGCTAATCAACACTGTATTTTAAGCACATTAGAATTTATGGCCATTTTTATCAAATCCAAGCCCCCTGATAGATATGGGTCGAACGGCTAGTTAGATATTTAAACAAATAGAATATTAAAAAATAATTTAGTGGACTTAAGAATAATAATAATATTCATACACTGACACCTATTTATTATCTAGCTAGCCCAAAGTAAGCATCATTAAAGCCGGGGCTCGACCGCGAAATGAACGAGGTTCATTTCGCGGTCGAGCCCCGACTTAAGAGCTTGTGTTATGGATACTAGACAACGGATAAATATTGATAATGTACATAAATATTAGAAATATACTAAGCAAACATTTAAACATCCATGACTCGTGAACGAATGCTCGTACTCATCATACAAACATTTGCTTCTACCGGGATTCGAACCCGGAATCCCCGACCGAGTAGCCTATTTAGCAAAGGGCACAGACCGTTCGGCCAGCCGGTCGTCAAAATGGCGCCCTTCAGCCCGCCAGCGCTGCGTCTGTGTATACGTGTGGCCCTAATTCAGGAGAACACATGCTAAGTTTGAATTTAAGTTCATTCCATCTCTTTCTCTCAATATGAATACGAAAAGGATCGCTGTCATATAATTTGACATTGAGACACATGCACTCAATTTTCCACCTTATTGAACGTGATAAAATGCAGTGTTTAGGAGGCACCTCCGTAAATGCCGTCTAAAATTGTCTATGGTTCCTTTGAAATCTGTCTAAATTTAGATGACAGCTCTAAACAAATACTTGCTATCTCTCTCTTATTACATATTGCGAGAAAGAGATATACTGTACTTGGCGATACCTCGTCGACACTAACGACACCACTTGATTTATATCAATTGTGGTAAATATAGAACATAATAAACAAAAACGCTTTAGTGAATGACTAAAGAATGGTATTTGTAATTTTTTGAGATTTGCTCGGTATAAGATATTCCTTTACATGTAATCTATTTTTTCACTATTGCCGAAAGTGGCCACTTTTAACAATAATAAACAATTTGGTTACTTATAGCTAGACACTTTATACAAGATACATCTTTAAAAATTACAAATACCGTTCTTTAGCAATTCTCTAAAGCGTTTTTGTTTAATATGTTCTAAATTCACCATAATTAATAACAATCAATTGGTGTCGCTAGTGTGCACGAGGTAGCCCCTTTAAGAACGCGGTCTTTTTTGGCCTTTCATTCCGAATAATTGTGAAGAGTAATGTGATACACCTCTTCACAAAGCTAATTAAATAAGCTACTCGAATTTATATCAAACGGATTTTTCCAACTGCCCGGTTGCCTAAAAAAGTAAAAAATGTTCCAGCAGAAACTAAATGCAATTTGCCTTTTTTCCTCGTTATTTAAGTTGTAAAATGTGTCAAATGCACCTATTATTGCATTGTCTATTAAATATTTGAAGTTATTACTATACTTTTAGCTGCAGCTTCATTTTTCGAAATTAAAAAATAACGGTAGTTAAATTAATGCAATAACAAAACGCAAAAAGCAGCTATAGTATAGAATTTCTGTTGTAAGACTGTTCGTCTTAAAAATAAACGGGGGGCTATAAAATATTTTTAAATGCACTTAAAATTCTAAATAATTATACCTTAGCACCCACTATAGGTAGGATTGCTATAAGCCCCAGGCTTCATACATTTGTGGTCCTCTCCTTCAAACTTAGAGTTTCCCTCCAGAATTAGGCCCAGTCCATCACCCCCGTCAGCGTATACGTCACCTGGCTCACGAGGCGGTCAGTGTTAGCGCCGCCGCTGAACATGGTAGTCAGCGCCTCGCACGCTGGGCCCAGCACCTCGCGGCACGACTTGATGGCTCCCTTCAGCCCCGCCATCACCCCCTTCAGCGTATACGTCACCTGGCTCACGAGGCGGTCAGTGTTAGCGCCGCCGCTGAACATGGTAGCCAGCGCCTCGCACGCTGGGCCCAGCACCTCGCGGCACGACTTGATGGCTCCCTTCAGCCCCGCCATCACCCCCTTCAGCGTATACGTCACCTGGCTCACGAGGCGGTCAGTGTTAGCGCCGCCGCTGAACATGGTAGCCAGCGCCTCGCACGCTGGGCCCAGCACCTCGCGGCACGACTTGATGGCTCCCTTCAGCCCCGCCATCACCTCCGTCTGCGCCAGCGCCACCACAACCGCCTGCCAGGATTACCATATTTATGAACTTGTATCAAACTCAGGATTTTTTACTCAAATTTTCACTTGAAAGGAAAACCCCCAAAAAACCAAACGACTGCAATTTAAAAATAATATGAACATATGTAACATTTTAAAAAATTACATATTTCATTAGTAATGGACTATATAGTTACCTATACGACACTAAAACTGTCTTGGCTATCATAGGTTACGATAATAATATCAAAACCATTTCTATTCCTTTTGTATATTAATGTCATAAATAATATTTAACTTAGTTTTTATTCCGGTGTAAAACCTTAAAAAATACTAATATTCTTATACAGGATGTTAGGGGTCCGCTCTCTAAAACGAAGGCAAATGGCAGCGCTAGTCACTCTTAACACGACTTGTTAGAAAATAGATTTAAAATAGCAAAAAAAAACGTTTTCCCATACAAACTGGTTGTCGCCGATTTCACATTTATTTTCTAAAAAATCTTGTTTAGGGTGACCAATATTGATGTCTGTGTTCATTTTCGAGAGCGTCCCTCTGACACCTGTTTATGCTAATATTAAATGGAAGATTATCTAAGTAAAACTTGATGTATTAAATTTTCTTTAAATGAATAAATTTCATGTAATTGTTATTACACTAGATCGTTTAGACTTAATTGTTCATGGTTTATTCCCTCCGAGTTTTCAAATGCAGATTTCCACATAAAACTAGTATTCAATAAACGTGTCCGTAGCATACCTGCGTGTGAACTAGCGCGGCCAGTATGGGCACTGCCTGTTGCGGACAGATGGGCAGCAGTCGCGCCAGGCGCGGCAGCTCGCCCAGCGCCGCGCAGGCCTCGCCCAGCGCTGGCCGGGCGCGGACCAACGCAGCCAGCGCGGCCGCGCATACAGACCCGCGGCTGCCCTGATAACCAACCACACGCTAGCCGTTAAATCTTATTTTTATTTTCTTTATTCAGAATAAAAAACAATAATGCATAAGGCCTTAGTAGTCTTACAAATAATAGGGGATATAGCATAGGGGATTAAGAGTCTGAATCAATGTTTTCAGAGTCTGAAAGCATTGATGAGATTATGAAGAAACTTTGGTAGGGTGTTCCGAGGAAGCCCGCGAAGGTACCTGGATTATTAAGAGAGCCTTCACATTAGCGTTTGTCCAGCGTAGGCGTTAGCGTAGACAACGTAACGCACGCGTCGCGTTGTCGCAGTGATTCATCTTCAGTTAATTCAACGCTGCGCTAGCGCGGCGCAGACGTCACACAATTTCGTTTACGTAAAGAAACGCGGCGCATGCGTCGCGCACCTGCGACGTTAGCGCAGCGCACTCATGTGTCAGCGTACTCGCGACAACGCGACGCGTGCGTTACGTTGTCGCGGCGTCTGCGCTGCGCATACGTTCCTCGAACGCCTACGCTGGACAAACGCTAATGTGAAGGCGCTCTAAAAAATTTTTTATCTCGCTTTTTAATATAAAATCTAACTGTTTTCTCTTTACGGGCATTGCAAAGCATGCAGGGTGCAGCTAGTAAGAAATAAAAGTGTGTGATACCTCTGCCGAGTCCTTGGTGAGTGAGGCGAGCGTTTCTGGCAGCAGCTCTTGCAGGAACCGCTTGGGGCTGCGCAGGCTCCAGTGAGGATGCTGTAGGAACAGCTTGAGGTAGACGCCGCCCACCACCACCTCGCCGGGCGGCGCCCACTCCGCGCCCGACCCTACTGAGCTACGCTCCAGCGTCTCTCGATCTTCGAAATTCGCATTTGGATCTCGAAGCTGTTCTGATTGGTGCCTGATCAAATAGAACGAGTGAGTGATTAATGGAAGACTCATCATCACCAGCCCATACACATCCCACCGCTGGGTACAGGCCTTCCTACATGGGAGAAACATTTCAGGAATTTGGGCCGTATTACCACCTCGCTCTCCTAAGGAGGGTTGGTGGGTTAAAGCGGTCGCAGTAACAACAAGGACCAACGGCTTAACGTGCCTTCCGAAGCACAGGGGAGATCGACATTGAAGAATATAATATTATACTGTGCTTGAGAGAATAAATCTAAAACTGCCAATACCGTAGTGCAATTTAATAAAATTTAAGTTCAGTGCCAACCTATCATTCTAAAATGAAGATACAGGAATATAATTATTATATTTATTTATTTAACAGCGTATTTCTAGATGTACACACGTCTAAAAAAAGTAGAACACTTTGATATTTATGAGAAGGCCTTGAAATAAGAGTCATTTTGCGACAAACAGGCTACGCTTGATATGCGGCCATAAAAATTTAATTTCATCCGATAAAATGCAATGTCTACCCGATCATTGCGCCACGATTTTGGCAGATAGTATTTTAGCTGATGGTGTATTACCTATCCCTGAGCGTAGCAAGGTGTTGCGCGACCCTGTGCCGCGTGTCGTCCGTCCACACGAGCTCGGGGTGCTCGTGCTGCGCGTCGAACATGTGCACCGCGCTCGCCGCGCCGCCCTCGCGCATCGCCTCCGCGAACACGCCAGGCATGTACCGCGATATCGTTAGCCGGACCTACCAATCAAACAGATCCTATTGGCTACTTATTTGAACGTTATGAAAAACATTTTATATATAGCTTAAAACAATTTCTTACTAAACGTTATAACGTAAGGGTATACTTAGAAGACAGAAATATATAATAATAATTATTATAATAAAATACTGGAAAATTAATAATAGATAGAAAACCAAATGACTTAACTTTGTATGAAAATTAGATATAAAAATAAGACACTACTTTACAAAAATAGTTATATTTCTATTTAAAATCATAAAATACTAATCAAAATAATGAAACTATCAATGTCAATATAAAGGTACATATATATTACTAATAATAATGACAAGTATTCCTCCTCTCCATTATTGTTGAACCCGACAGGGTCCACAGTGATTCCTATTGTGTAATCGAAACATCTATTGTAAATACCTATGGAATGCAATAAACGATTGAGTATTGAGTATTTTTGACGCTAGATATCATTGGTGTCAGGAAACAAGACAAAAATGAAGTCATACGTATCTATTTATTTTCTCAAAATAATGCTTTATCGTCACTTAATGTTGAATATTAATAGTGACTTGTTTTAAATGGGCTTAGGTAAGTAAACTATTACAATAAAAAAGGATTTACAGATTCTGATGTCTTAATGTCAAATTAACACTATAATCGTCAAATTAGGTAAAAAACAACAAAGTCTAAGACTTGTGCTCGAACGCAGCAACGAATATAAAATTATTGAAAAAACGCTTATAGCATGATTTCAAATGAGTAAGTTAAACATTAGTTTTTAATTTAATATAAGCGGAAGTAATATTGTGCCACACAATTCCAACACATATACGCATTTGACACATTTCAAACTGAATAAAAAAGTTATTTTTAATATTCCACACAGATTTCCAAACAGTTTTTTTTTTATTATTTTACCAATATGCTAAAAAATGAATTGATGTCAATTCTGATTTTTAGATTATGTAAATTAGTAGATTTCTGCAAAAAAATAATTGGAACTGACATTCAGTTTGACTTTTAAAATTGAATTGGATAACTATTAAAGTTAGTTATTTAATATCTTACCTTTGGCCCATGCAGTTTGTCCGCCATCATGCGGGCTAGTAATTCCACGGCTCCTTCTCTTGTCTCTGGTATTTTACTATTAGCGAATAAATCTAATAAATATATCACAGCACCTGCAAAAAAGGGTCACATTTAGAAAGAGGTAAACCTCTTTTTGCTTACAACTTATTTAGATTTAGCACTCTTTGTATGACGAACTCGAGAACGGTATTGTCTACATCGAGCTCGAGCTAAAGTAAAGGGTGAAAGTCTCGAACCCTTCAGCCACAGGGTAAAGTGATCGCTTTCTCTCTGTAGTTCTACTAAGACTAGGGAAGAATTTTACTACTAGTAGTATGCATCTTGACTGTTCCAAGTCTTTGCATTCTTGTCTTAGTTACAAATTTTGCCAAACATATTACTGAATATGAAAGTCCAGAAGAGAAACTAGTTAGAGAAAGTACGAGAAGGAATGACTTTACTCAGAAAATAACTCCTAGAATAAAATTAGTTAAACATAGCTCGAAATATCAGTCAGTTACATTATTCAATAAATTGCCAATCGAGTTAAAAAATATAGTTTATAAGCCTAATTTTAAATCAAAGTTAAAAGCATATTTGTTGGAAAAGTGCTTTTATTCCGTAGACGAATTTCTGAATGTAACATTTTAATGGAGAATTTGTTTTAACTTTGACATTGCTTCTAAATTGACCTTATTATGATTATAATTATGTATGTAACAAATAGGTAAAAAATCATTTATTTGACATGTTTTTAAAATTATATATAAATTTAAAAAAAAATTATTTTAATTAGCTTCTAACTTTTAATTTTTGATATTTTTATTACTAGTATTTCCACAAAATGTATATTTTTATGAAATAAATGAACTTGAACTTGAACTATTCGAGTAGTAGATTGACTTCTATTCAGGATGGTAATGTTGCTTATATTTTCTTTTTATCGTGATCCACCTTATTGGAGCAGCATGAGAACTATCATCGTATATTTCTGAAATGTGTTACATCTGCTTTTCAATACAATAACTGATAAAATTGCATTCAACATTTTATAACTGGTTCAAAAGGGCTGTTTTCAAACAAATTTTTAAGTTGAAAATATTGAAAACGAATCAACCGATTGTAACTAAACTTCCCATGCTACAGGATTTTTTGAAAAGTCTGATAGTAAAGAAATTATTGCCGATTTTTGGTTTGTATGAGAAGATACCAATTGGTTTTATCAGCAATAAAACTGTTTTTGGCAATAGTTTGTATGAAAAGCCGCGGCTGCAGCCCTGCGTGCACCGCGAGCAGCAGACCAGCAGGCGTGAGTGTGCTACAGGCAGGGGGCGCTGACCTCGGGCGAGCGCCTCCTTGACGAGCGCGGTGTCGGCCAGCAGCGCGGCCAGCGTGAGTGTGCTACAGGCAGGGGGCGCTGACCTCGGGCGAGCGCCTCCTTGACGAGCGCGGTGTCGGCCAGCAGCGCGGCCAGCGTGAGTGTGCTACAGGCAGGGGGCGCTGACCTCGGGCGAGCGCCTCCTTGACGAGCGCGGTGTCGGCCAGCAGCGCGGCCAGCGCGGCCAGCACGTGGTCGGGCGCGGGCGCGGGCGGCGCGTGCACTCGTCGCGCGGCTGGCAGCAGCCCCAGCAGGTGTCCCAGCACGGCGCTGGCCGCCACGTCCTGCACGCACTCGCGGCTGCCGCCCGCCGCGCGCACCGCGAGCAGCGCCGCGTTTTGTAACGCCGGATGCGACCGCGCCGACAGCAGACCGAAGATCAGCCCAAACTGCCCGATGCATTGTATCTCCACGCCTGAAATAGACACCAATAGAAGCTCTGCTATTTCCAAAAAATATATAAACTAGAAAAATGCCATTCCGGGGGCGGAAAACAGACCCGCAACTTTTTACAATCCGGGTGCCTGCTATATTTGCTGAGTTGCTGCAGACTTCGGATTAAGCCATTTTTAGTAGACCAAATTGTCCTCCACAACTCGGAATATTTAGTTCCTAAGTGTGTCTTATTTGTTAGTAATTATTTTATTTCTTAAGTCTTTCATGTCATTGATAGATGATGTTGTCACTTTGCTAGTCGCGCTATGAGAATGTTTTATACGTCATAATCAGGGGTGTTATGGATTTTCGCATTCGTATCCGCAAATGCGGAGCATTCGCATTAGTTGAGACATCATGGGGAGCTTTAACGGAGGCGGCTTCATATCTACAAGAAGTAACTACATGTTAAGAAAGTGAGCGGTGCCATAATGGCGCGTGGCTCGCGCCTGTTTGCTAGTTGTTATATTCATTCGCTAACTGACCAATAGGAAGGCGCACAGTGGTGGCAAGATCCTTCAGAATTTACGTACTTATAATTGTAATATCTATAAAAAAGAAACTGAAAACCGCATCCGCGGATCTCCAAATTTTTGCATCCGCAACATCCCTGGTCATAGTAATAAATAAAAAATAAATATGTACAATATGCTAAATCGACGAGTCATTAATGGGATTTTTAAACAAAGCAATGTGAACGAGTAGATGAATGAAAATTGTATTACCTGTATCTGCAATGCGTTTGTCAAGATAGACATGTGAAATGACAAAAATGAATTGAGTGAACAACAATAGAAGTCTAAAGTACTATCTAAAGCAGTGATAGGAAACCGACATAATAACAAAGAACGACGATCATAATATGACGACGACAGATACGTAAATAAATATGGATGCTTAAATAGGAAGAGGACCATCGTAGACAACATAGATACTTTGTGGATGAAAATATATGGCTAAGTAATTCACGATAGTGTACAATAGAACAGAAAGATATACAAAAAAGATTGAAACATGACAAGGCAATGATCAAAAGGAAAATAAACTATTTTGACCACAGAACATAGAGAGTAGTTAGAAGGCGTAAGTGGGCGGGACGCGCGCGCCACGCATAAGAGTAAACACTCTTATCCAGTCCTTTTGACAATTCGACGCGCTCAGTAGTTCGCTAACCTATGCAGAGCAATATTATGCCAACACTAGTGGAAAAATGCCTCTTTGTGCTACTTTAACACGCTGGAAGCAAAGTAAAACTTATAATCTTACTCATTGAGACATTTCTTATTTTCGCTTAGTACATTTTTACTGTAAAATAGTAAAAAACATTAAATTAAAACGACGCCATGCCAAAAATATACATTGCGGGCTGTGTACGTCGTCAATATAAGTGGCATTGTATTTATCCCGCAATGTATGCTTTTTGGGGTAAATTAAAAGAGTTGCCAGCACGTCACACTTATTTTGCACAAATGAGTCAAAAATATATCAATGCTTAATTTAATTAGAAAATATTACAAAAAAGTATTATGTTGTCAATTTATTGCCTAGTAACTATTTCCATATAACAAAACTTTTTGATGTTACTCGTTTTTTTCCCTTGTGCTAAGTATGTAAACAAAACAAACTGACAACAATTTCGTAAATGTTGAACAATCCGCTAGTTCAACGTAAGACACCTTACACTTTATTATCACGCCTTTTTTGCTACGTAAATAACTATGAAATATTTACAAAAATACGAAATATTTGCCATCACAGACTACGTTAAGTTAAGGACTACGTTTTGCCATTAAATAAAAATAAAGCACTGAAAAAATTAAGTTAAGTACTAGTTTTTGCTGTTCATATAGAGAGAATATATTCTCTCTATCACAGAGAACACAAAGGGAACGGACGCCCATACAGCCATATCTTAAGTATTTTCTGACATTCTACAAATATTGCATTGAAATGCTAGTGCAATGCAACACTTTTCAATGCAATTCTTAGTGTCTTTCTCAATGTTTTCACATCAAATTCCCTTATATTACAATGATATTCCAATGGCATGTAATGTAAACACAAACACTTCTTTTACAAAACTACTTATACCAATTTTATAACACAATGTTCGCTCAGACAGATTTTTGTAATTATTGCTATAAAAATCTTGACTGATACGACAGCATTAAATCTCGCCAAAAACTCCAAATATAAAAATATGATGCCAGTCTTCATGATGCCACTTATTGAGGTAGATAGCCGCTATGAATTTCACAACGCGAAAATGAATGAATGAATGAATGAATTTCACTATACGTGAAAACTGGATAACTGGGACATTAAGGGATCTGCGAATTGGTCTCGCTTAAAGAGGTATACCACTTTCCTAGTATCTAACATAAACATAAATTTAACTCGCGTTTAATTAGATCTAAAATTATTATTATACACCCGACGTTTCGATAACTTTACAACGAGTTTTCTTCCTCCTCTTGTAAGTATTCAGTTACTTTATATTTCAATCCATAAACAAAACGAAAATTAATATGCGTAGTGCAAGTTAGAAAGGTGATGAATTTATGTTATCTCAGTAAAAGAGGTAAAATACACTCGCTGTCTCAATTATTGAGGTAACTATGATGATAAAATCGAAAGAATGAATCCCAAATATAGGGGATTGCATTGTCTAGCTGTGGAGGTTTCTCACTTATGCAGGTCCCACTTGACCAAGTTCACTTTTATTTTAATGATTTTCCATATCGCACGTCATTCAAAAAACTATATCTATTTCACGCAACACAAGGTTACAAACGTTCGTTCAGGCATAATGTTCTAATTATAAAAATCTTGACCGACCTCATAATAGCAAAAAAAAACCTCCAAAAATAAATAAATAAATAAATGAGATAAGGACAAGTAACTTTACTCTTGAAAGCCTCGAATTCCAGATTATTAGATTTTTTATTGTCATATAACTACCGGAAGTCTTACACAGCTTGACAAATTAAACTGTAGTGATCCCATTCTCTTTGTATACTGTATTTTATTTATGAGTCGCTTAAGAAATTGAAATAAATAAGTAGGTACTTCATCATCATCAGCCTATATACGTCCCACTGCTGGGCACAGACCTTCCTACATGGGAGAAACATATGAGGAGTTTGGGCCATGACATCACCACACTGGCCTAATGCGGGTTGGTGGGGTAAAACGGTTGCAGTAAAAACCGGGACCAACGGCTTAACGTGCCTTCCGAAGCACGGAGGAGCTCGAGATTTTAAATTTAATTGACCCATTCCGGGACCAACCATGGCGAAAGTTGCTTTGTTTTCGTGATCGAAACCAGAGCACTCAAGCAACTACGCCACCGAGCTCCTCAACAACTACGCCACCGAGCTCCTCCTTACTTACATATATATATTCACTGATTAATGAATTATTTTTTTTGTAGAATATATTTCTTATAATTTTAAAGTTTCATTTGAAAGACATAGCATAAAGTGAAAACCTTCACGAGAGCTTGTTATATTGTTTAAATTGAAAAATTAAATATTTATTAATCTTATTGCAAGACCAAGCTTAAAATACATAGAAGGACAAAGTTGATAAAAACAGAGAGCCAGTAAAAGGTTAAACACAACACAGTACAAACAATTTTAAACACAATGATTAGGGCTACAAGAAAGCAGAGGCTATAATTAGTAAAATATATGACATATTTTAATAATTCTAATCGCAGCCAACCTTAATGCTCAAAAGATAACAACTCAATCCTTTCAAAATTCTAACTGAATATGAACTGCAATGGATTCTAAGGGAACCTATCTCCCTCACAATTTTAATAAGAACACCAAAAACGAATTTAATAAGAACACCTATTGTAAAGAAAAATATTTTTTTAATCCCATTAGGTACTATTATTACAACATAAAATTTTAAGAGTTCTTTCATTCGTTTCAGTTACTATTAAATACATCAACTAACTCAAAATTTCCCATCAAATTGCATTTTATTTTTATTCTGGTAACACTGCAATATATGTGCACAAACAAATTCAATCTTTATGCTGTGGTTATATGGCCTGTATTTAAATGGTCTGTTTTTCACTTGGTACATTTTTGTACTGATTTTCAGGAACCAATCGCGTAATGTTGTTTTATGTAGTAAAATACGAACTTATCATTAAAATGTGTGCGAGAGGCGACACTGGTTCTGGTACTAACGTCGCTTGATACTACTTCTAACCTCTCTCTTATGTTCTGTGATTTTGACTATATTTTAAGACACTTTGTCAATTTTATTTTTACGTTCCCTAAGCTCCAAAATGCACAATTTGCGTAGATAGCGCGCTTACAAACGAACCGAAATGAACGTATTCGTGCCAACAAGAGTAGTGTAACGTCATGAGTGACGTCACTAGTGCACTGTTTGCGCTAATGTCAAATTTGACGTATTGACTTTTGAGTTGCAAAATGTTGTATACAGTTTTGAGTTAATAAAAACCTATTACCGTACTACAAATAATTTATAAATTTACTCTTTGATAAAAACATAACTCAGAACGTTTTACACGAATTCACTAAAGCGTGGTCCGAATTGACTGCACGAAAATTTCAAATTGCACCGTATTCAATTCGGTCAACGGGTTTGCACTGTTCGTAACGTTGGTACGAGTAATGTTTGTGCATTATGGACCGTAAGGATTTTAATAAATATTTGAAAGATATTTAGAAAAATATCTAGGCTAGAAATCTAGGCGGGAAACCTAAATTATGAAAGGTTGCGGGTTCGATTTCCATCCCAAACATGATTTTAGTTGTCGGAAAGTCAAGATCAATTTGATTCTGTAACCAAACGAATGCATACTAATCAAAGAAAAAATACATATAAAAGTGACTCAGGAAATTATAAGTCTCATAGCTTACCTGGATTTTTGGTAATAACGTTAGCTATAGCTGTTAACGCCAGTGTGAGATGTTCCACTCTCTCATCCGTCATGTCCAACTTTGTTTGCGCTTCGATAAATTTCAGCAAATCCAATATGAACTGCTGAGGATTCTACAAAAGAAAAATCTTCACAGTAGTTTTAAATTCTCATATAGTCAAAACTGGATTTTCGACAGTGTAAAGCCATCAGAAGCAAGGATTCTTAATACAACTTTTAATGGCAAAATAAAGACAAGTGCAATACCACCATCTCCATCGCACTTAGCATAAAAATGGGCAGGTAATTCCGAAGTGCTATGGAGGTGTTTGTTTGGAACTCGTCTTAATTATGCCGTTCTATTTGTATGAGAAATCTTAGCGTGTCGGGCATCGCCCAGTGTAGGGTAGTCCGTACTTGTTCGTCACAAATTGCGGACTTAGAGGGGGCCTGCATTTTGTTTGATCATCATCACCAGCCTATATACGTCCCACTGCTGGGCACAGGCCTTCCTACATGGCAGAAACAAATGAGGAGTTTGGGCCATAGCACCACCACGCTGGCCCAATGCGGGTTGGTAGGTTAAAGCGGTTGCAGTAATAATAAAATTTTAGGACACCCCCAAATAGTTTGTTCTCGGAGTACTACCGTAGCACCTAGCGCCAGAGAGGGGCTTCACCTCGACAGGGCAGTCGGGCTGCTCTTTGTAGATGACGATGTAAATGGCGATGTAGATGTTCATGTAGGTGTCGATATAAATATCAATGTAGATGACATTGTAGATGACGATGTTGATGACAATGTAGATGTCAATGTAGATGTCAATGTAGATGTCAATGTAGATGTCAATGTAGATGTCAATGTAGATGTCAATGTAGATGTCAATGTAGATGTCAATGTAGATGTCAATGTAGATGTCAATGTAGATGTCAATGTAGATGTCAATGTAGATGTCGGTGTAGATGTCAATGTAGATGTCGATGTAGATGTCACGCGTCACGATTATAGATGGCACGAGCCCCGCGTGCGCGGAGTACTGCCCCCTCAGTGGTACCTAATGCTAGTGGCGGGGCTCACCTCGACGGGGCAGTCGGGCTGCTCGTTGTAGATGTCGATGTAGACGCCGCCCACGGGCACGAGCCCCTCGTGCGCGGAGTACCCGACGGCCCCGACCAGCGGGGAGCCCTCGTCGCCGGACACCCGCCAGTTCCTGAGGGCATCCTGGAGCTCGGCGCGGGTGCTGTTGTCCCAAACCAGGTAAGGATTCCGCCAGTTGGATGTTAACATTTTTAATAACTGAAAAGTAAATGTGTGAAACAAATTTATTATTTCATGAGTAATTTACAATAACCTTAAAAGGAGGAGGTCTAAGTTGGAGGAGGCCTTTACTCAGCAAGGGTCCCACATTTATGAGCAACAATCAAACTAAAAAAACTAACACAACTAACCTTAGAGAATATTATTAATTTGAAACTTTTTTACACTAAATACTAACAAAAATCTCTGTAAAGTAATAAGTTTGGGAAATAAAAAGCTTTATTATTATTATTATTACGTAAATTATTAGTATTCTATGTGCCTATGAAGTTATTAATTAGTGTTTAAAGAACAGTGATGGTCACATTCCAACTTTTTCTTACTTTCACAATAAGTTTTAAAATCTTTTAAAATCTCTTGAAGTTTATTTATGGATATAATACCTCATGCTGGTCAGGGTCGGCGAGGCGGCGGCACAGGTACGGTGTCAATAGTGAGTGTAGCGCTTCACGGATGGGCTGGTCTGCCGCCGTCGTCTCCTCGTGCGGCCCGTATAGCGCTGCCAGCGCTAGCACGCACTGTTTAGCCAGCTGATTCGCTATTTGCTGTCATAACATTGGACAATCACTATGACGAAACGTGTAAGCCCATTTGAATCAGAAACTGTTTTCTTAACCATAGCATTTAAAGCTCCTTCAAAATCCGGTGATTATGTCTTGCGCAAATGAAAACATAAGTATAAGTAATTTGAATTTCTCTTCGATGGTTAAAAACATTAGAATTAAAGTAAAATTGACCGGCTGCCCTACAATATGAACAAAAACAATTTTTGATCCAATGAATAAACGGATAAGTATAAATTTGAGGGCACCGAAAGCTTAGCATTGCCATGGCTGCCAGTCAAAGCAATACTATTGCTATGGCTTTGAGTCAGGCGGTAAGGCCGCAGTAATGTAGTAATTTAATCGGTAATTTTATAAGTCACGCGTGGTTAAAAGACATTTGGTACATAAGCGATAACACCAGAAACATTATACGAACGTCATCTTTACTCAAATTTTATTTTTCATTGTCTCTTACTCTCGTTCCTCTACTTACCTGTTTGTTAGCACTAGCGTCGGCCTCCACACCGGACTCAGTAAGCGTGTAGTCGTACTGCAACGCGGCAGGCAGTAGGGAATGTATGGCGCCTGCCCACGCTAGTTGAGCTCGACAGGTAGGGTCAGCGGCCAGAGCGGCCACTGCTTCTGCGCCGGCGCATGCTGTATCGCCCAAATGCTGGAAACGTATAAATACAATTAACCTTGGCTACCTCTCTCACATTCCCGTCCTATAAAGGCTCCACTGACAATCAGAGTCGTAGTTGGTAGCAGCTGCGACAAGTGCTGAGTAGATACCTTTTCAGCTTAATCACACAATACTAATTTCATATTTTTTTTTTGTATTATAATTAAGCGTTCTATATGTGATGATGAATAAAGCTTTAATCTATTCAATTTAAAAGAAAAAAAAACAGTTTAATTTTACAATAAATTTTGTAACCGAAAATAAAGGGTAGTGTATGTCTCTTGTTCAAATTGAAAATATGAAAGGATTTTATTTTCTTTACAACTTTTTTAAACATGCTTATGGAGATACCTCGTGAAGTTTGTTTTGACCTCGAAAGAGGGATAGAGATGTAACCTCCCAACGCGAAGAAAATGACAACAATACCGAATGCGCGCGTAATAAATGCGGCAAAAGTCCAACTTTTTCACTATAAAATATAACTAATTTCTGAACGCCAAAATTTGTTAACGATTCCAATAGGTAATAAGATTGATAAAATTAATTTCGGTTTTAAATATTAGCCCCTTTTGCTTGCAAAACATAAAAGAGGGAAAGAAAAGCATATTTTTTCTTGACAAAATTGTTTCCATTCATGTTTTAGCTTTTATAAAATATATTATTGATAAGTCATTTTTAACATAATTTGAAAACAAGAACCACAGTAGGGAGGCAAAATAGAATTGTGTGCTTCTTATAAACTGTTAAATATTCGCGAGGTATCCTCTCAAAATGAAATAAAAATCGTTAAATAAACAGGGTGTACTGACTGTGTGCTTTAGCAGCGGCACCAGATCGACGCATAGCTGCGGCATCTGCGCGCAGACGGCGCGGCAGTCCGGGAACGCGGCCGCCACCGCGAAGCACCGCGCGCAGTGGGCGCACACCGCCGCGCCCACGTCGGCCGGCCGGCTGCTGGCCGACAACACCGGCACGCAGCGCGACATCGCCTCGTGCAGCACCTGCGACCACTCTACACAGTCACTCTGTCCTCTCACGCCGCGCCCACGTCGGCCGGCCGGCTGCTGGCCGACAACACCGGCACGCAGCGCGACATCGCCTCGTGCAGCACCTGCGACCACTCTACACAGTCACTCTGTCCTCTCACGCCGCGCCCACGTCGGCCGGCCGGCTGCTGGCCGACAACACCGGCACGCAGCGCGACATCGCCTCGTGCAGCACCTGCGACCACTCTACACAGTCACTCTGTCCTCTCACGCCGCGCCCACGTCGGCCGGCCGGCTGCTGGCCGACAACACCGGCACGCAGCGCGACATCGCCTCGTGCAGCACCTGCGACCACTCTACACAGTCACTCTGTCCTCTCACGCCGCGCCCACGTCGGCCGGCCGGCTGCTGGCCGACAACACCGGCACGCAGCGCGACATCGCCTCGTGCAGCACCTGCGACCACTCTACACAGTCACTCTGTCCTCTCACGCCGCGCCCACGTCGGCCGGCCGGCTGCTGGCCGACAACACCGGCACGCAGCGCGACATCGCCTCGTGCAGCACCTGCGACCACTCTACACAGTCACTCTGTCCTCTCACGCCGCGCCCACGTCGGCCGGCCGGCTGCTGGCCGACAACACCGGCACGCAGCGCGACATCGCCTCGTGCAGCACCTGCGACCACTCTACACAGTCACTCTGTCCTCTCACGCCGCGCCCACGTCGGCCGGCCGGCTGCTGGCCGACAACACCGGCACGCAGCGCGACATCGCCTCGTGCAGCACCTGCGACCACTCTACACAGTCACTCTGTCCTCTCACGCCGCGCCCACGTCGGCCGGCCGGCTGCTGGCCGACAACACCGGCACGCAGCGCGACATCGCCTCGTGCAGCACCTGCGACCACTCTACACAGTCACTCTGTCCTCGCACGCCGCGCCCACGTCGGCCGGCCGGCTGCTGGCCGACAACACCGGCACGCAGCGCGACATCGCCTCGTGCAGCACCTGCGACCACTCTACACAGTCACTCTGTCCTCTCACGCCGCGCCCACGTCGGCCGGCCGGCTGCTGGCCGACAACACCGGCACGCAGCGCGACATCGCCTCGTGCAGCACCTGCGACCACTCTACACAGTCACTCTGTCCTCTCACGCCGCGCCCACGTCGGCCGGCCGGCTGCTGGCCGACAACACCGGCACGCAGCGCGACATCGCCTCGTGCAGCACCTGCGACCACTCTACACAGTCACTCTGTCCTCTCACGCCGCGCCCACGTCGGCCGGCCGGCTGCTGGCCGACAACACCGGCACGCAGCGCGACATCGCCTCGTGCAGCACCTGCGACCACTCTACACAGTCACTCTGTCCTCTCACGCCGCGCCCACGTCGGCCGGCCGGCTGCTGGCCGACAACACCGGCACGCAGCGCGACATCGCCTCGTGCAGCACCTGCGACCACTCTACACAGTCACTCTGTCCTCTCACGCCGCGCCCACGTCGGCCGGCCGGCTGCTGGCCGACAACACCGGCACGCAGCGCGACATCGCCTCGTGCAGCACCTGCGACCACTCTACACAGTCACTCTGTCCTCTCACGCCGCGCCCACGTCGGCCGGCCGGCTGCTGGCCGACAACACCGGCACGCAGCGCGACATCGCCTCATGTAGCACTCGCCCATTCATTCTTTCCTCTCATTTTTCATATCCCAAAAAATACAAAAGACTATCGGCCGGTTTCTGTATTGAGAACTACTGCCATAAGCACATCCGTATCAATCGTTATTTATTATGACATTTTGTATGAATAGCATTTATTAAGTATAGATTGAGATAAGCTTAGCTCCAATTTTCAAAACAGAAAACGACCGTATGCGATTTTAAAATTATTTTTTTTCGTATGTTTTTTCTTCTATGCAATTTTATCTTCTTTTGACAGATGATTTGTTTACAATAATTTTCATTGGCAGTCATCTTGTGGTATAAACGCCTGACTCTTATCTCTCAATGCTATAGGGTTTGAAATGGTGTATTGTGTGAGGTATCGCGTGGTACCTGCAGGCCGCCCTCGCGGCGCAGCTCCTCGGCGTTGAGCGCGGAGCAGCGCACGGTGGCGTGCGCCAGCTCGCAGGCGGCGGGCAGCAGCGCGGGCGCGTCGCTGGCCGCGAACAGCTGCTCCGCCTCCGCCTCCAGCCGCGCCGTGCGCAGCAGCTGCGGGTAGCCCGCGTACTTGTACGGCGCCAGCACTGCAACGGGACGCGCCGCTTGTACCACCGAACAGGTCCACGAGCGGACCTCACAGGGGTGATCGGCTCGTGAGAGGCGGCCGGTTACCACTCCTTACTCGTACCTCCTTGCCCTATCTTCGCACCGGTCAGTTTTACATCATCATGTCAACCGAGAAACGCCCACTGCTGGGCATAGGCCTCTCCCAAGGATCTCCAAACTGATCGGTCCTGCGCTGACCTCATCCATCGGCTTCCCGCGACCTTCATCAGATCATCGGTCCACCTTGTGAGGGACCTACCATCGCTGCGCCTCCCGGTACGCGGCCGCCACTCTAGGACTTTGACACCCCAACGGCCGTCAGTCCTTCTTGCAATGTGGCCTGCCCACTGCCACTTGAGACTCGCAATTCTTTGGGCTACGTCAGTGACCTTAGTTCTCCTGTGGATCTCATCATTTCTGATTCGATCACGCAGAGAAACGCCAAGTTTTACTTAATTTCTACTAATTAATATGTTAATCCAGCGAAGGACCTAATTGTTCATATCCTATCCTAAGGGGACCACTCCCCTCCTGACCGATAGTCCTCTGTCCTTCAAACCGAGCCTTCTGAGGTCATGGCCCTTCCGAAGAACGAGGCCACCATATTTTCCTCACGTTTCGTCCTCTCTTTACTTTAGTTAGCAACTCCTCGGAAGGAAACATTTATCCCTTATCGAATTTGGCTCGAGTATGGTTTGTTTACAAATAACAAATATTACCTTCGGAGTATCTCTTGAACAGAATAGTCTGAGTACGCAGTATAAGTACTATGTTGTTGGCGTTGGGTCCGTCGCCGGTCCACACGTTGCGGCTGCACAGGAACTCGTACGCCTGATTCACCGCCTCGAACCGATCCTACGGACAAATTACATAATTCAAAAAAAACATATATTTATATATAGACTCTCTAAATAAATTTTCCTTGCTGTCTCTGAAAATGAGAAGTTTGCTCTCCGATCAAATGGTGCTTTACCGTGTCTGTAATAACAGATTTGATTGTATTGCTATGGTTGATCAAATATCGTGTGGCTAGTCGCTAACCGCGCATGTTCAATGCCAAAACTTACCATTTCTTTGTCCCTAGAAATTGCAGTTCTAACGCAGGTCAGCGAGCGCGACTTAGGCGAATTATCATTCATTTAATGATTTATTTTGTAATTTAGATTTACACCCATATGCACAGTCAGCTCCTCGAGATTTCCTCCACTCGACTGTTGCTCGACTCAGCCTCAAGGATAAAATCGGTATGCAGAATTCAAAAAACTATCCTCGACTTGAGCAAATTCCTCAGTTGAGTCGAGTAATGAACTGTCAAACTCAAGGTACGTCGCGATCTACCTTGAGGTCTCCTCAAAGGTTGTTAACAGTGCTTTTCACGTTATTTCTGAGGTTATTTCAAGTTTTATTAGCATAATGACTGATTTCTATGATTTTATTGACTAACTTTCAAGTGAGTAGTATATGTACTAGATACAACTTTATTAATTTACCTAGATATTGTGATGCAAATATAATTGTCAACCGACAGCGGTGTTTAATTTATACTTTATGATAAATTCCCTCAAGCACGCCTTTACCATTTCACTAAAAACTTGCCTCCCGGTCATAATAATTTTCATACTGAACGCGAAAAACGAATAAAATCAAATAAATCAAAATTAAGCATTGCAGTATTTGCAGTCGACAGTTGAGTTGAATGACAAATAATGGCAGAACTGAAAGATATGTCACAGAAGTAGAACACAATCTCAGAGGAGGACAGCCCACAGATGAAAAAAGTGAACCATAAACATATTATCAACACTTTGCCAACATAATTATAAGAAATTTCATGACGTCATTCCTTCACTCAACCTCAACCCGACTTTACTGGAGTTTCCTCAGTGGAGGATGAAGCCGTAACTGAACATACCGATTTCAAGGATGTTTTTAAGATTTTCTTGAGGTGACTTCGACTAAGGTCGAGTGGAGGCGGTTTCGAGGAAACGTCTCTGCATATCGGTGTTAGATATTTATGGTATGTCTCCATAATATGTTTTCAAAAAGCACCTCTTATAATCACTGAGTAATATTTAATTCTATTTTTTGTTTTGAATTTTGTCCTGGTAAGATATTTCTTAATATTGCATCAATCACACTAATGTAATTATATGTGGATAATGGTGCTGATTTTACATCTACAACCATGAAAATACGTGTAACAATTAATTTATTTATTGTACAGTTGTTTATTGTCCTAAGTAAGTAAAATTAAATAATTAAATATTACATTTTGAAATTATCTTATTTTAAAGATGCGTTTCGAAAGCATGAAGTATTATTAAGAAGTTTTTCACTAGAAATAAATAAAATTCAACATTAATGGTGTGGCCAATATGTGTGTAAATGTCACTCACCCGGCCCTCAGGATTTTTATCCGGGTGATACTGCTGTGCGAGCCGGTAGTAGGCCTTCCGCACGACAGCCTCGTCGAGCTGCGTCCCAGACAGTCCTAACACGGCGTAAGCCTCGCTCGCCGTCATCGAAGGTGGCTTCTTCTCCACTTCACGCCGCCACGCTTCCAGCACGTCTTTTAGTAGACACACCTAGATTATATTTATAAAAAATAGTGATCCATATCATCTTACATCTCCCTTTATGTTTGTAAAGTAAAAGCACAAACTAGCGTTACACGAGGTGTAAATTTGTACGGTCAACAATTAGAAAACAACTTCGTTTGACAGTTCATGAATCTTATTATGAAAGTAATAAGGATTCTTTGGTTCGTTAGTTAGTTGAGGATAATGAATCATATTAAAACTCAAGTCTATGTGGATTTCTTAAGGACCAATTTATAGAGCTAAATGGACTATTTAATGCAGCTTACAAAAAATTAGAAACATCAAATAAAATGTTATAGCTCAGTTCGGTCCATAAATATGGAGATCCAAATGTACTTGCGCATTTCATGGTATAAATTTACTAAAACTTCGGAAAAAAGATAGATATCTGTCTCACACGCCCAATCAATCCAGTAAAGGAGTCTAGTGGCTCGAAAAGAAAACAACAACCCACACTGCAGTGGGCAATAAGACAATCTAGTCGATGCGTCGTCTTACCGCTGTGTTATGAAACCTTGATCATCACTTACCGCGTCAGGTATAGGCCAGTCAGGGAACTTCTGCGTATCGCACAAATGTCGGAGGTAGAACATGTTGCAGAATAATTCCCGTTCTAAGTGCGGGTAGCGCACAGCCGGCACGGCGAGGTAGGGGTACCGGGCCGCGACGTGTGCCCGCAGCCGGGGGGTGAACTCCCCGATGTGGGCCGCCACTTTCATTATCAGGATACGTCTGATAGAAAATGGAAGACTTTAAGGGCCTATTCACACAAAGTTTTTCAAACAAACAGACAACGCGTTTTAGAAAGTCTAATTGCGTTTCTATTGATACAGACACAGGCGTCAATTTATTCACGTGTGCAAAGGTACACAGCGTGTGATCGCAACACGTTTCATTTAAACTGGTATCTTATAGGAAAATGTCTAGTGAATAGGCTTTAAGAGAGATCACAGGGCTGAGTGGCGACTTCAAAACATTGAAGAGAGAGAATGCTCGATTTTACAAATATTACAAACTCGCTAAGGCTTTTGATAGCTATTTGGAAGCTTCGAGATGCAGAAAGCCAATAATAATGCCCATCATCAAAAGCCTACGTCTCACTGTTCGGCACATGCCTACTAATATTCAAGAAACATAATATGAGGAGTTTGGGCCAAAAACCAAAATTTAACATTACAATAACTGTTTGATCGATCTTTAGAAAACAATATAGATTAAACAAAATCAAGTCCTTAAGCGAGAAATTATTAAATTCTAACACCTGAACAAGTACTTTAGAAATATCGACGATTCGATTAAGATAGGCGATGCTTTTTTTCTACATTTTTAATACAAAAGCAGTTGTTTTCTTTTTTTTAATACGATTATATATATGTAATTCATATTTTACCTCATTTCTGAATTCCATATAGCCTCTGGCGTATCCCACTCTCCCAGGAAAATCTGCGCAAATTTCTCCGCGCCGTGGTTTTCCAGATAACAAACCATAGCTTCGGGGAGCAGCTGGCCTAGTATGGACCGCTGCATTATGTCTGAGCTCGTCTGAATAATCAAAATTACAAAGTTGCTTAAAAAGTCGTAGATTACATAGCTAACTTACGCATCTCATAGGAGATGAAATTAAAGTGAATCAGTAATCAGTATGTTTTAATAAGATTTTGTACCATTCGATAATTTATTTTACTATGATATTTATATAGAATAAACTACGAAACAATCCTGATTTTCGTTGCTCTCATAACACAAAATCTTTAAAATTCCTGTATCAGATTGTTTATTATTTTATTTTAAGATAAGCTTAATATTGTTACTTCTACTCGCAATGTTTTTGATGTTGTTTACTGTTTTAAACTGACAAATGGATAAAATACATAATTTATGGTCAGTTTTCTATCTTTAACCTCAAGTTTAATACATCATACATCACTGAACTTAACTAATGTTTAGAACAACTAACTACTACATACTCACTTGGTCAGCTCTGAAGGCCTGCTTCATGTGCGTGAGTCTAAGGAAGCGAGCGATGGGCAGCAGATTCGAACCGGTGTATAACAACATAAAATAGAACACTCCAGTCAGGTACAACTTGGATATCTCTGGGTTATCTTGCATAATTTCGTAGAGCAGTGTTGCTACCTAAAAAAAGACAAAAAAAAAATATTTTTAAGGTAAATATTTATATATTTAATTTATAAAAATAAAACGCAACCCATTACATCCTTAATTAGAAAAAATATATTTTTTCTAGTTAAGATATTTTTATAAATTTTAAAGCAATGCCCCAATTTAACCGAATCTTAGGTATTTGTAAAAATATTCGTTTCGGATGTTGAAATAGAATATTTCGACATTGAAGGGTAGACGTTAGCTTATGACGTAAATACAGATAGACTAGAAGAATTTCACAGGGTCATCTCAAGTCCTGGGTAGCTCAGATGGTTAGAGCGGTCGCCCGGATTGGAAAAGTTCGCGGGTTCGATCCCCGCCTCAGGACGTGAAATTTTTCTAGTTTAGATATTATTATAAGTAAATAATTTGTCATGAACTGTTCACATATTTACATTAACAAAATGAAAAAAAAAAAAAAAGGTGTAGTCATATTTAAGGGGTTATTCTACCCATCAATACGAACAACTTTTACTATGAGAAGAACTACGAAATCGCAAAAAAGAAATCAGCTGTTCCAACATTGCGTCGAGTAAGTACATTGACCTTACTATGGAACAGCTGATTTCTTTCTCGCGATTTCGTAGTTGTCCTCATAGTAAAAGTTGCTTGTATTGATACAATAAGCCCTTAAAAAATGACTGCACCTTTTTATAACACCTTGTAGAGATACTAATTAATCTACCTTTTCGACTAGAACAGGGTCAAATGTGAGCAGTAACTGTACCACGTGCGCCAGGCACGCCGGCTCCGAGAGCATTCTCTTCACTTTTGGCAGGGGTCTGATTATCGCGTCTTCCTCGTCTCTACATAAAGTAAAACAAATCTGTTATGATAATTATAAATACAGGTTACAGTTGCTGGCTAATAAAAATAATTTTCTAAAATCGAACGTTGCTATTTTAATTTTATATTGTGTAATGTTATGTGTATTGTTCGCTTAATTTCAACATAACATTAAGTAAAAATAAAAACATTAAAAAATTAACAAAAAAAAAACAAAACAATTTGTGAAAATTAAGAACATTAACTTTGAGAAGTGACTTTTGCATTTATAATATTGGTAAGGATTTTAAAAACTATTTCCTTCTCAGATGGTTACAGCAATCACCCGGATTGTGAATGCTAGGTCGCGTGTGCAGCCCCCGTCCCAGGGCATGAATTTTTTTTATCACTAGTATACTCGCACGTATACGTATGGATCACTAGTAGAGTTATCAGTATGGATCACTAGTAGAGTAGTTATCAGTATGGATCACTAGTAGAGTAGTTATCAGTATGGATCACTAGTAGAGTTATCAGTATGGATCACTAGTTGAGTTATCAGTATGGATCACTAGTAGAGTATTTATCAGTATAGATCACTAGAAGAGTAGTTATCAGTATGGATTACTAGTAGAGTTATCAGTATGGTTCACTAGTAGACGCTTTAGTATGGATCACTAGTAGAGTTATCAGTATAGATCACTAGAAGACATTTTAGTATGGATCCCTTGTAGAGTTATCAGTACGATCACTAGTAGACTGATACATCTACTAGTGATTTATACTGATACAAGTATGGATCACAAGTAGACGTATGAGTACGGAGCACTAGTAGACGCTGACCTGCTGGGGTAGTAGCGCGCGCAGGTCACCAGCAGCTCGAGCACGGTGGCGGCGAGCGCGCTCTCGTCGAGCACGGCCGCGTACTAGGACGGATCACTAGTAGAGGTGTCAGTACGGAGCACTAGTAGACGCTGACCTGCTGGGGTAGTAGCGCGCGCAGGTCACCAGCAGCTCGAGCACGGTGGCGGCGAGCGCGCTCTCGTCGAGCACGGCCGCGTACTAGGACGGATCACTAGTAGAGGTGTCAGTACGGAGCACTAGTAGACGCTGACCTGCTGGGGTAGTAGCGCGCGCAGGTCACCAGCAGCTCGAGCACGGTGGCGGCGAGCGCGCTCTCGTCGAGCACGGCCGCGTACTAGGACGGATCACTAGTAGAGGTGTCAGTACGGAGCACTAGTAGACGCTGACCTGCTGGGGTAGTAGCGCGCGCAGGTCACCAGCAGCTCGAGCACGGTGGCGGCGAGCGCGCTCTCGTCGAGCACGGCCGCGTACTAGGACGGATCACTAGTAGAGGTGTCAGTACGGAGCACTAGTAGACGCTGACCTGCTGGGGTAGTAGCGCGCGCAGGTCACCAGCAGCTCGAGCACGGTGGCGGCGAGCGCGCTCTCGTCGAGCACGGCCGCGTACTAGGACGGATCACTAGTAGAGGTGTCAGTACGGAGCACTAGTAGACGCTGACCTGCTGGGGTAGTAGCGCGCGCAGGTCACCAGCAGCTCGAGCACGGTGGCGGCGAGCGCGCTCTCGTCGAGCACGGCCGCGTACTAGGACGGATCACTAGTAGAGGTGTCAGTACGGAGCACTAGTAGACGCTGACCTGCTGGGGTAGTAGCGCGCGCAGGTCACCAGCAGCTCGAGCACGGTGGCGGCGAGCGCGCTCTCGTCGAGCACGGCCGCGTACTAGGACGGATCACTAGTAGAGGTGTCAGTACGGAGCACTAGTAGACGCTGACCTGCTGGGGTAGTAGCGCGCGCAGGTCACCAGCAGCTCGAGCACGGTGGCGGCGAGCGCGCTCTCGTCGAGCACGGCCGCGTACTAGGACGGATCACTAGTAGAGGTGTCAGTACGGAGCACTAGTAGACGCTGACCTGCTGGGGTAGTAGCGCGCGCAGGTCACCAGCAGCTCGAGCACGGTGGCGGCGAGCGCGCTCTCGTCGAGCACGGCCGCGTACTAGGACGGATCACTAGTAGAGGTGTCAGTACGGAGCACTAGTAGACGCTGACCTGCTGGGGTAGTAGCGCGCGCAGGTCACCAGCAGCTCGAGCACGGTGGCGGCGAGCGCGCTCTCGTCGAGCACGGCCGCGTACTAGGACGGATCACTAGTAGAGGTGTCAGTACGGAGCACTAGTAGACGCTGACCTGCTGGGGTAGTAGCGCGCGCAGGTCACCAGCAGCTCGAGCACGGTGGCGGCGAGCGCGCTCTCGTCGAGCACGGCCGCGTACTAGGACGGATCACTAGTAGAGGTGTCAGTACGGAGCACTAGTAGACGCTGACCTGCTGGGGTAGTAGCGCGCGCAGGTCACCAGCAGCTCGAGCACGGTGGCGGCGAGCGCGCTCTCGTCGAGCACGGCCGCGTACTAGGACGGATCACTAGTAGAGGTGTCAGTACGGAGCACTAGTAGACGCTGACCTGCTGGGGTAGTAGCGCGCGCAGGTCACCAGCAGCTCGAGCACGGTGGCGGCGAGCGCGCTCTCGTCGAGCACGGCCGCGTACTAGGACGGATCACTAGTAGAGGTGTCAGTACGGAGCACTAGTAGACGCTGACCTGCTGGGGTAGTAGCGCGCGCAGGTCACCAGCAGCTCGAGCACGGTGGCGGCGAGCGCGCTCTCGTCGAGCACGGCGGCTCCTCGGGCTACCAGCGTCCACTTGAGCTGGGGCACCGACCCCACCGCCCGCCAGCCCTCCATGCTGTTAGCCCAGCACTTTGTCTTGTTGTTTATCTCTCCACTCTTGTATAGGTCTTTCAACTGTTGAAAAATTATTAATTGCAGAAATTGAGCGGTTTCTGAAAATACAACCCATTTCACATTTGCTAAGGGTAACTTTGTCTATAAAAATGATTGAGTGGCTAAGACAAAACTTTCAGTTAAAATAAGACAATTAGCCATAATTGCATTTTCCTACAGCAGAATCCCTTTGATAGAACGCGTAGCCTTGAGCCTTCATCGTTAAATATTCTCGCAATAAATTCCAGTGTTAACTTAAAACCACGGTTACTGTAGTCTATAGCTCTTGTAGCTCCAAAAGTACTACTCACACGTTTATAAAAGAAAGTGTCATGTTGACAGTATAAAAAACAAGATCCCTGTTTACAACATAATCCTTTCTTGATGAGTTTGGCAACATTACTCACTACAATAAACATCAAAACTATTATTTTTTCAAGGCGATATTCTTGAAGGTGGAGTCTTGCAGTTTAAATTCGAGTGGGCATCACTATGACACTATACAAATAACCTTTACTTTTACTTTAGATCAACCTTCATCACGAAACTTGTGGATCATATTGGACTTAATCTCGTAACCACATCACGAAACTTTTTCTATTATGAATCTAATCTCCTACCCAATAAATAAGGAAACTTGTTGTTCTATACTGGATCTAATCTCCTAACCAATAAATCAGGAAACTTGTTGTTCTATACTGGACCTTATCTCCTAACCAATAAAGTAGGAAACTTGTTATTCTATATTGGACCTAACCTCCTAACCACATCACGAAACTTATTCTATTATGAATCTAATCTCCTAACCAATAAATCAGGAAACTTGTTGCTCTATACTGGATCATATCCCCTAACCAATAACTCAGGAAACTTGTTATTTTTTATAGAACCTAATCTCGATAACCACATCACCAAACCTATTTCTATACACTGTACCTAATCTCCTAACCAATAAATCTAGAAACTTGTTGTTCTATTCTAGACCTAATCTCCTAACCAATAAAGTAGGAAACTTGTTTTTCTACTTTTTCTTTATTTAATGGCCACTCGTTATTACGAATTTTGCCAAGGTCAAGTAAAATTAATCAGCAAATAACTTGCGTCAACTTTGTACGGTGATTAGGCAAGCCGAATTCGTTTTCCGAAGAAAACTTGGACGCCGGCTCGATAAAACAAAATGGATGCCGTCAGATGGCTGTAGATGCGCACAACCCGTCGATTTCACAGTCAGCCGATAACAACCAACTTGTTGTTCTATATTGGACCTAATGTCCTAACCAATAAAGTGTACCTGCTGGAAGCTGACCGGCCCCATCCGCTGCACCTTGTCCCCCTGCTCGAGGTTGTAGTACCACTCGCGGTCGCCGCCGCTCGGCTGCGCGGGACCTTCTATCACGTTGCTTTGAGTCGGCACCGTCGCCCGCGACGTATGGAGGTGCGCTAGTGTCATTAATTCTACTAATATCCTGGGGTATAACGTACAATCATTAGTCAGCAAGAAATTTCTTATCCTTTAAGAAATTTTCTATATCAGTGTAATTACCTGATGCCATTCCATTCTAATATCTCACTAACGTTTCTTCTATGTAGAATCAACTTTGACAAAAATTGAACTAATCTATCCCTTTCCATTCTATCGCACGTCTGTGAAAAGAAAAACCTGGGTTTAACAAAAAACAATCGAACAGTCATCTTTTTTAGCAATGTCAAGGTACTTACTCTATCTAACATTTGAACTATGTATTTGGTGTCTGCGAAAGGTCCTATGTCTTCGTAGTAGCGTCCGTACACTATACTCATGGCTTGGAGACACATGCACTTCATTTCTACTTTGGGCGTCGAGAGAAACCGATGGTAGAGATCATTGAAAAATTCATATCTGAAAATAAAAATTAACATCATTTTAAAGTGATATTAAAATTCATTAATAATTCTAAATTCGTTTGAAAAGATATCAATGTTCATAATATCACTACGAGTTATGAGCATACATAATAAATGGCGTTCTTTATAGTTAGCATTGATCTAACAATAAAGAGAACCATTTATCTAGTTAACCCATATTATCCAGTGAACATAAGTTAGGAAAAAAAGAATGTCCTGTGGCGGGGACCGAACCCGCAACCATTCACAGTCCGGGTGACTGCTCAAACTAGATGGTTATATCATTTACTCATCTCAGATGAGCTGAGTGAATAATTTTTGGCTTTCAATTCACTACACAATTTGAAGCGACTAAACACAACATGGCGGTCAGATCACAGAATTGACTCTCTTTGGTGCTACTTGTAACATTACATTAGTATTATAGATGTAATTTGGTTTAGAGGTCGGTATGGTACTAAAATGTGTAGTAGGAAGTCAGCATATATATTTAAGAACCTATATAACTCTTGGACTGTAACAGAAACAATTGGTTATAAGTAAACTCACGACTTGCGAATAGGACTGTCGTCATTGTCCCTCTGCTCCAGAAGTATTCTCAAGTAGTAGTCGCCTATCTTGACTTCGTTCTGCAGGCACTGGTAGTGGACTTCGAGTTCGGCGTGGTTCCAAGCAGTGAGGGCGCCACCGGCGACGTCGCGGTCGCACGTGAACGCGCGTAATTCACTTTCGAGGGCGCTGCGGAGCTCTTCGCGGGTCTTTTGGACAAAACATCACTACCTATATAACTGTAGCTATTTTGTTGACAGAACAGAATTGAACAATGCTACTTCTTTTAAAAACAAACAACTTGACCTAGCATATAAGCTTTGCGCTGTACCTCTTAAGGACCACTATCTATGTCTGAAAATAGAGTATGAATAGACAGTATTAATGCGTTACATGGGAGCAACTTTGCATTTCTGCGTTTTAAAAGCAAATCTCGTGTTTTATAAATCAAATTCTTATCTTGTGTCATGGATCATTTAACACAGCTTACCGTGTGATTCCATATGAGGTTCGGCAACGCGTGGTCCCTGTGGAACTGGTAGTAAAACAGGGGCCAGTTGGCGTTAGACTTGAGCCGCTCGCGCCGCCGCCGCAGCACCACGGGCCGTTCCCGGGCCTCCTTGGCGGCGCCCCCCGCGGCGGGCCCGCGCCCTGTTCGCTGGGCCCAGTGCTGGAGCGCTAGGGCTGCGTAGTGCTGTGGATTTGGTTTAATTATAGCCGCAATCAAAGGCGCTAAGGAAGGACAGAGGCAAGCGTGCATTAATTAAAAACGGAGGTGTCTAAATCGTATAAAATCTATGTCCATCCAAAAAGACAGAAAGAAAGGAGATAGTAAATGTTGTGTGGGATTTGGGCCAGCTCATAACACCATGTTTTCATACAGTTATTTTTGTAGGAATCCACTTTAACTTATCATTATCATGAAACTTCTATTTTGATTTGCTGCAAAAAAATTATGAAGAAAACTAAATTCAAATAAACATACTTGAAATTTCAAATGTCAAAATACAATTAGTTTTTTATTTCTTCATAGCCAGGGTCAAACAATTTCGAATAAGACAATGATGATAGAAAAACACTTCAATCAAGCGTATTCAAAACATTCACGTTTCCCTACAACAATCACCTAGAAACATATTTTTGGAGTTGGTGCTAAGTAGTTTCCAAAAACAATAGAAAGTAAAGCACCGACTCCAAAAATATGTTTCTAGGGGATGAATACCTACTTAAATTTAATTATTTCATCCTTTTCAGTTTTTTGAAGTCTGTTTTAATTTTTGTTTAAAATTTTTTCAATTTCAATTTTAAATTACGTAGTACAAATATCGGCAAAAATTATAATGTTGAGTTTTGGGTGTTTGAAGAATTTGAGAACCTGGTTTTGCAGTAGAATCTCACCTCAATATGCTTCTCGACGTACTTGACCTGCCTCTCTAGAGCCTCCCAGTGCGGGGCCCTAGTCTTGATGGTTTGTTGAGCCAGTTGCAAGTTGTCTCGCTCTTCCACGCGCTCCTGCTCTAGCGCGGCCGCTGGGGGAGCTTCGGTAGATTCCAAGAACGCGAGGAGACCTGATGGCTAGGATGACGGAGTTTTTTTTTGTTTTTTTTACACTAATAAGACCGTTACGTCACACGGCTTTTCATACAAACTCTCTAGTCGAAAATATTGGAAACGAACGAACCGATTCTAATAATACTTTACGTGTACTTACAAGCAAATCATGCCCGTCTAAAAAGATGTCAGAGGATTTTCTAATATATTCGGATTGAGAGTTTAAATGAAAAGACGTGTGACACTAATGCCCTTAAGGCAAACGCATTGAAAAGGCAGCAATTTATTGGGTGAATTTTATATTTTTCACAAAAATCACATTTTTGTACATTTTTGGAGATTTTTTACTCAAAAAAATTAAAGATAATAAAATTTAATAATTTTGTAAAATTAAATACCTACATGAAACAAAATTCATACTAAGGACGACAACAAACAAACTAATAGTGATATCAATATCGGTTCCACTAACCATGATCCGGCGAAGTAAGCCATGCGCAGGCGCATGGTCCACCAGCCACAGTGCTACTAGATGCCGTGCCAGGTGCCTGTGGTGCAGTCTAGCCGGCGCGTACAGAGCACTAAGCAGGTGTCGCGGTAGTGCCGCCTCTGCTAGCGCTAGCGCCTGCATCCGAGTACCCACAGACCCGCCGCCTTCCTCGATCAACGCGCGCATCACTAGCCCCGCTCCTTTTACTATCGCCATCGATGGGTGCTACCGAAACAGTCAAAAGTAATGACTTTGCAAACTGTGTCGCTACATAGACCTTCAGCGACACAGTTTGTTGCATCAGCAAAAATATTCGTAGCCGTAGAATCGTAGCCGAATACCGTAGCCGCATCAAAAAGTCGTATCCCTACACGCGTGCGTGCCGGTTTAGTCCTGTTAATTAGTTATTGATATTAAATTGACTTTATTTTGTGTGTAACCATGTGTGCAGTGATTTAATAGACTTCTACTAACTTCTATCTTCTTTTATTTACAACACGCAATAAACCCTTCTGATTAGACAGTGCAGTTCACAAACAGATACCTGATTTAGGAGAATAACATAAACACTACCTAAAGTCTAGTTAATACAAAGAGCAATAATATGCGTACGCACACCAAGACACGTATGAACAAAGATCTCAAATATGTCAAAGGAATCCTTACTTTTGTAGATATCGTGTAAGAACCTTTCAGAGTTGACCGTTCTTCTCAGAACAGGGGGTCTTGTTCTGAGAAGAACGGTCAGATTCATATGAAAGGATGGCCAAAGTTGATTTGAGATCGCTATACGTACGGGGTAGTTTATGTGCGCCTTGTATAGTCCATTGTATTTAATGACACATCTCCCGCACAAACATTCCCATAAACATTCAAATGCGATTTTTAAAGTCTTGCTTTGTAAATACATTTTACTGTGGCAAGCCTGCTTGTGCTGAGCGATTTTGTCTTCCCTGTGTAGCTGTAGTGTGCCTACAGAGTACGAAGCATTATTTATGCGTTCACTTGCTTGTATTTGTCTTATGCTCGGAAAAATAAATCTATGATCGCCTCCGTTCTGGACTTATAGCCGAATAAAAGGAATTTTAAGGCCCAGGACAGTCATATCAGTAATTAACTTAATATAGTAAAATAATAAAAATGTCCTACAAAAATCGGTTCATACCGCGCAAACCAACTAACAGCAGAAAAAAACAGCTTTGAAAATGTTATGTGCAAACAGATTTTGATTCTCATGTAAGTCATTGTACACTTACCTCAAATAATTTGAACAGAATCCGTCCCTTGTTCGCGACCATCTCTAAAAGCTGGTCGAACTGTTTGCCATCTGTAGTCTCACTGTACGGCACGCAAAGCGCGAACGTAAGGAAATCCAACATAGCAGCCACAACCAAGGCGCCGCTGCCAGATATCTGAAAAAAATTTATGGAATCTATACACGTAATATTAAGTGAAGTAAGTTTGTAATACACATACTGGAGATGTAATTTTGATTTAATTTTGATGAGTTCAGTATAATCAAAAAGCCAAACTCGTATGAAAATCTTTATGGTTTTGATTATTGAAATTAATGATACTTTAGGGGTTTGTGTTAAAATAATAAATAATATTAAGGGTGATTTAAAAATAACATTTTTAATGAAAGTACAGAATCTTCTGATCTCGGAGTGATTAAAATATGTGCACTGTTTCCGAAAAACAAATCTAACACTACAACAATATAATGTTGTTTGTTGTATCGCTTGAACCTTTAACAAGTGAAAGGCGATTGTAATAGTATAGTAATACGGTTGCTTTTTCAAAACATCATAGTTATTTTGCAGCTGTGAACGCTGTAATTCTGATTCTGACTGTACCATAAATGCCAGATGTCATAATCACATTTTTTATGCTGCAATTATCATTAGATATTCCAAACTTGCAGTTTAAGATTTCAACTATCTATCTCAAAAATTCACCAGGCTGTCAGGAAAGGCCGCGGTCGCTGAACTCGCTGAGCCAATACTGGGTGTACGGAACTGTTATACGAACCACGTGTTCGGCCCACATGGAGAGGAGGCCTTCGAGGAAGGCGGCGGATGAGAGCATGCTGGCCTTGTTGAGCTGTTCCTGGCGAAGGTCGGGGTCCTGGTGCATTGGCTGCATGAGCGCGCAGACGGCGTCCAGCGCCGCGTGGGAGCACGCCGCGGAGCCTCGCCGCAGAGCGCTCACTACCGCGGTGCCGATCCATTCACGGAAACTGCACCAAAAATACTTGTTAAATTGACAGCTGATATTTTCGAGTCCATAAATTAGTTAGTTACACCTTTTGCATCATCATCATCACCAGCCTATATACGTCCCATTGCTGGGCACAGGCCTTTCTACATGGAAGAAACACATGAGGAGTTTGGGCCATAACACCACCTCGCTGGCCTAATGCGGGTTGGTGGGTTAAAGCAGTTGCAGTAATAATCGGGACCATCGGCTTAACGTGCCTTCCAAAACACGGAGGAGCTCGAGATTATAAATTTCGGTTGACCAATCCCGGGGTCAACCATGGCGTAAGTTGCTTTGTTTTCGTATTCCAAACCAGAGCGCTCAAACCAATACGCCACCGAGCTCCTCATTCCTTTACCTTTTGCATAATGTTTATAAATAAATTTTAGGTAACCCCCGATTTCAATAATGACCTATCTAACACCATCTCATTGAGAATATTCATATAAGCCCAGACACGATATACCTGCTGTAAGTTTCTAAAGGATTGAGCGTCCCGCAGACTTTTTGATGATACAGGATCAGCTCCAGGTTAGCAGGTCTTAGAAATACCACCGAAGTAACAGTAAATCAAATCAATCGGATCATAGAAAGTTAGCAAAACCCTTTTGTCAAGTAGAGAAAGGAACTGATAGTCATCAAACGCCTGAACTGATCTTCATAAATTATTGCTAAATTCAAACAAAAAACCGGATCAAAATCGGTACATTCGTTTAGGAGTTACGATGCCACAGGCAGATACACAGACAGATACGTCAAATTTACAACACCCCTCTGTTTTCGTCGGTGGTTAAAAACAAGAAATAATCAATCTACTTCTATTGGAAAAATATCTCCGTTGAAAAAAAAAGTCTCTGAAATCGAGTTTGCTGTTAAAATTTTAAAAGTATTTTTATTGTTTTATTGGAAATACACACCAATGTCACCAATATACCGACATATTTGTTCTATAACGCCTATCTAGCTCTCCCAATAGCGACAACGAAGTGGCTATACCTTATAACTAATTTGGACAAAATTATACACAAATTAATAAAAAAAACGCAAAAATTGCCATAAATCTTATAGGCTCCTTTAGTTAGGAGCTATTTTCACATTTATTGTTTTCCAGTTGTCCTCATCAAAACACGCAAAACTCGACCTTGAAGTCAATAAGTTGATAGATATAGGAAAAGAAAGTCAACTTCTTAAATAATTTAGAATAGGAGGTAATTGGCACTTACCCGTTGACATATTTTTCAGCAACTTATAAGGATATTGAACTGTTTTTAATGCATAATGGTGGCTATCTTCATTCAAAAACTCACCCAGGTAATGCAGTGAACGCCGCAAATCCCACTTTACTAGCGCAGAGTCGCCGCAAAGCGTGGAACTGCGCCTCCAACTCTCTCGGTGGTAGGTTCCCACCCGATGTAGCACTTGTCACGAGAGCATTGAGCGCGCCAGTTATCAGCTTCTCTTTGTTCTCCGCAAATAGGCGCTAAAGACGTAGTTGGAGATGTCTTACACTATAATGCCTTACAATTTTGATTGAAGATTCTGCACGTTATCCCGAACCATAACCGAAAACGCAATATAATGTTCATATAGTAACAGACAATAGATAAAACAAAACCTTTGAAATACAGAGTGTTCTACCCAGTCAAATAAAGTAAGCAAAATTATTAAAAGTCTTTTGGTTTTTCAAATAAAATTGTACAAAATCTGCACATAATTCTTAAGAGATTCGAACTAGCACTGGCGTTAGTAGTCTTTACCTTTAATGAATTGTAATTATCGGATGTGCAGTGAACAGCGTGGTGCCAATTATGATAATGATCGCAAAATATACTAGCATTTGTGCATCAAAACTTGAATGTAATCGAAAATATTATATTAAGACACTTCATTTATTTATTTAATATTTTTTATTGCACAAAAAGGTACAAAAGGCGGACTTAAAAAAGAGATAAAAAAAGGGAACTTCCTATCCTACCGCGGAGTTACCGTTACCTACAAAAAAAAGAGCAAGTATACATTGCATGATCTAAGAGACGGGCATGTAGCAAGGCATCATGCGTAGTGCAAGATTTTTATAAGACGTAACGGCAAGTCCATACATTATTTAAGGCGCCACAGTATACGTATACGCAAATACGTTTTCACTCGTGTACGAAGGAGTGAGCGATCAATAAATAAACAAAAAAATAATAGGACAGTATATGTTTGCATTTGTGCAAATTAATGCATTTGTGTTCTTAACAAGTTTCAAACCTGGTTTAACTAAGTTAATGGACTACCATTAACTGGTAATGGTACGGGATGATGAGCAGATATCTTGAATATGTCTTTGCAAAATTATTAATTTAAAAGAAAGAGATTGCAGAAACCAGAATACCCTATATAATGTACTATAATGATACAGTCTAATAAAGAAACCAAAAGAGTTCACAATCATGTTCTTTATACTTTAAGAATATAGCACATTGTTTAGATAAGAAAAGAAAGCAAATGTGTTAGTTTAAGCAATGCAAAAGACTAAATCTACATATATAGTATTTACAAAGACTATCCGATCAAATAAAAATAAGATTAATAATTTACGCTATTTCTAAAACTTAACAGATTCAAATTCAAGATTTGACAACATAGATTTATACTCTTATAAATACTCTTTTAAAAAAATTATTACATAATATTATAAGCTAACCTGAACTGAAACCATTTTTAATCTCATTTTAAATTGATCGGATAGAACCTATACAAATCACAAATAAAAACCCACACCAGTATCAATCAAGATAAAATGCAATGTCATGTGGACTGCACCGTGGGTGAACTATAGCACAGAATAATAAAATGAAAATCATGTAATAATTTATAATTACTAACTGCCTGTGTTTAATTATTCCCCAAAATATGAATAAAATAAAGAAACAAGAACTAATTAAAAGCAAAAAAAAAATATTATACCGAATCTACGACAATTCCCAACGTTGGACTGTATGAAAATATACAAAGAAAGCAAATGTATTTAACAAGCATATAAACAGACAATAAATAAGGAAAGCTTTCTCACCATTTTTATTCAATCTTTGATACAAGCTTTATTATTCCGTGTTATGTATCTCTACTGCCCAAAGACCATTCTAAATATTGAGGGTGGGTGGGGAGTAATAATTTAATAATCATCATGAGGGACTTACTAGATCCCACGTAAGAAACAGCCACAACAGGGGGCGGGCCTACAGGCACACAACATTACGTTTATACCCCAAAGTCAAAAGAGCAACTTATAAAATAAAATAAATCAAAAAATTATTGATAATGTGCAAAGCAAAACAAATACAAGCATGGGACTAGAAATTAGATCGCAAATTCATTTATTGTTCAAAAAGCAACACGATAATTTTAATGTCGATCCAAGCTAAAAGAAACAACAAAAATCTTGAAAAAGCAGTAAAGCTAAGAATGCAATGAAAAATTTACGAGGATTTCTCAAATGAGATGGAATGTATGTTACGTAATGTTAGTAGAAGGTTGTGTATAGTTGGAAATAGACTTACGTCTTGGCTGACGGAATAGTTGAGACCGCTGTAGCCGACATTCGCGTTAAATCGCTCAATCACCTCTGCCCGGCACATTCCCACTGGGTTTTGGAACAATCTGATCGGAAAAATAATTTCGTACAGAATAGGCCTAATTTTGGTCACACTAACTAAATCTAAAAGAGATGTTTAAAAATGTATGGAGACCCGGCCAGGTATATGAACATTATACTGAAAAATAGGTAAAAATATGCAGGACAGTGTTAAATTGTCCAATTTCTTTTTATTTGCATTGTTGCGTGGTACAAAGCAAGAATTTTATAAATAAAAACTGCAACACAGCCAAATATTCATGATGGTTCTTATGTCACTTTGGTGACGTTTCGTTGACTTCTATGTCGCCCGCCATATTGCCATAGTGAATAACGGTGAAATCGACGAAAAATTTCAACTTTTGTACATACAAACTATGCATGAAAACGAATTATTAGTATTTATCGCGGATTCTGGAGATTTTTCCTGATTTTTTGACATACTGTACATATACCTGGCCGGATATGAAACATCTCCTTTAAGTGAAATACATAACATTGTCTCAATATGAAGGAAAGGGAAATGAATAGAACCTATATTAGAAGATACCATAATGTCATTTTTGTCCATCTTCAAAATACACTATATGCGGGTAATAGATACCATACTATCCTATGTAGAACTGATTCTACATTGCTCAGGGCCTATGCCCTGAGGCCATTATTATAAGTTTTGGTTGTAAGCGCCCAAACTAGTCTGACATGTAGACAACTAAACAAATGAACGGATCTTGTGAATACAAGCAAATTGGTCTATGAATACCTTTTGGTCTATACTACCAACTTTACATGTTGTAGAACTTTTAGTTAAAAAATTAATTTAAACAAATACCACTGCATTAACCCTCTTACAATACTTCTTTGATAAATAATCCTTCTCAAATTTTCGCTATATAATTGACATTTTCATTGTTTTTTCATTAGTGCCTTGAAGGTTCTAAGATATTTTTGCAATCAAGCAGTCATTAATGCATTGTTACCGCAGATGGTTAGATTCCGTTTCCTCTTCAACTGGTAAATGCAAAGGGCCCAGCCGGAAACCCCGCGGAGTGCCTGTGGAACGAACGTGCACGTCGCGCTGACCCGCTGAACGAACTCCATCTAGTAAGGACGCTAGCAGCGCATCTCTTTGAAAAACAATAACTTATTAATATTTGTCATGCAATTGAATCCTAATGAAATGGTGCATGCTGACAGATTTTGACCGAGTACATAGTTTACATACTAAATTAAATGTTGTACAGACGCGTCATTATGTACCTACAACTGGTAAAGTAGGGAGAACATACCTTTCTCCAGCCAGATATGACCGTGTCTGTCCATTATGATATTCAATACTGAACTTCTGTGGATGCTCTGGGTCTCTTATTAAAGCGAATACATCACTTAATGGACGAAGACATACGACCTGCAATAATAACATGAATTTAACTATAAAATTGATAAAATTATATTTTCTTAATAAAACTAGGTATATTTTCTATTCTTACTGAATAAGTCTGTGGATCTCTCTCGAGGATGCAAGTGTCGGATAGACACATGGTTCGTCTCATAGGCTCCATGTGTCGCGCGGGGTTCACCTTTTGCACCATAAACTCGCTTAAAGATGTCTGATGCTGGTCACCACTAAAAAAAGAACAAATATGTTTTCCACACTATATTGGACAAACCACAATATATTGGACAGTTTGAGTACAAATACATTGCTTTATTGGGTCCGTTGAAAATTTATATTACATTCCTTTATAACTTATCACTACAATATGATGATGATTTAAACATTTATTAAAAGATTTATTTTTAAAAGGTAACAATTAAAATACAATTTCAAGCTACCGCATTAACATCAAATCAATAATTTAATTAAGCTAAAAATATTTCATTTGATCATCACAGTACCAGATAGTATCATTTATTATTCAATAAGTTCGCAAGGTCATGTGAATCATTGTTTTGTCTGATAATAGGCTAAAATGGTCGCTGACTTTCCATTTTAAATATACACAAACAGCTGACAAATACAGTCAGATGTTAGTAGATAAATAAATGACAGATAACAATGAATAAATTAACATCATTAGAAACATAGTCATTATAATTGAGCTACAAGTATATTTGAAGTTATAATAGAAATAGTTGTTTAAAATATACACACAATTTATTTATATGATGGTTTTTATTATGATACATGCATTCAAAGAGCTACTCTTGTTATTTTGTATAATAATAATAATTATGACAATATCATGAGAATACTATATTGTGACTATCAAAATTGTTACAACTGAAATATCAGTCCTCTCTCTGAATTCATTTGCTTGATAATAATAGCACTATGTATTATTATTTTCATACAAATCACGACAAATGACTCAACACCACCTGATGTGAAGCAGTAAGAACAGTCCATATGCGAAGACAGCTAGTGCAGTTCAGACACTGCATGAGTATAATAAGTATGTACAGGACCAGACCTAGTATTATAAAGTCAAATCAAAACAACACTTTTAAAAGAGTATGATATACCTTTCAACCCTTACCTGCTGGTAAGGGCAGGCTAAAACACAATAGAATTAGATTTGAATATACTGTGAAATATAGTTTGTCTGTTTTAAAAATAATAAAATAGAATATTTCGACATTGTGAGGATATACATTTGACGACCGCCTGGCCGAGTGGTCTGTACCCCAGGCTACTCGGTCAAGAGGTCCCGGGTTCGAATCCCGGTAGGAACAAATGTTTGTATGTTGAGTACGAACATTTGTTTACGAGTCATGGATGTTTATATGTTTATTTAGTATATTTCTAATATTTATATACATATTATCATCATTATTTCTCCGTTATCTAGTATCCATAATACAAGCTCTTTATGATGCTTACTTTGGGCTAGATAATAGGTGTGAGTGTATAAATACTATTTACTATTTACTATACATTAGTTATTTAAGCAAATACACATTTACTAACCGTAGAACATACCCTGCCCCATTAACATGAAACCCCTGCTTCTTTATAGAAATACTCCCTTTTTAAAATTACTATGTAAATAGATTAGTAACCATAAAATCAAATTATAACTTTAAACATTATGTGTTCTGTGTTTTCTATGTAAGTTACCAAGTTAGTTATATTAGTGTCAACTTTTGTATTGTCTTTTCCTCAGGTAACCGAAAACAAGAGATCAACGTTTGGTTATTCATACTGGCTATTTTCGCTAAGACGTGTTTCTCCTAACTAGAGTCTGGCAGTAATGGTTGCTCATCTAAGAACGAGCGATTGTCAATTATTTAAAAAAGTGAAGTGACAGATAGAGTAGAATAATTTCTTAAGGTTATCCCAAATCCTTGGTAGCTCAGATTGTTAGAGCAGTTACCCGAATGGTGAATGATTGGGAGTTTGGTCCCCAAGCAGGATTTTTCTAGTTTGGATTCTAAGTACATTCTTATTCGTTCTTTTTTCTAAGTACATTTTTAAATAAAATAGAAACTTATAAAATTTTCACCTGTATTTCCCAAATCTTTGGTTATGGTAATCATCCAGAGTGATAGTGGTTGACAACACTTTGATGCTGATGCTCAAAGTTAAACTAGACATCTCCAACATCTTGTTTATGATCATCTGCTGGTCCATTGAATTTGAAAACATATGAAGGCGGCTGTAGCCACCCACAGCCAAGACAAAACCTCCAGGAACATCTCTTACCTAAAAATACAAAAATAAAAAATTTATTTGCTGTAAAGCCATTCATTATAATAGGTAATTTTACATACTCTACATTTTCAATTAGACAACAACTTTTTTAATAGAACACAACAACAACATCAATAGTGTTGAGTAATCAGAAGTAAACAGCATTAAAATTAAAATAAATAACAAAATGCTCATTTATTTACAATAATCTGTGAAGTACCCTACATATCAGATACAACAGTGTTTGAACATGGGACAGCACCTTTATCAGGGTTAAATTGAATAATGTAACACCAATGACACATTATTTTGCTTTACACATAATGTCTTATTATCCTTATAACATTATTATCATTCATCTTGTATTATAAAATTCATATATAAATACAGTTTACAATATGTATGATATTTATACTATATCTTACTATACATTCACTCATCTTTTATTTTTCTAAAGGTGGGATGGGTGAGTGTTGAATAGGAAGTATAAATCGTGAACAAAAATTTGTTGTCTTTTTTATCTAACACACATTTATTGACACGATTACATCTTTGCATGTTTTTAGTTTTTATAACAAATAAAAAAAATCCACCACACAACTAACATGACTATTGATCCATTTTTTTTGTGCGTGTGAACACATATTAACTAGCATGGAATAAATTATATTAATATTTCTTCTGTATATTAGATGCCAAACCATGCCAAGCCTAGGATCTTTTAGTTCTTTATGCGTACAATGTAGACTTGCTTAGAAACTACTTTGCTTCAAGTTATTTATGTATGTTGTGATTGTTAAAAAATACTTTTGAGTTTCCTAATAAATAAATTTTTTAAAAAATCTTATTTCTTCATGTAAAATCTTTAAATTAAATAGAAATTGACATTGGTTACTTTAACCTCCCAAAACTTTTGAGAGGCTAACTGTCCACTGTAGCAGAGACAAGCAAATTGGAGCTTTCTTTAATAACTAATATCTATTTTATTGCTAAAAGAATTATGACATTCATTGCAAGACTAGTGAAATTCAAAGTGAAGAGTGGGTGAGATATGCCATCCTGGAAATAGTTGGAGTGAATAGTGTTCTAAACCAACTTAGATTGATTTTAGTTTTGACAGCAAAGTTTAGGCACAGGCTACATTACTGGAAAAATGCAGTATTCTCACCTAAAACAAGTCTGGTAGGACTTAGTGAACACTTTTCAGTTGCACTAAAAAATCACAGTGAGATGTGAGAAGTTAAAGTTAACATATTTTAAACACCAGGTAAGTATATTGAAATCCAAAAGCATAGACATTTCATATTGCTGAAATAGTCTCTAAACTTTAGAATTTGAAACATAATTAGAATAAAAATAAAAAACCTGCAGAATGCCCTGGATATCAGAATAGGGATAGCTGGCAAGAAGGGTGTGTGTAGAGGGATCCAACTGTTCCAAGGCACAGGGCCCCACTTCTAGGACAACTGGCAAGCGAGTGCCACTCCAATGGTGTTTATAAGCTTGGTATCTCTGAAACATCCAGAAATACAGTAAATTTTGTGTTGGTAAGAAAAATCTACTAATAAATTGGTTTTATTGGGAAATATTTTGTTTTTTTCTCAATATAGTACCCTTAGTGTGAGTCTCAATCAAATTGAAATGAAAACAATCACCATCATGTTCACCTCGTAAATTCATATATAAAAAATGATTTCCTATAATTCACAACAGAGGCACTGCGGTCTTCTTCTTCTTCTTTTCTAAGTAGCAATGTATTATCTTGCAAAAGGATAACAATTCTGCCAGCACAGTGCTTTGACTGAGCATGTGAAATCATGGGAGTGCAGACGCAATCATGGCAACACTGTCATTTTCATATGATTTGACAGTTATCATGATGACAAATATTTTAGTTTCAATTGTATAGAGACTTACACTAGAGGCACAGTTTAAAATATTCTTACAAATGTATCCTTCGGTTTTTCAGCAAAGAGAGTTCTATACTTGAAAGCTTCTGTTAAAATAAGACACTTGTGTTCTGATGAAAATTTCATAGAATCAACTTTTTTGTCTTTCTTCATAACTAGTGTGAAATCATGGTTAGTGGGGGAGTTGGAGTGTTTAGCAGATGCCACTGTTATCACATCTGCATACAGCCACTTGTTAGTCACTTCCAGACGATCAGGGTTATATGTAGTAATGCCGTGTGTTCCGACAGAGAACACCCTCTTATACTTCCCCTTCCAAGAGTGTTTTGTGACAAGGAATGATGCCACATCTTGGTTATCTTTCAATGGCATCATCTTAACATTGCCTGAAACATACCAAAAAATGAAGACCCTAAGGTAAATATTGAAAGCGGTAAAAGTTCATTATCTTTTGATTGGGTTACAAAGACACTTAATTATGGAACTACCTAACACATTGCGGAAAGTATCTTAATTAATTTAAAAAATATATTTTCTCAGATAATTTATACGTTAGATACTGTAATTCCCCATCTGCTAAAGTTAGGTCTACCGGAATTAATTTTATCAGTACGATCCTCCCCTTTGTAAATAGATCTGAAACGAAGCGCTGTGGACGTGTAAACAAGGAATATCGGAGTACTCTTTCATGGTATTGTAGTTAATAAATAAACAAATTAATACTTACAATTTGGTGGCAGTCTAATAAACAGTGTATAATTTTAGCTAATGTCGAACAAGTACCACATAGTATACAAAATAATCATAAAATTCGAAATAAGCTGATCACTACAGAATAATATCTGATATCAGTACTTTGACCACAGATTACTACTTTGACAGCTACATGAAATGTTATAATTTTATACTTTTTTTTTGTTTTGTTTTTATATTTATTCTTCCTGTATTGAGAAGGCAAAGGGAACTATTTCTTCATTTTTTTATTGCATTGAAATGTTGGTACACATTTTGATGCATATTAAGATAATTTAGTGTGAAATATATGGTGACGGTTACCATGATGCTGCTTTGATGAGGTAGACAACCACGATAAAATTATTATCATCTTGGACACCATAATCACTTTTATTATAATGATCTTCCAATTGCACCAACACTTTTATGAGACCATTGTGTTAGTTAGAAATATAACCGTCGCATATAGAGAAAAAGTAAAATAAATTCCTGCTATTAAAATAAAATTTAAACATAACTGTGTGAAAATTAAAATAAAAAGTTTAGCTTTTTTGTCTATGAAGAACGAATGTTAGAAAAATTCTATTTATTCTTTGTTAGTTTTCGTCACCGATTTTGATTTAAACTCCCAAGCCCCATCACTTCTTTCACTATTGTTTCACCTCACTTTAGTCTGACAAAAGTATACATACCTTACGGTCTATAATACGCAAATATTACCAACGTTACGAACAGTGCAAGCAAACACCTTAGCACAACCTTGGGCCGAATTGAATACGGCGCTATGTGCGCTGTTTGCGTGCAATCAATTCGAACCGCAATTGCACTCTCAATTTCTTAGATATTACTTTTTTGATCGAAGAGTAAATTTTGGAGGTTATTTTAGTTTTTATGGTACAAAATCGCCACCGATGTTGATTTTGTTAAATGGTATTAAATAGTTTGAACCATTATTATTAGGTCGCCCCATACAATTCGTCTCAATACAAAATGGACAAGCTTTTTCTACACTCAACTTTTAAACACCAGATACAAAAAAATATTCTTCAAAACTTGAGCCCCAGCTTCACACTTAAAAAATGCGTTGTCATAGAAATTAGACTAAACTGCGCGTTCAAATTGCGTAAACTCAAACACTGACCAATTATAACCAATAAACGCTAGAAGCATTCTGACAAGCTATGCTACTGGTCAAATTCTAAAAAATGGTTGAAGTTGAACCAATAGCGAAAAGGGTGTACTTTTTTTCTAATAGCTATACATAGCGTTTACTAGGGTTATATATACTCTTACGCTTGATGTGCTGCCGGCTGTACAATAACAAGTTTTCAGCAATTCAAATTCTTTTTATTCATTTATTGCTCATGTCATTACAAAGATTTTACAGTGTACTTACATACATATGTTTCGTTCGCTACATGAGGCCTGTGAGGGCACTGCAATATTATAATTTATAACCATTGAATTATAACACACAACAGTTTTCTGCATTTATTGGCCTTTAACAAATCGAACATTGCTACGATGTAAGTATGTACTACTAGGACTTTAATTGAATCTATATCGCAACCCAAATAAAATGTTTACAACATTTTTCACAAACTTTATGTCTTAAAACCTCAAAGACATTGGCGCACACACTACACTACCTCTTTTTTGTGAGCAGCGAAAGCACTTTCGTTGGCACGAATAAGTTTAATTCGGGTCGCTTATAAACGCTCTATGTGCGCAACTTGTTCAATGTGGAATGGACACTTTATAGTATTCTGTGGAATGGACCACAGTAGAATATAATATGGTGTGTTTGGCGGGTTTTTGTGCTGTCAGTGAAAATTTTTATTACAATATTAAAAATAGTGTCGGAGCGAACATTGAGTTATAAAAGTGGTGTAGTTTTAATCTTCAAGTGTTTGTGGTGACGTGCAACTAAAAGATTATTAGAATAAAAGTGATTGTATTGAAAGTCACAAGCTCTATTTAATATCATTTATTTATCTCAATTTAACTTTACTGATTCACACAATATAATAATACTATTAATCCAACCTCTCCACTTGACATTGACAATGCATAACGCGGGAACTGTCATAGAGTAGATACGTTCCGAAACATCCTCCTCGTTTGCAAAAGACTACGCATCCATTATATAGTCTCGTAGGTACCTTGGCGGATAACGAACGCGTTGACCTATGCAAAGCTCGTTGGGCTGCTGGCTTTCCCTTGGAGTCCGACCTCCCAGGCTGCAGGAAGATGCTGGTTCGCTATATGTAAATTGTGGACCTGGTAACAACTCAAATCCTGTATGCTGAGTATCTGAAAAGGAAGACTCTTTGTGTAGCTTATGTGGCGCTACTTCTGTCACAGGTGCAGGAACAAATCCTTCACTTTCAAAAGACTGATTTACAGGCCTGATATGGACTCTATTTCTACGGTATTCTTTTCCCCTAACACTGACCACATATGATCGATCATTTATAACACTTGAGACTATTCCATAGCTCCATCTGTGACTTATCTCTGGGTTTAACTGTACAACTACTTTTTGTCCAACCGTTAATTTACACAAATCTTTACTCTTATGATTATATATGAATCCATTCCTTGTCTTCCTTTCTTTAATGAACTTAGGTACACTTTTAACTACCTGTGGTCTAAGATGTTTCAGCAGACAAGGTAGACCATTTCTAGTTCTTCTTGAAAACAATTTCTGTACCGGACTTGTATTATCAGCTTCACCTGGAATGTTTCTTAAATGCAGCAAGCTATACCATATATCATCATCAGATTTATTGCAACGATAAACTAATCTTTTAGCAATTTTAACTGTGGCTTCTGCTTTTCCATTAGACTTCGGATAGTGAGGTGAAGAAGTAACATGTTCAAAATTCCACTTATTTGCGAAAAGCTTAAAATCTTCATTGAAAAAATTAGTAGCATTATCTGTGCATACTCGCTGAGGGATGCCATGGCGAGCGAAGTTCTTTTTACAAATGTAAATTATTTCTTTTCCACATAAAGATGTTAGTTTATCCAATTCAAAAAAATCAGAATAGTGATCAACCGTCACCAGATACTTGTCACTTTCAATCGAGAAAACATCCATTGATACATATTGGAATGGATATCTAGGTATATCATGACTTACCAAAGGCATCTTCTGTTGAAATGGAGCATCTGTAACACAAGTTTTACAACTTTCTATATATATTCTAATGTCCTTAGTCATACCAGGCCAGAATACGTTTTGTTTTGCTAATCTAAGAGTACTTGAAATTCCATTATGACTGATGTGTAACCTTTCCACTATAAGCTGTCTTAAACTTGAAGGTATCAATACCTGATCATTTCTAAATATAAGCCCATTTGCTGTTGACAATTCATGTTTAAATTTGTAATAACTGTGTAACTTTAAAGGCATACCAGATATATACTTAGGAAATCCTTCTTCAATTAACTTAATTAACCATTTCAAATACGTGTCTTGAGCTGTTTCCTGCTTAATTCTTTCAATAAGCTGGTCCGAAATTTTTAAGTATCTTAAAGCAGATAGACTGTTAATTAATTTAAAGATCTTCTTATCATTTGCTTTATGTTTTAAATGGTATGTGCTATCACTCTCTTCTTTTACTGGTGCTCTAGATAAAGTGTCCGCAATTATATTATCTTTTCCATTAATAAAAATTAAATCCACATTATACTTTTGTAGCGTTAGCATCATCAGTTGTATTCTTTTAGGGGCACATGTTAAAGGTTTATTCAAAATATTTACCAAAGGTTTATGATCTGTTTTCACTACAATCTTAGAATTACCAGCAATATATTGGTTAAATCTTGTACACGCAAAAACAACTGCTAACATCTCCTTTTCTATTTGGGCATATTTTCTTTCTGTTTTATTAAGACTACGAGAAGCAAAACATATAATCTGATTGTCTTGATACAAAGCAGCCCCTAATCCATATTCACTGGCATCACACTCAATCATTACAGGTTTATTAACATCAAAATACCTTAAAGATGGAAGGTCACAAATTAAATTTTTCAATTGGTTAAATTCAGTATTTTCTACACTGGTCCATGTAAACTCTTTATCTTTTCTGATAAGTTGTCTTAAGTTATATGTATGTTTACTGAGGTTATTTATAAACTTACTTAAGTAGGTAACCATACCAAGAAATCTGAGCACATCCTTACTACATTTTGGTATTGACATGTCTTTAATGCACTGAACTTTGGACTTGTCTACCATTAAACCATCTTTAGTTAAAATATGACCGTAAAATTTTACTGTATCTTGCAACAAATTAATCTTATCAATATTTAGTTTGCAGTTAATTTCCCGCAGTCTTTGGAACAATTTTTTCAAATTATTATTATGGTCTTGGATAGCTTCATCTGTAGTGTCACCAACACCATATATTAAAATATCATCAGCTATAATCTCTATACCTTTTAGGTCCTTAAGCAAACTAGTGAGTCTCTGTTGAAATATTTCTGGCGATGAACAAAGCCCGAACGGTAGCCTCAACCATCTGTAACGACCAAAAGGGGTCCAAAATGTAGTTAACTTACTACTTTCCTCCGATAAGCCCAGTTGCCAAAAGCCTTTTTTTGCGTCTACTGTTGAAAAGATTTTAGCCTTACTAAGCTCTGGCAACATTTCCTCTAAAGTAGTAAATTGGTAGTTTGGTCTTTTTAAAGCTTTATTTAATGGAACTGGATCTAAACAAATCCTGAAATTGGAATTCTTTTTAACAATTAAAATGTTATTTACCCAGTCTGTATGTTGCAATTCTTTTTTAATGATTCCATCCTTTTCTAATTTTTGTAATTCCTCTTTTAATTTACTTTTTAATGCCACTGGAACTCGACGAGCTGGCTGTATACTAGGAGGAATAGAACGGTCTATTTCCAACGTCACCTCCCCTGGTAAATTTCCATGGCCTTCAAATATATCCTTATATGTAACTAACAGTTGGTTTATTTCTTGGCGACTTGTAGACATTTTTACTGTATTACAATATTTTATAAAACCCAGTCTAAGGCATGCAGATTCAGATAATAAGGGATTGTGGTTACCCTCCACGATATGAAATTTTATTTGATACTTTTTATTTTTGTGTTGGCATTCCATAATAGCTATACCAAAATCACTTAGTTCAGACCCATTGAAACACTTCAACTTATGGGGTGAAGATTGCAATTCAGTCAAATCTATGTTACCTCTTATTTTCTCATAATATTTCACCCCCATAACACATGCTTGCGCACCTGTATCCAGAGTGCAATAAATTGGCAGCCATCCTCTATCTGAATCAAACAACAATCTTGCCTCTGTATGACCAGACTTATTATTAGTACGAATCTCAGATATGACAAAACTATCATCCGATGAGTCATTCTCTTTTATTTCTTTAATGTTTCTATGATTATATTTTTTACAAACTTTTTTGAAATGGTTACGACCATTACAGTGTTCACAGCGCTTACCATAAGCTGGACAAATATTTCTGTCAAACTTGTGTACATTTCCACAAAATTTACATGTCTGACGTTCTTGCTTTTGATTTAACATAACTTTATTCTTATACTTAGCTTGCATATTATGAGTGATTTTATTTATTTCTGTGCTTTCAGGTGTGCTTTTCATACCTTGTAACTGTTCCGATGCCAGTTCTGCCGACCTACATATATTTATTGTGTCATCAAGTGTCAAAGTTACATGTCTTAATAACTCTTTTTTAATGTCATGGTCTTTAATCCCCACTACAAGTTTGTCTCTTAGCATGTCATCTTCAAAATTAGCAAAATTACATGGTTTTATTAATTTTTTTAAAACAAGTAAATAATCATTGAAAGATTCTGTTATTTCTTGGTTTCGAGCATTAAAAATATAGCGACTATATATAATACTGTTCTTCTTTTCCAAAGTCTCTTTTATTTTTTTCATAATTTTCTCCTCAGATTTCTTTTCTAAGACTGTAAGCCCAAAATCCAAGTATTTCTTCATTGCAGCTGTCCCTATGGCGCTTAATAACAAACCTGCCTTTATCTCACTTTTATTCTGATCCCACTTATTCATTTGTGTCGCAAGACAATAATTCTCCCAGCTATTCCTAAAAAACTCGAAGTTCTCTTGTGGGTCTCCAGTGTTGACTTCCAAGGGCGGTGGCCAGGGAACATTTACTCTACTTTTCATCTCATCTTCTTTGTTAGTAATATTTATTTGTTTTTGTAGCAAAACTATTTGTTCTTGTAACGTCTTTATTGCTTGACTCTGTGATTCCAACATGTTCTTTACCTCTTTGGTTTCCATTTTTCACCACTTCTGACACCATGTATTGAAAGTCACAAGCTCTATTTAATATCATTTATTTATCTCAATTTAACTTTACTGATTCACACAATATAATAATACTATTAATCCAACCTCTCCACTTGACATTGACAATGCATAACGCGGGAACTGTCATAGAGTAGATACGTTCCGAAACAGTGATTATGGTGCGAAATACGATAAGAACTTCAAGTAGCGCATAAAGTGACTGTAATCATTATATTTCGTGTCAAATACTCCCAAGAAGCATTAAATTTGTTACGCTAGCATTTTAATGCAATCAAAATCAAAAAAATATTTATTCAAGTAGGCTCCTAAGAAGCTCTTTCGTATCGAATAAAAGAAGAAATACTGATGACATGGCTGTATGGGCATTAGTTTCCTTTGCCTTCCCTGTATTGGGAGAATTAACAAAAAAAACAGTAGAATATATTTCAGACATGACACATGAATTAGTGTCAAAAGAACCACGTTCAAATACTTGTAATAGCACTAGGGCGTTTTCTATAGTTTGACGAAATGTATTTTGAATTTTAGTTTGGTAATATTGATGTTTTCATAATAATCACCTTATTTTTTATATTTATAAAGTGCAATTTAATTATTCGATGTGGTTCATGAATTTAGAATAATAAGCTTAAATTTTTTATCTTTTTTCAAATAAGTGCTTTGTAGATATACAAAGTAGTTTTTTAACGTGGGTCTTCGTGCCGCATGTAAATGATCTGTCTTGCTGGCTGAGAAACACCTGCCATCTGCCATCCTGCCAAACCAATAACTGCAGTGTTGGCCGCAGTAAAGTAATCGTTATTCTGGTTGATCGTGTTGCCCTAGTTGCTTCTACTTACATTTTTTATTTATAAGTTAGACCGCCACGTCTTAAACGCTACAATGGTTCTCGACTTAGACTTGTTCCGCGCCGACAAGGATGGTGATCCTGATAAAATCCGTGAAAATCAGCGTAAGAGGTTCAAAGATGTTGCCTTGGTGGACACTGTTGTGGAACAAGATACACTATGGAGACGATTGCGCCACGAAGCCGATAACTTAAATAAGCTTAAAAATGTCTGCAGTAAAGAAATTGGTCTTAAGATGAAGAGCAAGGAGCCTGCAGGAGCAGAAGACCAAGCAGTGCCGTCCGAGGTTGCCGATAACCTAATCAATCTTACAGGAGATCAATTAAAATCTCTTACAGTCAATCAAATCAAAAAGGTAAATTTTTGTAACTTTTAGCTTTATTCTTTATTTATAAAATGATAAAATACGATTTTCTATACTTAAAATTTTGTCCCTTTTCATTATAGGTAAGATTGTTGATAGATGAAGCTATCACAAAGAATGAGCAGGGTCTCCTAACGGCAGAAAAGATTCGCTCTACTGCCTTGAGAGAGGTGGGAAACCATCTTCATGAATCAGTACCAGTAGATGATGATGAGGACCACAATGCTGTTGAGAGGACTTTTGGAGACTGCACCTTAAAAAATAAATATTCTCATGTAGATCTGATTTGTATGATAGATGGTAAGTTTGGTTTATTTGATTTTCCTATTTTATGATGTCAAATTCATGGTTATGTGATCAATGCTAAAGGTTTAGGAGTATTTGTGAATATCTTTACTTCAAAAGGATTTTATAATCTGTCTATCATTGTTATACCTCTGGAGTTGTATGACAATAAAATTGAAAAATCAATTGTGTCTGGAATCTGTTGCTTAACAGGTTAATGATATCTATAAACATGTAGTAGGTACTTAGTAGATGTTTTTCAAGTTTAAAACACTTGGGTAAATATAATGAGACAACTCTTTTAAATTATATATTGTCAACATTAAAATTAAACCACTAATTAAATTTTAGGCTACTGTATTACTTAGCTAAAATAGTGTATTAAAAAAAAATGGTTTTATGGTTATAAAAACGGAATAGTTTAAAAGTTGTGGTAATACTTTCAAATTTTCTTTTTTTTTTCTATTTTATAGAAATGATAATAATTTATCAGGTATGGATGGAGATAGAGGCACAGCAGTGGCAGGCGGCCGTGGCTACTACCTCAAAGGACCTGCTGTGTTCCTAGAACAAGCCCTTATTCAACTGTCGCTTAGGATATTGTTGAAAAAAGGGTATACACCACTTTACACACCATTCTTCATGCGGAAGGAGGTTTGTAACAGTTGTTATTCTAAATTCCACTACTTATTGATTACTGTAGAAAAACAATAAGGTTTTTAATCTTTGTGTTTAAAGGGTAGACCAAATGAAAATAGGCATTTAGATTTTTAAAATTTTATAGTTTATGTATAAAGTGATCTAAATTTAAAGTCCCTGAAACTTATATGGATTGATTGATCTATATACACTCAAGTTACAGCTAAGTTTCATTAACATAATTATAATTCATTTAGGCATATTCAAATTATAACACCAACCAAATAACCACCATTGTACATGCAATACCAAGTCCTTTTTTTACACAACACAAGAGCATAACTTGTGTTGTGAGTAGCAGCATAGCATGAAATCGCAAACAACATAAACTCTTTCAACATTAAAATTATTTTGCCCTCTTTATTTCTAGGTGATGCAAGAAGTTGCACAACTAGCACAATTTGATGAAGAGCTGTACAAAGTTGTAGGAAAGGGGTCAGAAAACAAAGGAGATGCTGCCATTGAAGAGAAGTACCTGATTGCCACCTCTGAGCAGCCAATAGCTGCTTACCATAGGGATGAGTGGCTGCCTGAGGCTTCTCTACCAATTAGGTAAAGGAAAGCAAGTACTTTTGTTATACTTATAAGTCATCCTCACTCTTTGATTTTCGTTCTATCAACTTTTAGTGTATAAAAACTTTTCTTTGTTTACAAGTATTAAAATCTGCAAACCAAAAATTGGTAAAGAGAGGTTCCCAAGTATGAAATCATTGCTAAAAACTTCTTTTATTACATTTAAGTACAATACGTCAGCTAAATTATGAGTAATGACAGGCAAATATGACTGATATTCAGGCAAAGAAATGAGACTTAACTGTTCACCTTATTAACCTTACCTGACCAAACAATCTAACCATTCAATCTTTTTACTTATTTCAGCCATGTAACAGCTCCCTGTATTTCGGATTGAAGGGACAGGTACCTAGTGTAATTACTGGGCATGGACAGCATTTCATCTTAGGCCTCAGGATGATCTGCAATATCAAGTAATTTTTCCTTGTTATTGCAGGTGTCTATAGGTGACGGTAACCGCTCACCACCAGGTGGGCCATCAGCTAGTTTGTCATCCAGTTGTATAAAAAAACAAAGGACTAGGTGGTAGGCCCGTATGTAGGTATGGTCAGAAACAAGAAATTGATTAACAGTCGCTTTACATCATTCACAGAGTTCAAACAAATTGTCAACAGTTTCCCACTATGTTATCGTGAAAAGGTACTAAAGCGTTAATCGACTTCTGTTGCTGACTGTACCACCGCCATTCCTATTTCGGACTTGATACAGTTCGCTGTATTTCAAATTGAAGGGAAAGGTATCAAGGTTAATTACTGTGCTTGGAAGGCTTTTCTTCTTAGGCGTCAGAAAAATGTTTGCTTCTTTTAGTGATCTCCCTAATAATATTAATTTTTATCTAGATATGCAGGTCTGTCTACATGCTTTCGGCAAGAAGTCGGATCACACGGTCGAGATACCCGCGGTATCTTCAGGGTACATCAGTTTGAAAAGGTGATTATAATGCAGCACACTTATGTCTGTGGCTTAGGTGACACTTAATGACATTTGTCTCTTTCTGTCTCCTTTAGATAGAGTGAGATAAAAATCGCTAAGAGACTCCTAACGCTAAGCAAATAAAAATGAGTATCACTATATTAATTAGGAACTTGCTAAAAAGATAGGAAGTCTTTTATGAATTTTCGGATTTCTTCTCATCTTTTTGGTTCAGAATGAAATTGTAGTAAAATAAAAAAAAACAAAAAAGAAAATAAAAGTATAAAATAAAGAAACAACCCATCAGGTAGAACAATTCGTCCTGACATCCCCTCACGACAACGCCTCGTGGAAAATGATGGACGAGATGATCGCCAATGCGGAGGAGTTCTGCCAGACCCTTGGACTGCCTTACCGCGTTGTGAACATCGTCTCGGGGGCGCTGAACCACGCCGCTTCCAAGAAGCTAGACCTGGAAGCTTGGTTCCCGGGCTCAGGAGCCTTCCGCGAGCTGGTCTCTTGCAGCAACTGCTTGGAGTATCAAGCTAGGAGGTTGCTTGTAAGGTAATGACATTCACAGATGTTGAGGAGAGTAATAATTGCAGAAGCTGTGTTGTATTTCGCCTTACTGTTTTGTGGGCTTCCTCTAGAACCCCAAGTCTTATATTAAATCATTTAGTAGGTACTTCACTTTGAAGATTTCTTAACGCCACACTACTATAATAGGGACTTAGACTGTTTTAAAATAAAAACATTTTTATTTCTCGTTTATATAAACGATCTTCCATACATGGTCAAGGATATGTCGGATATAGTGTTGTATGCGGACGACACTTCTTTGATTTTTTCGTTGGACAGAACTGATAAGCATCGTAGTGAGAGTCATATAAATAACACTCTTGAAGAAGTTTCTCGCTGGTTTTCTTTAAATAATTTAGTATTTAATGTAAAAAAAACAAAATGCATTAGATTCCAGCTCCCAAATACAAGAATTCTACCCCTAAATATTAAACTAGACAAATATAATTTAGAACTTGTTGACAATACTAACTTTTTGGGTATCAATTTAGACTCAAAATTACAATGGAGGACACATTTAGATATCATAGCAAATAGATTATGTTCAGCTGCATATGCAGTAAAGACAATTAGGAACTTAACAGATGAGGTTACTGCAAGATTGGTTTACTTTGCCTATTTTCATAGCGTCATGTCGTACGGCATTTTGTTGTGGGGATCAGCAGCTAATATAGATAAAATTTTTGTATTACAGAAACGGGCGGTACGGTTTATTTACAAAATGAAGCCCTGTGATTCCTTCAGAAATAAATTCAAAGACATCAGTATTCTGACGCTTCCATCTCTGTACATTTTTGAGAACATTATGTATACGCGCAAAAATATACATAATTTAAAAAAGAAAAGTGACGTTAGGAATTTGAATACCAGGTACAAAAATAAATTAGTAGTTCCAAAGCTCAGACTTGCTAAATCTAGTCATTCATTTGTAGGGAATAGCATAAAGTTTTATAATAAAATACCTGACGACCTATTAACTTTGACGGACACACAATTCAAGGAGACAATTAAAAGTCAACTGATTGCTAAGGCATACTATAGGGTCAAAGACTTCACCGAAGACAAACATCCATGGCAATAAAAGTTATTTTAGTTTTTAGTTATACTGACGAGGGTAGGTAGGTATGTACCTACTCGATATGTAATAAATACATTACAAGCTAGTAATAATTTATATTTCTAAATTCTACTAAGTAGTTAAATAATATTAAATTTCATGTTTATATTTTGACGTCAATAAGTGCTTTGTTGAAAGCCTACATTGAAAACAATTGACTATGACTATGACTATAATGTTTACGTTATAGAAATCCTAAAAACAATAATTAAATTTGTGTAATTTCTGGGCATGGACGGCATTTCATCTTAGGCCCCAGGATGACAACGCACCTGCAATATCAAGTGATTTTTCCTTGTTATTGCAGGTGCCTATAGGCGGCGGTAACCGCTTACCATCAGGTGGGCCGTCAGCTTGTTTGTCATCAAGTTGTATAAAAAAAAAAAAAAAAAAAAGTTTATTATATTATTACGTAATTTAAATAATATTTCAATAAACAAAATGCAAATAAATCACTCACGTATCACGTGACAGCGAACACCAATCTCAGTATATGACATCACTTGTTGTTACAGTATTTTTATCTCACGAAGCTACCTGATCTTTTCTTGTGGTAAATGTGTATGTAAGCACATTAGCTCTCAGTGCCGTCCGAGACACTTTTTTATATGGACCTGAGACTGAGGTGAACACCACGTTAAGTCCTGTGTAGCTCAGATGGTTAGAGCAGTCGTCCAGATTGCGAAAGGTCCTGGGTTCGATCCCGATGAGCAGTGTGCGTCATGGTTTGATATTATGACGTTCAGAAAAAAGCCCAAAAGTAATCGCGGCTTTGGTTTACATTAGTTTTTTTAGAATTAAGATATTATTTTAAATCATCATTATCACCAGCCTATATACGTCCCACTGCTGGGCACAGGCCTTCCTACATGTGAAAAACACATGAGGAGCTTGGGCCATAACACCACCACGCTGGCCCAATGCGGGTTGGTGTTATTATCTAAATAAATATTTCTATCTAAATAAATATCAAGAATAAGGAATAAATGAATTATTTCCATTGCTCTTACAGATACGGCCAGACAAAGAAGATGAACGCAGCAACGGAGTACGTGCACATGCTAAACGCAACCATGTGCGCTACCACGCGCGTCATCTGCGCACTGCTAGAGGTGCACCAGACCGAGGAGGGTGTCAACGTATGTATTGTTCTTTTTTTTGTTAATTCTCCCTATTAAGGGAAGGCAAAGGGAACTAATGCTCATACAGCCATGTCTTCAGTATTCGTTTATTTCTTCTCCAATTGCATTAAAATAACACTACAACGTACGTTGCGTAACACATTCCAATACTCCCAGTATTTGACACGAAATATATGATGACAGTCACTTTATGTGCTACTTGATGAGGTGGATAACCACAAAAAAGTTCTCATCGTATTTCACACCATTTTCACTTTTATTCTAATAATCTTTTAGTTGCACCTGAACACAAACACTTGAATAATAAAACTACACCACTTTTATAACACAATATTCGTTCCGACACCATTTTCAATTATTATAATAAAAATTTTCACTGACGCAACAAAAACCCGCCAAACACTCCTATGTATAGTTCACCATATGTAGGGCTGCCAGATGGTATCCAATGTTTTGTCCTCGCTTACCTACTGTAAGTCCTCCTTTTTGCTGAACAGCAAAAACAAGCATATTATGATTTGAAGTTGCACAAGCAGTAGACAATCTACTTCAAAAGTGTTAAAAACTGAATGTTTTGTAGAACTGCTCAAGATCTGCGAGCTTTATTTTTGTATAATCGCACATAACGCAAATGTGGAAAGAGTTTTTTCCCTGATCAATACTCAGCGGAGCAAAGAGAGCAATAGACTAAAAGTGTGCAGTCAGTTAAATCTTTAATTCTTACTCAATACAACTTCAAAAACATGACATTTATTAAAAAAACCAAGAACTTCTTAATCCTCCTTTTTAGACCCATCTGCCCTCTTTTATCAAATTAAACAGCCGTGAAACAGTTCGCTGCATTTCAGATTGAAGGGAAAGGGAGCTAGTGTAATTACTGGGCATTGACGGCATTTCATCTAAAGCCTCAAGATGACAACGCACCTGCAATATCAAGTGATTTTCCTTTGTTATTGCAGGTTTCTATAGGCAGCGGTAACCGCTTAACATCAGGTGGGCCGTCAGCTTGTTTGTTATCTAGTTGTGTAAAAAATATATATATATTGGTAATATACAAAACTTGTCAAATACTATAACTTGCATAATATGCAAAAATCACTTGATATTGCAGGTGCGTTGTCATCTTGAGGCCTAAGATGAAATGCCGTCCATGCCCAGTAATTACACTGGCTACCTTTCCCTTCAATCCGAAATACAGCGAACTGTTTCACGGCTGAAATAAGAAAGGCGGTGGTACATGCGGTCCTACCACATAGTTACCTTAACAGCTGACGTCACAGCTGTCACGTGACAGTACTGGCATTTTGGAGTGAAAATTTAAACTGAATTTAATCATAATGATTGTCAAAGCATAATTGGTATTTAAAAAAATTTAACTATTTTGGAGTATACATGAAAGGACACACTGCCAAAACTTGTCAACATCTCTATTATTCAGTAATGTTCCATGATATAATATTTGTTAAACACACATACAAGATCCCTCTCTTTGATTTTTCACAAGTTCTCTTTCTATGTTTACAGGTTCCTGAAGTATTGAAACCGTGGATGCCTGAGCAGTATCAGGAGTTCATACCCTTCGTCAAACCAGCACCGATTGATCTAGAAGCGGCTGCCGCAGCTAAAAAAGGGAAGAAGCAAAAAGAAGACAAAAAATAACCCCAAGGAAGACTTTGGGCCTAATTCTGGGAACACACTTTAATTCTAAATTTAAGTACGGTATATCTCTTTCTCGCAATAATAGGAAAAAGATAGCAAGAATCTGCTTAGAGCTGTCACTTAAATTTAGATAGATTTCAAAGAAACCATAGACAATTTTAGACGGCATGGACGGAGGTGCCTCCTAAACACTTGCATTTTATCACGTTCATTGAGGTCGAAAATTGAACGCACGTTTCTAAATGTCAAATTATATGATAGCCATCCTTTTCGTATTCCTTTTGATAGAAAGAAATACACTGAACTTAAATTTAGACTTAGCATGTGTTCACCAGAATTAAGACCTTTGCCATCATTCCTGCAAAACAGCGTTATTTATTTTGTAAGCTTATTTTGCTTACTGAATTTTTATATTTGATTGAATAAAATTTATTTGACGAAGCATTTATTTTTATTTATTTATAACTTTATGTACACACAATTTATAAAAAGAAACAATTTTAAATTAATCTTTGTACAAAGGCACTGCTTATTTCTAAAGAAATTTCTGCCAGCAGACCTGCGAGAAGGATATGTTAGTTACAAATTAATGTAGACACAGTGTGTAAACAAATATGAATTGACTTAACATAAAATAAAAATAATTAAATAGATACATATATACTTATATAATATAACATAGATATAATATATTTTAACATAGAATATATATAATATAACATAACATATATATAATATAACATAACATAGATACAATATAACATAACATAGATATAAACAGCATTTACGGAAGAGAGGAAAGATAGTGTTCTTTGACGCGTCGCTTGAAGGCGGAAATAGTGTTTAAGTCACGTATGTCAGGCGGTAGTAGATTCCACAAACGAACTGCATGAACGGTAAAGGAATTGGAATAGAAATCAGTCATATGAGGTGGGATGTTAAGCAGGTGTTTGAGATTGGGTCTGCAAAGGGCATCAGTAGGACGTAAAAAAGTAAAACGTTCCTGCAGGTATTCAGGGTAGGATGGATCATGGAGGACGTTAAAAAGGAGACATAAAAGCCGAGTGTTCCTACGAAGACGAATAGGAAGCCACTTAAGTTCCTTACGGTACTGAGAGACATGGTCGTACTTTTTTAACCCATAAATAAAACGAATACACACATTTTGCAACCGCTCAAGCTTGTTGAGGAGCTCCTCATTGGCATCCAGAAAGCACGTGTCAGCGTAATCTATGAGTGGTTGAATGAGGGATTGCGCGAGAACGATCTTCGTTTTCAGGGGCAAAAAATTCTGTAAGCATCGCAAGGAATGTAAAGAAAAGTGCACTTTGCGACTTATTTCATTGATGTGAGCATGCCAAGAAAGATTGGAATCTAATTATGTTTTATTTAATGACAAGCTGACCCGGCGAACTTCGTACTGCTTCAGTTGTAAATTTTGCGGTGGCAAGCCAGATAGGTAAATCCAATGATTTGAATTTTTTTGTTGGATTGGCTTCTTTGCCTTAATCTGTAAAGCGGAAATATACCACCGGTGGGCGATGACAAAAAAAAAATCAATTGTGTCTGGAATCTCATGCTTGACGGGTTAAACTGCAAATATTCTCGGCGGAAACGAAATCAATCCGTCTGATTTGTCGACAGGATCATGGCCTGACTATCGAGTCAGCAATTGCTTCCAGGAATCTTCAGCAGAAAAAAAAAATCTTAAAAAACTTTTGAACGCCATCGAATTAAGTAGCCCGAAGTAGCGATGGAAGAAATTAGTTTTTAAGCACGTCAGTTAGACGATCTTCCATACTAATTTATGAGCTATGAATTATTAAGTAACTAAAATATAAAACTAGAAAAATTTCACGTCCTGAGGCCGGAATCGAACCCGCGACCTTTCGCAATCCGGGCGACTGCTCTGCTGCTGGGCAAATTTTTTTCTAGTTTTATATTTTAATTACTAAGTAATTTTTCAAACATTTATAATAATGTTAAAATCAAAAATTAGGAATATATGAATTATTCTTTTTTTAGAATATTATTCAAATCGGTGTAGTCGTTCTTAAGTTATGGTGGACTAAGGGAAACGGATTCATTTTTATATATTGTATAGATCGAAGATAGATGATAATGATGAATCATTACTATTATATTAAACAAATGCGTCACTAAGCGTGACGTAATGATTATCTCAGATGTAGGTCTTTGAAAGTGACATCACCCTAGTGTCCGCCTGTTAGAAAATACTACGGGTGAAACCGGACATTCCAGATTACAGATTGTCCTAGTTTTTGGGAGTATTAACAAATCCCCTTATAAGGGGGTATCACTCAGTCTGACCTCGGCTCGCTGCGTCTCGCGTGTGAAAAAGCAAACGAACACACGACTTCATAACGATCTTATCATCCGTATAAAAGATATTTTACAAACGGCTGTCTAAATTAAAGGAAGAATAAGGAATCGAAGTGCCTGAGTGAGAAACTGAGAACTATTATGATCGTTAGGGATACTATTAGCCACCTCAGTCCAAGTAGGTGTCGGTTACTGTGCCAAAAAAGTAACCTAAGATGTCCTTTCTCAGGATATAATATATCCCTATGCCAAATTTCATCTCTCTTCATGATTCCCCCGAGAGATCAAGTACAATTATTTACTTGTAGTAGTACGCGTGTCACTTCTCAGTTTAGGTAAGATCGGCCGGCGCGCCTCTCGGGCAGGCGTATGGCAATACGCTGCCGCTGCCCAAAGAGTAATGTAAGTTGACGATGCCGCTCTCGGCTCTCGGCTCGCTACGTCACGATTTCTGTGGTTTTTGAAACGAACAATGACTTGTAAACGATCTAATCATCCATTTATAAGATATTTTACACGGGTGTCTAAATTAAAGGAAGAACAAGGAATCGAAATGCCCGAGTCAGAAACTGATTATCTCTAATCTATGCTGAGAACCCTCTGCTCCTGCCGTTAAAACCGGTATCGAGAGAGCTGCGCTCAGCGGAATATGAACGCTCGAATCACACGATAAGTTTCAATTTCGCGTGCAAGGAGGTAACAGTCATATAATAGTAGACAAATTTTTAATACCTAAACATGACATTTGTTCGAATGAAGGGTGAATCTTACATACATTATTAGGGAGAAAAAACCTTTGATTATCATTATATTCTGTGGTGAAAGATTAAAATTCAATCAAGATATTAAGCTATTTAGATAGCTGTTACAGGTTTATATTAACAGCGAGTGTATGAATTACAAACTAATGTTTAGTCATTATTAAATCATATCTCTTAAAAATATTACATACATGCTAAACTGTATACATACCAATTAACATGACTACTTCAAAGGCATGGTTGTATAAAATGAATCATCTTCAGCAGTATACATCCTACTGCTGGGCTTAGGCCTTCCTACATGGGAGAGACAAATGTGGAGTATACAATGATTAACAATGTTTATCTGAATTTCTCTTTTATTGTGACAAAATTCATCAGTTCACATACTGACATTATATTACTGTAAAACTTAGTCTATTTACATTCTTTAATAATAAATATGTAACGGCAGGCACATGACAAAAACTAATTCAAGTATTTTCAAATAAATAGCCTGCAACTTTAAAAGAGCCTAGGGAGCTTGGGTCATTATTATAATTTAATGTCTGCTAATAATTTAGTAGAAAAATGGTACTGGACAGGTGAGCAGTTCAGCCTATACATCACAATACAAGACAATAAAAGCTACATACTTTTGTGATATATTTTTTACTATATTTATATAACATAATAATAATTATAATGTTTAAATCTAACTAACAAAATCAAATGATTAGTATTATAGAAATTCTTAATTATCATGATTCAGCATATCAATATACTGATACTTCTTAGTGTACCCAAATGAAATACATGATTATCATACTGCTTCTTATACTGCCTTACAATATGGCACATACAATATAACAACCGGAATATTTGATAGTTTTCTTTCCAATAATAGTTTGAATGGCTATCTTAATATATTCTTATTGTCTACCACTCAAAAGATATATGAGTTTTACTACATTAAAAATACTCATATGAGAAATCTAATAAACTTCAAGCATATTATTTTTAAATCAAAGGTTTAAATAAAATCTACTGTTGATTTTCATAATAATTTTAAATAGGTAATCATTTACAATTACAATAAGCTGAACAATAAATACATAGCACATATAGATTACATAGATCCTGCCTCCCTGTATATTTTTGTGGATATGAAAGGTCAGAGTTAACAAAACATTATAATAATATTTAAGCATAATTTAACTATGAGGGCATCAATACAAAGTAGTATTAAAATAGGTAAACACAAAAAATAAAAAACAATAAATCTTGAATATATAAAATAAAATTATTCATTGAACTATAGCCATACATTTATTACAGTAATATGCCTATATATAACAACATCAATGTGTGTAATTTGTGAGTCTCACTACAATCAAATTTTGAAATAGAATATTACATTTTTAAACAACTTTTGGCATTACAACTAACAGGCTAGTTGTGCCTTCTGCCTGCATTTATGCATTAGAGCCCTTAGTGTGAACTGCCTGCGAGCCAAAGTACGCACTTGTTTCAAAAAGGTATCCAAATCAATTACTTCTTTGCGTAAAGCCTCACCCATGTAATAAATAGCATCCTCTAAAGTTGCCTCCTCAGCAAAGGCATTCAGTAGTTGAGAGTACAGTGGAGCTGTAGTCACCACAGCTTCATCAACATCTATGCCTTCTTGATCAGCCAAACGTTCTACAGCAGCCTGAAGTTCCTTCTCTTTTTCTTGAAGCACTATTACGTTTTTATCTAATTCAGACCTTTCTCTTTCTAATCTTGAGAGTATATCCTCAAGTCTAGTTTTGCCTTCTCGTAGTTCTTGTTGGGTTCGTCGCAGTGTCTCCAGTTCTGCCTGTGACTGCTGAGATTGTTCATTGAGCCTTCTTCTCATTTTGTCTATTACAGCAGAAAGCAATGAGGCCTTAATATGTTCGTCTGTTATGGTACCACCAGATACATTTGGCTCAGTACCATAGCCGGTTACAAGAGGGTATGGTGTTGAGGTAGGAGCTGGTGGAGGATATGGAGCGCCATTAGTGTTTACGGGGACTGGATAAGGAGATCCATAGTTAGGATAAGGTAAACTTGATGTAGTAGGATAAGGTGTAACAGTTGGATATCCCGGTTGAGCAGTCACTTGTTGAGGGTATGGATATCCTGATGGCTGTGGCATAAAGGAACTAACAGGATACGGCGGTCTAGCTTCTGTCCGTGGCTTGGAATACACTGGTGGTAATTCCCCAAATGCTGAGATCATGCATGTAATGAGTTTTTGCAGTGTGGATCCATTTTGACTCCATTCGTGTAAATACGGCAAATAAACTTTTCCATTGCTATCAACGTATTTAGATACCTTAATAGACATATCTGACGTAGGTTTCACAAAACACAAAGGGGCGTTTTGAGGATGTGTGTCCATGAGCCAAATGCAAACTGGAATATTATAATATGCTCCTTTGTAATTAACAGGAATTGTACCTTCCAGATTGAGCAAATCTTTTCTAGTTCCATTGTTAAACACAAACGCCTCCAAACGATAAGCTAAACTTTTGTACACTTGAATTAAATTAATCACTTCTCTAGACGTGTAATCTCGATGCTTGTATTTGGCTAGGTATTGTTTCAATATCACTTCATCATTTGCCATTATTAAAAAATCTGATAACAAGACAATGAAAAACTTTCGAACCAGGTGGAGAAAAACAAAAATTTTCGAAAATTATTTCACAAGAAATTCAATTCACCTAAATCATGAAGGTAAATAAACCAAAGAGAATATAAAACGCTACGCTAGAAATAAACTTTTTTGTTCTTTTTTAATTCATTCTCCCTGTAATGGGAAGTCAAAGGTTACTAATGCCCATACAGCCATGTCTTTAGTATTTCTTCATTTATTACATTAAAATGCTGGCGTAATACATCTTGAGAGTATTTGACACAAAATATATGATGAGAGTCTCCATATGATGCTACTTGATGAGGTGGATTAGTAGTAGTGTAGTTTTATTTAAAAAAGTGTCTGTGTTGTCGTCCAACTAAAACATTATTGGAATAAAAGTGAATACGGCGTGAAAGACGATGAGAACTTTTTTGTGATTATCCACCTCATCGAGTAGCATCATATGGAGAAAGACTCCTTAGATGCATTGAAATGTGTAACACCAGCATTTCAAAGCAATAAATAAAGAAATAATGAAGACATGGCTGTATGGGCATTAGTACCCTTTGCCTTCTCTTTATAGGGAGAATTTAACAAAAAAAAACAATTAAAAATTGCAATGTCAAACCTTTTAGTAATGTGTGTGTGTGTCAAACTGACAATATTTCTTTTCCGGCTATCTTACAACTATTGTAGGACGTAATTTTTCGTCCTCATTTTCAATCCGAATAAATCGGATCGGAGTTTTATAAAATATTGAATTATTCTATTTAATAAGTTGCCAAAATGCCGCCTAAGTTTGATCCCAATGAAATTAAAATCGGTAATTGCCTGTTTCATCTTAGATTTAATGCAATGTGATGATCGTATTTTAATTATTTTGCTATTATTTGCAGTTAACTTGAGATGTGTTGGAGGAGAGGTTGGAGCCACATCATCTTTGGCCCCAAAGATTGGTCCTCTCGGCTTGGTAAGTAATAAATATACTTAGGTACCTACAGTTTATTAAACTTTAACGTAATTAGTACTTACTGTACAATAATACACATGTAAAGACAATCAGTTGGACATACCAGTTTATATAAAGTTTAAAGTCTTTAATTATTATTTAAATTTGGTCACGTTTATTCTGATAGTCTCTATAAATGATGATTGAATGATCCTGGGGGGTGCCTCCCTACCAGGCGCGTCCTTCCGGGTGGCGGATGGAAGGAACCCGCGACTCAGGATTCTTTCCCTGTTGCGGCTACTCCGAATGTCCAATAAGGAGTCGCGGACCAGGCCATGTCACTGCTAATAGTACCATTTTTCCATATTCCTAACTGTATCTGTTTATCTATTTGTTATACATGATTGTTATCAGCACTGGTGTAATATCAGCATGTGAGGCAACTAAAAGTTTTAAAAATGTGCCTACTTTGTTTTTAAGGTCACAGTTGCAACCTAATCAAACCAATTGAATTTAAATTTCTGCTCTGTTTAAAACAAACATGATTTTTTGAATTTCTAACCTATATCACATGATCTACAGGAGTAAGGTAATTTTTATACACTTAATTTTTACTGCTTTAAATTAAGTAATACAAAAAAACTACATGCTTTTGAGATCTAATATTCAATAGAAGAACATCTGGAACTGAAAATTGTGGGTGACAAATCAATAACTGATCCAAGGTTAGAACTGTGACCTGAAAAATGTAAAGTTAAGAAGTTAATAAACTTTACACTAGCCAAGTTGTCCCATAACCTGTTAGGTTTTTGAAAACTTTAGCTAATAAATTTTCTATAAAATATAGCTTCAATCATATTATTGTTGATTTTAAATTTCATGTACACATTACTGATACCATTTAACCATAGAAGAGTGATTGGTAAGTATACTTTTGTGTACAAGTAGTATTGACCTTTATTTTAATATTTTTTTTCCTTCAGTCCCCAAAAAAGGTGGGTGATGACATTGCCAAAGCCACTAGTGACTGGAAAGGCCTCAAGATCACTGTGCAGCTAATCGTACAGAACAGACAAGCACAAATCTCTGTTGTGCCATCTGCTGCTGCACTTATCATCAGAGCACTAAAAGAACCTCCACGTGACCGCAAGAAGCAAAAAAACAGTGAGTAACTTAGTTATCTGCTCAAAATAGTAACTAGACCTCTATTTACACATAATGCACTGTATGTTGCCAGAAATAGTTTAAAATATCAATAGTCTATCAAAAAGCAGTCACAATATACACATAGTAAATTGTCATGGTAGGACTATTGATAGTATTGATACTATTGATACTATTGTATTAATAGTATTGATACTATCAATAGTATCGATAGCCAATAGTTTGCAATACTATTGATGAAACCTAAAACCATTGAATACATTGATACTATTGAATTTAGATACAATCAACAGTATCAATAGTTTAACATCAATACTATGAATACTATTGTTACTATTTGTATAAAGAACTATTGATAGCTAAATTACTATCAATAGTATTGTAATACTGATATTCGGTTAAGAAGCTAAAGTATTTATTTTATATAGAATTTGACATGGCTAGTCATCCAGTCGATTTTCACTACCAATAATAGTCAGCTTTTACACTAAAATTTGAGTGGTTTTTTTCACGCAACTGAATAATAACCACTGACCTATTATTTAAGAATGTCAAATAATTTCTCCGTAACATAAAATATCACCACCACAATCGGGCTGAATGTCAGTTAGCGCATTACAGCGGCGTTTCTTAATCTGTTGCGCATTTTTTCTAATATGGTGTTTCGTACGATAAGGCTTGAACATTTACACTACAAATTAACAGTATAAAATCATTCTAAATGAGATGATCTCTTTTTATCTAATTTATGAAGATAACAAAACCACTGACTGCATAATGAATTACTGATTGCACTGCAAGCAAAAAGGTTTTTTTTTATATTTTACTTACATGTGCAGTTAGTCTGACTAAATGCCTTTTTATTTAGAAGAAATATATTTAGAAAATAGTCAACTATGATAAAGAAGTAAATTATTTCATATGAATTGTATATTTAAAATATTTGTAACACACTAAATATTTTTATGGTTTATTTTTCAGTTAAGCACAGTGGTAACATCACCCTTGAGGATGTCATTAGTATTGCTAAAACTATGAAGCCAAGATCAATGGCCCGATACCTCTCAGGCACTGTGAAGGAAATCCTAGGTACAGCACAGTCAGTTGGATGCACGGTAGAGGGCAGGCCCCCACACGACCTTATTACAGATATAAACACTGGTGCTCTGACCATTGATGAATAAACTTTGAAGAATTTCACTTAACCTATTGTTTTTTTTTCATAAAATAATGTAATAACTTTCAATTTAAAATAATTACTCCTTTCTTGTTATTAATAGCAATATGATAGTCTATCAGATGCGGACCGATAAATTATGCACGGCTAAAAAGATACATCCCCTTTGACAAGATGTGATAATCAGGATCGGTTTACTTCTCAGAATAGCATAATGTTATTTGCATTTATACGGGGCCGAATTCTGGAGAACACATGCTAAGTTTAACCCTTATTCAAACGCGAGCCTGTGTAGTAGGTGCTAACAAAAAAGTTAGATTTGTTCCTGGGAAATTTGGTTCGTAGATTTCAAAAATACACAGAAAAAAGGGGGCTGATGGGGGGAAGTAGCCCTTTTTTGGTGGGAAATATATATCTGAACATATGTTCGTGTCGGTTTCAAAATATTGTAAGTGGGAATAATATCTCCCACGCACACTAGCTAGTTGCCCTTGCTCCACTTGTCACATTTTTTTACCGCAGATTGTATATAGGTACATGTTTTTTTTAACTATGGCAATGAAAGTACTCATCAATATTCTTAATTTTTGATTTTAACATTATTATAAATGTTTGAAAAATTACTTAGTAATTAAAATAGAATAAAACTAGAAAAATTTCACGTCCTGAGGCAGGAATCGAACCCGCGACCTTTCGCAATCCGGGCGACTGCTCTGACCACTGAGCCACCCAGGACTTGGGAAATCCCTGTGAAATTCTTCTAGTCTATCTTGTATTTGCGTTTATGAGCTAACGTCCACCCTACAATGTCGAAATATTCTATTTCAACATCCGAAACGAGTATTTTTACAAATACCGACGATTCGGTTAAGTTGGGGCAGTGCACGTGTCGTTGGAGTGGACGTTAGCTCATAAACGCAAATACAAGATAGACTAGAAGAATTTCACAGGGATATCCCAAGTCCTGGGTGGCTCAGTGGTCAGAGCAGTCGCCCGGATTGCGAAAGGTCGCGGGTTCGATTCCTGCCTCAGGACGTGAAATTTTTCTAGTTTTATTCTATTTTAATTACTACTCATCAATATTTGTAACTTTTACTAAAGGAAGCACTCCGAAATCCTTTTTTTCAGTCAATTTTTTTCTGTCACCACTTTCACCCCCTAATCAGAATCTGTATAGGTTAATGTGCACAGGACTTAGAATTTTTAGGAGGGTGTCTGATGTCATGACGACCCCTACTTTTTTTGGAGAATTATAGAGGAAGTCACCCTGATCACCGATAGTATGGGATCCTTTTTTCTGTGTTCCCTCCTTCACGCCCAGAAGGTTTGTCATAAGGTCAAAGGTCATGGTTCAAATTTCACGCCCAGAAGGTTTAAGTCATAAGGTCAAAGGTCATGGTTCAAGGACGACACCACTACTTCCGGTGGACCTGTTACGATTTTGAAAGTTTTTTAATCAAAATTACATGGCTGAGGCCAATGACCGAGGTCGAAGGTTAAGGTCATTTTAGTTCAGTGTACCGGGGGGGTAAACCCCCCCCCCCTCATTTAAAATACGTTGTAACTAAGTAATAAACTAATAACACACTCGGTTTTATTTAAATTTATTCGACCAACATACACGCGAATTTTATATAGGCATTTTTTTTTTGTAGTGACGAACACTGGGATCATATTTTCCCACTTAGTAGACCAATTCAGTCGAGTCTTCCAAGCTAAAAACGAAAGATTCTGGGACTGTTTTACGATTCAGACAGCCGCAATATAGTCTACTTAAATCTGCTTAGCTAATTTTTTTTCGGCATTATCCCACAAACAAATAAACAGAATGTTTTTGTCCTAAAAATTTGAAGCAATCTGTGGTTTGAAGTGTTTTTACAATGACAAGGACAAGTGACTAGAGATGGGTTATAACAGGCAAATTTCCATACCTGTTATGCCTGTTACTGTTACTTATAAATAACAGGACAAAGTAACTGTTAAAAAATAACAGCCTGTTATTTTATTTTTTTCTTAATTCTCCCTATAAAGGGAAGACAAAGGAAACTAGTGCCCATAGAGCCATGTCTTAAGTATTTCTTTATTTCTTCTTTTATTGCATTAAAATGCTGGCGTAACACATTTCAATGTTTCTTGGGAGTATTTGACATGAAATACATGATATCAACAGTCACTTTAAGTGCTACTTGATGAGGTGGATAACCAAAAAAAAGTTCTTATCGTATTTTTCACACCATAATCACTTTTATTCTAATAATCTTTTTGTTGCACGTCAACACAAACACTTGAATAATAAAACTACGCCACTTTTATAAGTCAATGTTCGCTCTGACACAATTTTTAATTATTAATAATAAAAATCTTCACTGACGCCACAAAAAACCGCCAAACACTCCGTTTTTTTGTTAATCTCCCTATAAAAGGGAAGGCAAAGGAAACTAAAGTCCATACAGCCATGTCTTCAGTATTTCTTTATTTCTTCATTAGTTACATTGAAATGTTGATGTTGCACATTTCGATGCATCTTAGAAGTATTTGAGGCGAAATATATGATGACAATCTCCATATGAAGCTACTTGATGAGGGGGCTAAGAACAAAAAAAACTCTCAACGTCTTTGACAGCATAATCACTTTTATTCTAATAATCTTTTAGTTGTCAACATAAACACTTGTTTTATAAAATTACACCACTTTTTTAACACTAAGTTCGCTCCGACACAATTTTTAATTATTGTAATAAAAATCTAGACTGACACCACAAAATCCCGCCAAACACTCCTTTTATTTTCTTTTTTATTTTAGATATCACCTAACAGTTACAGAGAAATCCCGAGCAAAGGAACATGAATAGTTCACGTGCTTATTACGGTCCTTTTTCTCACGCTAATAAGTCGTAATTATCTTTATCCTTATACATCTCGGCGAAAACATTATTCACGAGGTATAGAAAAATAAAAAAATTGAAGATTGCTCTGTATGGCCTCAATTTCTTTGCCTTTCCCCAACAAAAAAATATTAGTTTTTGCCGCCGTTTAATGACTAGGGTCAAGATTTTTTTTTCTATAACTGTAAAACTGTGCCTGAGCAAACATCGTGTGTTGATGTATACAATTTAATGTAAAAAACGTTGAGAATTTTATCTTACTTATCCGCCTAATCAAATTAGTATCATGGAGACTGTCATCATACATTTCGCGACAAACTCTCTTAGGATGCATTGAACTGGCAATTCAATCCATTAGTTGCAGAAGTAAAAAAAATACTAAGACATGGCTGTATTGGCATTAGTTCCCCTTGCCTTCTCTGTAATAGAGAGAACTAAAACAACAACAGCAAAATTAAGTGACCAAATGAAGTTGTCATTTATTTTTGTGGAAGTCAATTGAATTTGTTAGAATTATAAATAATAGGTGCATCTCTTTCTAACAATATTCAATCACCTAAGCAAGAATGAGATAAAAATAATAACAGGCCTCATGGAACAGATAACCTAACCAAATGAATAAGATCGTATTTTCTATAGTTAAAGTTTGTAAAACACTAACAATTTTATTTGTTCGACTTTTAAATACTAGGTGCCTCTCTTTTTAACAAGGTTCGAACAAATATAAAAGAGTGAGATACAAAATGTTATTTTTTAACAGGTAGGTATTTTAGTAACAGAGAGACCGGTTGTTCCTGTTATTTACAATAACAGGTAGTATTGCTTGTTCCAAGGAACTGTGACTCAAGAGTGCCTGTTATTTACATTAACAGGTATGTCTTGTTCCAAGGAACAGCTGTTATCTGTTATTTTTAAATACCTGTTTTTTTTCTCTGTTACGATAAATACGCCTCACCTCTACAAGTGACACTTCTTTGACAAGTGTTGGCATTGGCATTGATCTTTTTTAAAAAAATGTTAATAGTACCTTCAGAAATATTAAATTGCATTGGTGTTGGCATAAAATAATAAAATACTATTTTCTTCAATCTGGAAGGTGGGAGCTATAGCAAAATGAATGAATGAATACGAAAAGAATGGCTGTCACAATTTGTTGACATCTAGAAACGTATGTACACACCTCCGTACATGTCCCGTCTAAAATTATCTATGGTTTCTTTGAATAATTGACAGCCTTAAACACATTCATGGAGATCGTGAATATAGAAATATCAGGAAATATCTATCATATCGACATATAAACGTCATTTTGTCTCTTTTTACCCAAGCAAATGTTGCATTTGAAAAGAGGGATAAATATTACTTCTCAGAACAATAACTAAGGCATAGAAACATGGCTAAAATAGGCGGAGATATATACCTATCCCTGTAAAGGTCTATTCACACATATCAGACAAGCCTCAGTTCCGGCACAGATCCGGCACAGTTCCGTATCAGTGCGAAATATTATTTCATACATTATCTATGAACGTATCTCCACTTGTCCGTTCAGTGACGGCTCAGTGCTCTCAGTGTCCGTTCCGGCGTGGTTCCGGCACGGAAGGTATCGTTGACAACGATATTTTTTGTCGGACGGACCGATCACTGACGGATCTCGGACGCCGACATCAACAAAAACAAAATAGTGGACGAGCGATTAATGGAATTGGTTTGTGAATATAGAGTTTTATCTCTATTTAGAGATGATTTATCTCATGCAAAGTATATGGATACGAAATACAATCACGATTGACGACGGACACGTTTTCACTGAAGCTTCGTGAACTGAGCGGGCACTGACATGTGTGAATTGAATCACTGAAGCACTGATACGGAACTGTGCCGGATCTGTGCAGGAACTGAGGCTTGTCTGATATGTGGGAATCGACCTTAACTCTTACGGCAAATTTTATGCGTTAGAGAGAGATGTACATATATCAGTTACATTCTTATTTGTGTAGGTTGTCACTAGTTTAGTTTGTTGCTTTGCTAGTAGTGTACTGTGTCGATTTCTAAACGTAAACTATATCGATCTAGCAAAATATATGGATGGGGGCAAAAATAAATCGCAGCAGTGGCCTCAGCCTACCCAAACCTAATAATTATTTACTTAAATGAATGTTCATTAGGTGGTAGACCCATGTTTAGGGTCGTCTTGGTAGGTATCACTGCCTTTATAATTTGAGCCGTGAAATAGTACTGGGCATGGAAGGCATATCATCTTAGGCCTCAGGATGACAACGAACCTGCGATATCAAGTGATTTTTCCTTGTTATTGCAGCAGCGCTAACCACTTACCACCAGGTGGGCCGTCAGCTTGTTTAGCTGTTGGTCATATAGGGTGGTACATACGACAATAAATTGAAACATGGGCCATATTAATATTAATATTAATGGTGTACGGGACACCCTTAATTGATAATTGAAAGATGATATTTTATGCACTGATTTATTTTATAGAAACCTTGATATTATGATAATTATATTAATGATAGAATGAGTACGCGTCCGCCGCGATATGGGTGAAAACGTGAACTAATTTAATAACGACGCGACAATTTACTTAATCGAAACTTGATGACATTTCAAAATGTGCGGTTGCACCGTACATGTTCCCGGGCGAGATGATGATGAATCGGGAGGCTGATAATGATAAAGAATGAATTGTTTGTTAGTGTAATGGCTTAAATCTAACAAGGTGAAACAATATTTCCTTACATCTAACAGGTTAGTTGATATGATTTGATACAAGATATAAAATACACAATAAATTCTATATTATTTTAACAGGGAATGTCATTAAATTTAATAGCTGATAAAATAGGCGATGTTGCCTTATTAATAAAACGCACTTGAGGCACTTTTTCATTTTGGTTGGCACTAGGCCCACATTTAATTCTACTTTCACTTTCACATACACTTGAAACTTTCAATGGACTGAGAGATGAGTGATGGCCGCAGCTTGCCCCTGGTGAGCACGTCGAGGTCGCAGCGTGGGCGCCGACGTTGGTCAGAGGCACGCGGCGCGTGCGTCTTACACGCCAGCACGCGTAGGCTACGCCGACGGCGCAGCCTGCTCCCACCAGTACGTAAATTGCCACGTAATGGTGAATATCGTGGGATGAAATTCCTTCCAATTCCACATCAGCTGATTTCATTTGATCTATTTTTTCACCAATTTCTTTTAAAGATGTTTGACGTTCTTTGCATTCAGTTGCTAATTGAATTTCATAATCTTCTTCAATTGGCACAGTCAGATTGATAAGATTGTTGATCGGTGGTATTTCGATTGATACCAAATCAGGACGTGAATTTATTTCATTCGTCTGAATGTTGTGTGAGTATATCATAAATGATTCTCCTTTGAGTACGCAGTCCTTCCCAATAGATAAGACTCCGGCCTTGCTGACTTGCTCTACTGTAACTTGACCCCCGCATATGAATCGCAGGGGGCATTGATCGCAACAAAAAAACAAGTAGTTATTTGTTTTGCTAAGTGCATTCCAAGAATTCTTGCAACTATTTTTGTTTGTTTGACATTTTTCAGTTGTGTGATTTCTTAAACATAAGTTTTGATCGTTTTTCATATGATAGACTGGACCTTGCAGCTCACATATTTTGGTAAAAGAGTCTAAATAAATACAGGTATGAACTTCGGTTTCAGTCATTGGTAAATAAGAATCTCTTTGCATGTTCATAGCTATATAATCGGCGATTGCAATAATAGTTATCATGTCGCCGTTCTTCATTTTAGGAATAGGTATAACCTTGTATAAGTCATAATTTTCTCTAGTCACTAAAGGAATAATAATTTCTACGATAAGATAGTCATTAGTAATTTTTACTCTCACTCTGAGTAAATGATATATTTTTGATATTCCATTATGTATATCGTCTATTGGCAATGATAGTTCCTTTGATAACTGCCCAGAAATAGTGCTCAACTCATCTTTTAGTTGATTAGGTGTTAATAAATGTATATCGAATTTCCCGTTAAATATATCTGTTATAGTATTAAGTAGTGTATTTTGAATTTTCTTTAAGTCGCTTAGGATATTGTTTGCACTGATTGCTGATAAAGTAAACTCATTTATAGCTTTTACCCTCTCTACCTCCTCTTTTAAAATTACGTTTTCTTTCTCTAATTTATTTATATGCTGATTAAACAATTTCTGTTGCTGATCGATAGCTGTCTCTATTCGCTTCAAAAAATTATATTGTGCTTCTATAACTGACGTTTGATTTTTCCATAGATTTACGAGATGTTGCTGATTACTTCTCACGAGTTCGATGTCCTTTGCATATTGTTGTGCGAAGTCATCATCTAATACGCCGAATAATGCATGCGCGACGTTTCCTATTCCGTTGATAAGCCCTCGCCGTATTCGTCTTGTGACGTCCTGATGTGACCCTAGTAACAGCTGATCATAGTATTCCAGCTCGGTGTAGCCGTGACGTAATTGTACCAGCATCACGTTACATTGTTGTGCTTGCTCGTGTAGATTTAAACATATGGTTTCAAGGTGAGTGATATACTTGTTTAGGAGATGAGTGCCTCGCCAATAAGGTTTCATGTCATAATAAACTACTGTCTTCCATTTATCTCTGATAAGGCGCATGTTAGTCATTTTGTCAAAGTACAGACTCTGGCTATCTTTGATATGTGATATATTGTAAGCTCCGTGTACAGATTGCATACAAATTGTAAATATTAATAAAGAAAGCATAATAAAGTTGCTGATTCTACTCGTCTGACCTTGACCTTTCTTACTCGAGTCTAATTTTCTCTTTTGTTTTTCTGCATTGCTTTCATTGTTTACTGGTAGTAGCGTTAATTTTGTGATAGGTCTTTTAATCATACCGTTTTTTGTCTTTACTGTGACTACCCGGACATAGCCGTCGTTACCGGGGTGAAGGCTAGTAACTTTCCCCAGTGCCCATTTTCCTGCGGGTAGGTTAGCGTCATGGATAATCACAATATCATTTAATTTAATATTTTCTTTTGATTGCTTCCACTTAGTTCGGACTGATAATTGAGTTAAGTACTCTGATTTCCATCTTTTCCAAATGTCATCGAATATTTTCTGTGTTAATTGCCATCTTGTTCTTTTATACTTTTCCGTTTCGATGATGGTTAATACAGGACCACTTGATAGAAAATGTGATGGGGTTAAGTAGTTAATATCATCTGGATCCTCTGATAGTGCGTTGAGTGGTCTGGAATTCAGACAGGCCTCCAACTGGGCCAGCAGCGTCGCAAATTCCTCAAAGGTGAGTTTTTGTTCACCGATGACTCTGCGAAGGTGATATTTGAGACTTTTCACGGCCGCCTCCCAAAGCCCGCCTGCGCTGGGCCATGACGGCGCGTTAAAGTGCCATGTGATATCCATCATACTGATTTCTGATAAAAATTCTGTGCTAATGACTGATTTTAAGTTTATGCTTTCATTTTGAAGAATTTTATTTGCTCCTACAAAGTTGGTGCCATTGTCACTATAAATGTGACTTGGCGCTCCTCTTCTTGCTGCCATTCTTTTCAATGCTGCCAGGAATGCTGATGACGTCAAATCAGACACTAGTTCTAGGTGCACCGCCTTCGTGACCATGCAGACGAAAACGGCCACATACCCCTTCGATGTTTTTATACCTCGACCTTTGCTAGATTTCAGGTCAACATAGCCGGTGAAGTCGACCCCCGTATGCTGAAAGGGCCGTGATGGATTTGTTCTGGATTCAGGTAAATTACCATGTAGCGCGGACTACGCCCTCTGACGGAGAAGCCACTCAACTCGGCGACTCCTCTCTCTCCCGCTCAAACTCCCGATCGCGCCATAGACGCCGACCAATCAGGCGGCCCGAGCGTTACCGCAATTAGAGGCGCGATATTGTAATTGGACAAGTGGTCCTGACTTAAAACATTATGTTGTCTTTCTGATTTTATGTAAATCAATTACCAATGTAAGATTATAAGAGAATAAATGAGTCTTGCCAAGCAATCAATGTGTCGTCTAGATTATTTTAAAAAACTCTAACAAAACCCTGAGATTAAGAGTAACAACTGAGTTTAGCCGCCCGCTAAACTGGCAGCCCAACGACAGGCAAGTGAAGAACTCGAATAATCAGATTTTCTGTGGAAAACGTGATAGGTAAAAACTGTACCTACAAAATGCCACGACCAGTAGTGTCACGTCGTAGTGTTACAAAACGTCGTCAATCCGATTCTGTCGACGTGGAAGAGGATGTATGCGATACCAATATTGCAAGCTCGCCGAGCCGGCCTTTGCCGCCGCCGACGCCGACGCACATCACGGCGAACGACATCGCCGCCATGATGGCGTCTCTGCAACAATCGCAAGCGGAAAACTTCGAGCGCCTCCTTACAAAGGTGATGGAGTGCCGATCCCCATCTTCTCCGGCCGCGCTGGCTAGTGCCGCGCAGGTGCCAACCACGTCCCCGCACGCTCAAGCTCAAACCGCATCTGGAACTTTCGCCACGTGCAAAGCGACCTACAGCGGAGCGCCCAACGAGTCCCTCGACGGTTTCATCGACGCTATAGAAGCCTTCAAAGACTGCGCCAACGTAAGCGATGCCAACGCCTTGCGTGGCTTGTCGATGCTACTCACGCACGAAGCAGCTATGTGGTGGCAAGGGGTGAAGTCCACCATCACGTCATGGAGCAGCGCCCTTCTGCACTTACGCGGTGCCTTTGGTGACAGCAGACCTCCTCATAGAATCTACATGGAGCTATTCTCCCAGCCGCAACAAGTACGAGACAGAACAGAGCTCTTTGTTGCAAAAGCACGCGCTCACCTAGCGCGCCTCCCACCTGAAGACCTTAGCGAGAAGGTTAAAATAGATTTGATCTACGGTCTACTACATCTACGAGTTCGTGAACGCCTACGAAGAGACGAAGTGGACTCATTCGAAACGCTGCTGAGAAAAGCTCGTGATGTAGAAGAACTTTCCGTGCAAAACACAAGAGATTATGATTACGCGCCCGTGAGTGCCTACAGTCGGCGACAAAGTAGGCCGCCACTTGTGTCCGCGCGCGCAGGCACCACCGCAGTTCGGTCATCGTCACCTCCCGCGCGCACAACCACCTCCACGACCGAAACCAGCGCGACCACGCCGTCACGACGAGCAACGCTCGCCGAACCCGCCACGACACCGTTCACAATCACAAGTGATAACAGTGAGGACTGCCGCCGTCTGCTTTCGTCGAAGAAAGACAGTGTCAAACTCGTGTCGTGCTATGGTTGCGGAGAGAGAGAAGTCGTACGTGCCAACTGTGTGAAATGCAACTCTCAGTTTAACGCAGTATCATTCGACTATCACAAGGGGTCGATGACCTCCCTCTCCAGTCGTAAGTCTCCCGGATCACCAGTCGTAAGTAATCCTATTGATTGTTTTGGGGCCGAGTTCGAGAACAGAACATTACGTTCTTCTGAACATATCTCTAAATATAGTAAAGTTCTTGTTGCTGAAAATAATAATAATAAAAATAAATTCGCTTCAAACACCCAGACTATAAGCCACAACGAATCAGACATATCTTTTAAAAATTACCTTTCAATCATGCCGAAAGATTTTTATTGTTATGAAACCAATTTAGTTGAATATACCGATTTTTCTATAACTGATTTTATCGCTGTGTTACCCTCAGATTTTACTAATTCTAGTTATAACAATTTTCCTTTATGTGTTACGTCATCAAGTGGTGCTAGCAACCTGGCTGTGCAATCTGCACATGATAATATTTCTTTCTTGTGCGATTCCGATTGTCGTAAAAATAATACCAGTGTTATCAGGTCAAATTTGCACAAAAGTAGGGTGACCATGGAATTTCAGGACAAATGTTCGGAGTACAGTGTGACTAGTAGGGTAACCATGAGTTCCAAAAACGGCTTCGGGTTTTTTCCAGATGTTGACGGAGTGACATTAGAGTATGATATTTTAGAGCTTTCCTCCGTGTCCTCGCAATCTCGTCGCACACCTGCATCACAACCCCGGCCTATGTTAGGAATAAGAATTCCAGATCTACAAGGGGCAGCATTAATTGACACAGCTGCTAAGAGAAGCGTTGCAGGAAGTTCCTTGTATAGACTGCTTTCAGAATGTAGACAACTCTCTTCTATCCTGCGGAAGAACGAAGACATCTTCGGGCTCGGGGGAGCTCCGACGCCCTTCGCTGAACACCGGATAGACACTGGCGATCACTTAGCGATGGCGGTCCCGCCGAATCGCCTTACACCTGCTCAGATGATGTTGGCCCGCGAAATGCGTACTCCATTCGAAGCTCAGCGAGACCTTCGGCCTATTTTAGATAAGGAAAACTTTCTCCCACAGATTACGCCTTACTTGAAACTATTTGTGGCCAACTGGGAGAAGATAAAGGAGACAGTCGAAAACCAGCTAGATCGTCGCAAGGATGGTTCTGATCATCATCGTCGCCTAGCACTGACGCTTTGAAATTGCTAGATTGTTTACGCAACATTTCGGATAACTTGCTGTTGTTACCGTTGGAAATTAATTGAGGAGGGTGTGAGCTAATAGGTGCTGGAGTAGAGGGAAATTCAAAAGTTTTACTTTCTCCTTGAGTCGGCACCGGTGATATTTGTTCTAAAGGGTTTTCTAACATTCTAGTTAATGTTAAAGGAGTTGCTGGTTTAAGTAGAGGCTTATCATCTCTTTTTGCTTCTGATGATACATGTTTTTCAATGTAAGCACGTGTATCATTATAGTATGCTAATGTTTTTTGATACCAATTTTCAACATAGTATTGATGTGACTGATCTTCAAACTCACACAACTTGTTGTGATTCGATTGGAACTCTTGCCAATAAAGGTCAAGAGCTTCCAGCCGCTTGGTGATATATGAAACCGTCCTACGCTCGGCGCCGGTCTTTTTAAAATTAGACAGGAGCTGTGATATTGCTCCCATGATTTGCGATTGATTTGCTAGTAAATCCTCCATTGTTTTGATGTAGTGTCTATTCTGACTATTTTAATTGGAAAGATCTTACTTGGGTATTGATGGTGGTTAATGCTGCTATGCCAACTGGTCTCTTCAAATATTTGATAAGACTAGCTGGTGACTTCCTCCGTGCGCCAAGGAACTGCTGTTGTCCTTAGCTAGCGTTGTTTTTGATGAACCGTATGTGAGGTCTGCTGTGTGAACCACTTACACGACACGTGTAAAGATGACGCGTAACTGGTCCCGTCTGTTCGGAGACTCGAAGGACCATAAAGATGTACGGGACACCCTTAATTGATAATTGAAAGATGATATTTTATGCACTGATTTATTTTATAGAAACCTTGATATTATGATAATTATATTAATGATAGAATGAGTACGCGTCCGCCGCGATATGGGTGAAAACGTGAACTAATTTAATAACGACGCGACAATTTACTTAATCGAAACTTGATGACATTTCAAAATGTGCGGTTGCACCGTACAAATGGTTTACTTACTACTTTTAAAAACATCTTATTCATTTGATAATTGCATGTTTGTATGAATATGAAATAATATAATAACAGCATTATTTCATAGAAATATCGTTAAATTATCAAATGAATAAGATGTTTTTGAAAGTAGCAAACCATTTCTATGTAATTATAAAGTCCATGTCTTTTAATTTATTTTTGTATTGACAGCGCCATGCTGTATAGTTTTTTTTATGTTAGTAAATATCATTATGATGACTACAGGTAAATAACCTGTATGTTAGGAAAATGATATTTAGGTACGTAAATTTAAGACAATAATAATCTTAAATATATGTAAGGCGCCAAAGCTTTTCGGGGTGAAGAAGAAAAAATACAAAGACTTGTCAAAACCTAATTTATTAATTCTCAAAATATTCTCCCTTGGCTTTAATGCACTTTTTCATAACAATTAACCTATTTTGAAAATATTTATGCCATTCTTCTGTAACGTAGAAAACGCAATTTCTATACCCTTTAAGGGCCTCTACCGGCGATGAAAATCTTTGATTACGTAAATGGTTCTTTATTTTTAAAATTTAAACAAGGGGGCGCATGCCGCCCGTGGTGCAAGGTTTTTCCCTTCGAAAATTCGTTTCTGTGTCTGGACGTGTAAGAGCTGGCATTGGTTATTTTTACGCAGTTCGTCAATAACTTCGATGTTTTTGTAGGATTGATTGTATCTGACTCACGGGTGTTCTGGAAATGGAAGCATCGGATTAGTTAGATTGAAAACATGTTTCAGGCGCCTGAAAACGATGGTAACTAGGTCAAAATTTATTTTCTTCGGTATGTGATAGAGTCCCTTCTAGATCGGACTGAAATCGCATTTCATGCAGCAGATGTCATCTCTAAGTCCGTGAAAGTTGACTTCAAAGTTGGGCGAGATTACTACGCTAGCTATATCGCCGTAATAGTACAGTCGGCAGCACGTCAAGCGTAACAGTTTGTCCTTGAACCTAGAGCGCAACGCACAGAAAATTTGTGCGCAAAGGATAAACATATGTCTCTCAGCGCCTCTTTCTAACGGCTCTCTCTCTCAAGTACTCTGTACTTAGAATGTACTTATGGTAATAAAGAATAAATAAATATTGTTCCCAAAAATTTTGTTCACAATTTTTTGGGGGAATCCTCTCAGTACGAAGATAAGTTTTCATAAACCAGTACTGAATGGATGCCGCTCCTCAATATGAGACATTGATGTGCTATAAAACCGGTGTGCTTCACACCAAGGTAAATCTGTCAAGCGGCGTCATTCGACCGGAAGGCTATGGTAATTAAAGAAACACTAAAGACATTTATGTATGGGCATTAGTTCCCTTTGCCTTCCCTTTAGAGGGAGAATGCAATGGAGAATAAAGCAAAAAAAAGATATATATTAGAGTGTTTGGCGGGATTTTGTGGTATCAGTCAAGATTTTTATTGCAATAATTTAAAATTGTGTCGGAGCGAATTTAGTGTTATAAAAGTGGTGTAGTTTTATAAACCAAATGTTTGTGTTAACGTACATACCATACAACTAAAAGATTATTAGAATAAACGTGACAATCGTGTGAAAGACGATGAGAACTTTTTTGTGGTTATCCACCTCATCAAGTAACATATAAGGAGACTGTCATCATATATTTCGCATCAAATACTCCCAAGATGCATTGAAATGTGTTACGCCAGCATTTCAATGCAATAAATGAAGAAATAAATAAGTACTGAAGACATGGCTGTATGGGCATTAATACCCTTTGCCTTCCCATTACTGGGAGAATAAACCAAAAAAAAATATATATATTAGTGATCTGTGAGCAGAAAGCAGAAAGAAATCAGAAATGTCAAAATGGCGTCAACTCAGGACGCTTGGTATATTTCTTTACTTGGTTTAGCAGAACATTTTCGTACATCAAATCCTCCTGACATAAAAAGTTGTATTCAGTGTCTGCAAGCCGTGTTTAATTTCAAACCACCCCAAAGGGTCGAGGCAAGAACTCATTTACAACTCGGTAATATCCTTCTGACACACACTAAAAACATCGACTTAGCGAGGACGCATTTAGAGCAGAGTGTAAGTTTTTTTATGCTATTTTGTGATTTTTAAAGTGTGGTGTAAATGGTAGTAGTTCTTAGTTGTGCCCTTTTTTATTGATACCGCCGTAGGGCGACATGTAAGTGGGAAGTGTCATAGAATGTAAACAATGTTAGTGAATTGGGTCATTGTGATGTTTTGGTTCCAGTGGTGCCTGTCTCAGACTATAAATGGGTTCGACGATGTCAAGTTTGAGGCAGCGAGTGTACTGGCCGAGCTTTTCGAGCAGCAGGGCCAACCCACTCACTCCAAACCCATCCTTCGAAAAGCCATTGAGTTGTCACAGCATAGTGTGTATTGGCACTGTAGACTAATTTTTCAACTGGCGGTGAGTATTATTTTTAATAATAATGATAATAAAAGTTTTATTTCAGACCGGAGTGCCTAAAAGTGTTAATAAGCTTAAATTTTTTGTTATTTTAAAAGTTTAGTTATTCTCACACAATATTTCTGCATATATGTTTTAAAAAATTTGTTGATATGAGTACATGTACAATTTGTATGTGATATTGCAATACATTTAGTTAACAAAAGTCACACATATTAGCTATGAAATCTTAAAGTAATAAAGTAGTGATGAATAAATGCTTATTTTTTTTGTTAATGGTTGTCTGTTCGAGTGGTCTATATCTCTGTCTAGAAAACCAGAGGGTTTGAATCACAGTAGTAGGCAAATGTTGTATGAACATTTGTTCACAAGTTCATCTGCATATATTTATCTGTTATTTAATACCCATAACACAAGTTCTTAATGATGCTTAATTTGGGCTGGATAATAGGTTTGAGGGCAAGAATATTATTATTATTACTGAAAAGTATAAATTGTGTAAAAATTTACAATATTTTCAGCAAATTCATGCAACGGAACGAGAATATGAAGTAGCAAGCAGTTTGCTAGGAGTGGGAGTAGATTATGCACAGATATCTAATGCAGCATATACAAGAGTACTGTTTTTACTTAGTAGGGTGATGGTGAGTAGGAATATTTTTTTGAGAAAGTTAATTGCGAAGTATACCCATATATCCGACATAATAGTTTTTCTGTATTGTATGACGGCTGGCAGGCTGGTAATCCCTTACCAGTTTTAGTCATCTTCCAGAATATTTGATTAATTAATCTCTATGTAGTTGTAATTCTCATTTGTTAGAGATCTAGCATTAGATTACTATTCGTCAATATTAATAAGTGTCATGAATGCACATTGGGCATCAATTTATAATCAATTATAAAACCTTATTAATATATCAAGCAGTGTTATCCCTCCTTAGGGCTATGACACTTGAAAAATCAATTGTGTCTGGAATCTGATGCTTGACAGGTTAACATTTGATTTATCTGAAAACAAAACAAACAATTAATTTTGTTTGTTGATTAATTTAGATAAACAATTTATAATCTCATTTTAATTTGTTAAACCTCAGAAAGTCTTCTGCAGCTACTCTAATGTCAGTGCCTACCTTAATCTCTTTTGTGTTCTATACTGTTCATTTCAAAATATAAAAAAAATTTCATCAAAGATATGGATAGTGTCTTCATGTGTTTCTCCTATGTAGGAAGGCATGTGCTCAGCAGTTGGATATATAGGCTGGTAATGATTATGATGATTGATAGTAAATATCTTCATAGAAAACCTCTCAGATTTATCTGTGTAGGCTACCATTATTTTTTGTTTTTATTGTTTAATGCGTAAACCTTAATGGAGTAACTCTTGGCCTTCAGCTCACCTGATGGTAAGTGAAGATATGGCCGACGATGGAAGCAAGTTACACCCGGATTCCTCAACCACAGAGGCACTGACTATCTTACGTCTAACTGCCGGAACACAACAATGCTGTTAACATTATTGTTATGGCGGCAGACTTGACAGATGGTGGTAGCTAGCCAGGCGGACTTAGAAAAGCCCTGCCACCAACCAAACCAAGCAGAAAATTTCCGCCACCACGGGAATCAAACCCCGGACCTCTAGATCTGAGGCAGGTGGTCACAACCACTAGACCCAGTTAAAACTCACTTACTCATTTTATATAATTATAAATTGTATTCAATCCTTGCAGTTGCTGTTAATAGATAAGAAAATCCAGGAAGTTTTACCACTTCTGAACCAAGCGGGCCATCTAGTGGATTCATGGGCTGGCAGTCCACATCAGAAAGAGTATCTTAAGGTCTTCTTCTTAGTTTTACAGGTAACTTTTTCAATAACATCATAAAATTGACCAATAGGGATATTGCCTAAGTTTGAATATGGTGCTATTTTTCACAAATTCGGAAAATATACACTATTGTTACCCATAAAAGCAATACAAACTGAAAAATTATGGAAAATGGTTCAAATTGTATGGTTTAGAAGATTTATCAAAAGTATCATTTTTTTTCCAAAATTTATCAAAAATTATAATGACATTAGATTGCTTACATCAATTAAAGTTACTATGAATAAAGACATACATATTACCTACTTAGTTATTTTTAATTTTGTCCATATGCCCATACATTTTTTAGTATTATAGTAACATGTGACATCTGTTCTACAGTGTTTTTATGGAATGTTTTTAGATGATGCGCTGCAACATATCAAAATGTATCACAAGCAACATATCATATGTAGTGTATCTGTGAAACTATTGATTTTTAACATACTATTTCTTTTGCAATATTTTTAAGTGAGTTCTCTACTTATTATTTATGAAATAAAATAAGTTAGTTCAGTGGCGAGGAGCCCCTATAACACGATTCCTGTCAGCTTCCCTTTTGAAATAATAATTACCTTACAACTTCAAAGTTGTTTGTCACACTGTGTTAATATTAAATATGTGATTATACTAATGACAACATAATATTTAACATAAAAAATATTCATAGCAAAATCATCATTGCAGTTCCATTGGTATCAGATTAAACACAGATATCCTAATCTTTAAGGTACCTGTTAGGAGTTTTGATATATCGGTCGCGTAAATGTGTAACTGCTACCGTAAATTTTAGGTATCTTTGTAAGCCACTGAATTTGAATACCGTTAGTAATAATACTTGAATTTTGTGTTATCGGTTAAAGCGGATTTTCACACTGTTTTTGACGAAACACATTGTTTTTGTTGTTCTCAACGTCAGGTATGTCACTACCTGATGGCGGGTCAGGTGAAAAGCGTGAAACCGTGTCTCAAGCAGCTCCAGCAGAGCATCCAGACTATCATGGCGCCTACGTGGCCAGACGACGATGGTGAGTTTGTAGTAGTATAAAGCAGGTACAGTTCGCGCTAAATATCTAGTACGCTCTGAAGTTGTATTGCACGCACACAGTATAGCGCAGGTGCCCGCAGCTGTCGGATATTCGCGTTTTCCTACCGTTACTGCATTTTAATGGTGCCCAGAACCTTGTGTTCAGTGCTTTACTTAACTATAAACTGTAATTATTAATTTTTTCTATTTAATTCGACCAAGTCTGCTAGTTTGTCTTTTATGCATAATACCTATTAATTAACTCCTAGGAGGAGCTTGGTAGCGCTTGGTTTGAGGCTCAAACAACCAGAGTGCTCAAACTTTGAGCACTCTGGTTTCGATTACGAAAACAAAGCAACTTTCGCCATGGTCGGTCCAGGGATGGGTCAATCAAATTTATAATCT